>JARHVA010001858.1:337500-835000 GCA_037957365.1 Torreya grandis
ATAATATATATTGATGTGTCAATATTTTTAATGTAACCAAAATCATCTGATATTTGAATATTTGAAATCTATACAATAATATTATTTTAATTTAATTAAAGATTATGTATCTATTAAAAAATAACTAAAATTCCCCCCATTTTTAGATGATGTGTGTCTTATAATTAGCTCATCTCAGAACAAGAGTTAATTATATCATGCCATGTATAAATGTAGCATCATGTATAATAATGTGAAAATTTGGACAGTATGTCATTATATTAATTCATATGTCAATTAAGGAATATATGTAACATGTGTGATATAAGTAATATAGGTTTCATGTATAGATATATGTATCAATGAATCACATATTAGTGACAACCATTGAAAATATAATTGAATAATATTAGTAAAAGCACATGATATAGACCGTGAAACCACTTAATGTTGGAAATATTAACAAGCACAACAAAATCAAAAATATTAACAAGCTCAAGAGTTAGTGTCACACATAAGGATAAAGGACACATATAATGGAAATTAATATCTCAAAATAATCAAGGCCAATGCCCACACACAAGGGACATAAACATGTCACAAAAAATGAACATAAAGATATCACATCAAATTAATCGAAGGGCCACATGCAAGGGACATAAATATTTAACATATAAAGTACATAAAATATGTGACAAAGAATGCTATGGGGCCACACACAATAGATAATAATAATATATCCTTTCATGTAAGAGATTAAAAACATTGATGAAGTAAAGAACAAGAAAAACTAGACTACAACATCCATATGTATCAATGTCACATCATAGTATAATAACATTTCCATGTACTACAATGTAAGATATGAGTAACTACAAAGACACATATAATAAATATATATAGCTTAACATGGGAGAATTTTATTGAAATATATAACCTATAATAGTGAAAATTGTAGAATAAGGTGTTCCTAGTATTTCCATGGTCATTGAGTAGATTAAAACCCAACATCTATATGGCCATGTGTAACATGTATGTCCTGCATCATGATCATATACTATGAAATGTGTGTATATGAAAGTAATATGTTACCTATATAACATGTGAAAAATAACATTGGTAAATTATTTAATATAGTAATAATTCCATCTTAAGATTGTGATTTTTTATTTTTAAATATTTTTAATGTTTTTTGGATTTTGTGAATTATTTGATTGTTTGGTATTTTAGAAATATTTGTAATTTGAAAAGTGTTAATAGATGATATTGTTAATGGAAGGACTATGTATAGTGAATGTATATAATATTTTAAGGGTCACCCATTGTGAGAAAAATATACTATATGTAGCCATATCATAATTTAATAAGGTATCGCATGTTGTATGGTAACCATCTTGATAATTGTTTATAATATTATGTGTTTGTCAAATAACTCTAAAAGGTTGAGAACTCTATGGGGTCTATTGTATAGTATGATAATGTCTCACTATTTTTTTTCAATATGGAACATGATATATGATTCATGGTAATAATCTAGTACATGCCATATAAAATGGTGGCCTATACGAGCCTTAAATAACCCTCTGATGTGATGGGAACCAGATATATGGTTGTTTATTAGACTTAGCTACTCTAATATAAATTGGGTGTATATAAATATCTTGAATATGTGTAACCACTATACTATATGATAATATTTTATGGGTCTATCAACCAATTTGGGTGGTGGTGAGGGTAAAGGAGGAGACACAACTAGCTTTAGAGGGTACTCATATCATACACCTATAATTATGATTACCTTAGTACAAAGTATCTACATGAGGTATCAATGCATTGTAGATATGGTATTTTACAAATGTTTTACATCCTAAGGTGTCATAATGTATCAAATACCTTGTTATTATATATAATTTATCATGGTGTGGCATGGTGTGGCTAGTATGGTAGATCCCACCTGAAGAGGTAGCAATATGTGTCTAAGGGTACTCTATTTGTGACTAGAAAATCCAAAAATTATTATCTATGTATCATTTATATTGTGTTGTATGTATCCAATGGACTGAATAAGATTCATGATGCACACATTCTCACTTCACTATTTTTTTATCATGACACTATGTATGGGTTTCTCATTGATATAGGCTCATATGAATAATGCATGAGAATATGAATCATCATTGATAATCTCACTATAATAAAATTTATCATAGGATTTTGTGGTGAGGTGCCAATAAGTGTAGTAATAATATATATTGGGTGATCATTTTTATTAGGTGGAGGATGTATATTGTATGCATAGTGTACTTCTAAAGTATCCTTAGTTTTTGTAAGCTTATGATTTGAAGTGGATCATTAAAGTATTTTAACTTATTATTTCCTTTGTTAGGTAGTTAAAATTCCTTTGTATGTCTATATTATCATGAATTTTAGGCCTTTATGTGGTCACATTATGGTTCTTCAATGATAAATTTACCTAAACATGTTCTCTTATATGCTACATGGTTCCTTCACAATTATATGGTTATTTTATCCTTTTGAGGTGAGGTAACTACCAGTTTTTATTCTTACCTCACCTCAAAGGGGGGAATATTAGTATGGGAATGTCTTATAGGTATGGATTCCCCACACATTAAATTTTCATATTCACTATAGGCATGTCATAGATACATGGCTTCCACACATTCATAGTTTTAAATATACAGTGGGGGCATGTTTTGGAAACATGTCCTCCACACTTAAATAATATTAAGCATACCCATATTATAGTCAAGGGCATGTTTTGTAAAAAATTTATCCACATTATCACTTATATAAGTTTTCATATTTCTCCACATATTATAGGAGCATGCTTTATAATCATGTTCTTCACACTTCAAATTTCTAAATTGGCCAAAACACACCATTATAAGATTTAGATACACATTTATGGTAGAATCATATACATTGGTACCATTATATATCATAATTTAAACATGAGACATATATAAGGTGAATATATTATGTAATGTATGACTAATATTGAAAAATCCAAATTAGATTTAGATTCTAAACACTCTCTAAGACTGTTACCATCCACCAGGTTATACTTTTACAAACTATGTTGAGCCAATATAGTGTAGTATTAGGCTCAGATTTTAGCATGGTTTAGATTATCAAAACACTCAATCTTTACATGGTTTTAGGTTGCAGTTAATTTTATCATCCAACCTCATTAGTTTTATAGTGTGAGTTGACTTGGTTCACTCACACTCACTAAGATATAAGTATGATTGGGTTGCATGGTTAGGCTAGTCTCGATTGATAAGTGGTAATTCATCTTTTCTCCCAGATTGGGGCATGATATCATATAAATATATCTCCATATCCTTATATATATGAAATTTTTAAATTTATATATTTATCTTAATCTCAGTTTTAGTTATTTATAATGATACATATTTCAAATCAAATTGCCAATAGGTAAGGTAGTTACATCAATACGTATGTGTACTCCAAAACCATGATTTTTTAATTTTACTCAATTCAAATTCTATAAATTTCATATTATATGCACTGATTATGTATTGTAACCTTGTGTTGGTTATAGGTTAGTCATTAGAAAAACACTCAAGATGGACTCAAGTAAAGGCAAGGTGTGTTATACACACCTAGGTACCCATTCCTTTCCATTAAACTAGTAATTTCATTACTATATTAAATGGGGGAAAATGTAGACACCATTTATAAAATATATAACACCTTAGTCTTTAAAATTTGGTAAACTCAAACCCTTGTTATTCCTCTTAATTCTAGATTTTTCCCACTTATATAAACCTCATGTCTAATTTCTCATATGCACCTTAGCCTATATATGAATCTAACCAGTATTATGTTTATATCCCAGACCTTCTATCTTAAAAATAATTCTTAAAACCAACTTATCTTATGGCTTTGCAAGTTCTGAGCATGTAATTCTTTTCCTTCTCCTTGGACACTTGCATCTTGAGTAAACACCTACATCGACATAAGTTTCCTACTTTGATGTGTATCTAGTGCCCTAAAGTCATTTATTTTTAAAATGAAACATATACTAATGGTCAACCTATATTATTTAATGTGAGTTAGTTATTCAAAGGGATTGGTGTAAACACATGATCAACCCTCATTCACACCTCACCTACACCTATCATAGACCAAGTCAACGAATCAAAAACATTCAATTAAACACTCAATAAGGAAAATATTTCCTATTTTATCTTTTTATAATATCATTTATAGGAACATCACATAAATAAGTCTAAATTACAAAAGGAGAATCTCAAGAGCTTGATTTTCCAAGTTACAAGTTAGGTCAATGTTGTACTTGCTTTGCACATATTTCATGATTCACACACAATCCAACATGTACGGGAGAGCTATATAAGTCTAATAACCTATTTAGACTATTATATATGTAGGTAGTGCTCATTGATAGATGGGTATTTGGGGAAATTTGACACTATGTTCCCACTAACCTATGTTTCCCACAACCACTATGGGGATAAAGAATTAGTAATTTACTTCTTTATAAGAAGTGATAATCCATGACCTAGATCTAAATTCACTTGAGTGAAATAAATACTAAACCTAGAATCATTCATGTGGTTGTATCCTATTCCTATATGTATTATGTATAGGAAATATATGTCCAACTTATATACTAGCATTAATGCAGCCATCCAAGGCTAACACAAGTGTCTAAGGCTAGAAAGGCATTACATCCATAATTTGGTTATTATTCCAAAATACTCTTTCAATATGATTCCCATATACTATAGTTAAATGTATGTATTATCTTTATAACAAGTTAAGTCCCTTGTTTTAATGATCATTGTTATTTCTAGCATATCTTTAGCATATCTCAACATAATAAATTTAGTATATGTTCTATCTAAGTTTTAAAATTAATTAGATTTCTATAGATCTGTTTATCACCCTTGTGCTTATTCATTTCCATATCAACCTTAGATATCCCCAATATATATTTTTTGAGTTAAACAAATATGAATTTCAATAGTATTATGTTTTTTAGATCATTGTAATAAAAAATAAAGTAAAAAATTATAGTGAACTTGATCTTTATTTTGAGCGATAAACCCTAATTATTTTATCCATTAGGTTTTCTCATTTAATTTTTATGGTTTTAGATATGATTCCTATTAGGGTTTTAATTTTATATCTAATTTCTAATTTACAATTGTCAAATATGTTAATCTATTTTTTTCTCTTTTCCCTAAGGTTTCATTCTTATCTTCCTTTTAGGGGTTCTCTTATTATAGTTGTAGATTGTACTCATACAATTTTGTAAATATATTATTAAAAACAACTCTAATTTTGAATACTTGAATATTTTTCTTAGTTGTAGATATTATATAAAAAACCTCTTTTCTCCCTAAAGTTCATAGAATTATATTCATAATTAATATTTCTCTATTTATACTAAATTTGATCTAAAAAGTGAAGAAAATATTTATTTTCAAATTAAATTTTGAGTTTAATTTATCTACTAATATTTATGAAACAGCTTTTTTTTATTTCCCAAGATTCATCATGGTTTTCTTGGAGTGGCCAGTTATTTATTTGGACCTTATTAGATTTATTTTTTGCATATATACACCCTTTGGATTTCATTATTTGGGTATTAAGTGATAGTATTATTGGATGTTTATGGTTTATACCTTGTTATTCAAGATACTTTTGTCACCATTAAATGTTTATTTCATAAAAAATATAATGTGTTTATAATTAATACAATTAAATAAGTTGAACATTTCTATACCAAAATTAAGAATGAGATTAACAATGATGAATTTTGATCTCTCCTTAGTAACACATATTGTAATATATTAAATTTGAATTGATTCCATTTATGACTCCTTTTATTCCTCTTTGCCTTGACCTCAATGAAGTGATATCTACCATCCCTCCCCTATTATTTTCCAAAGGATTATATTAGATACAAAGGTCTATGCTACCACAATACCAAGAAATAAGATGCATACACTTGTATAATTTTCATGAATATTAAATTTAAAATGTGTATATTTTGAATTTATAAAGTTAAATCTTCCCAACCTAGAATATTTTTTTCACTCAATATGTATTTTTGTAATAAGACTCAACCATTGAATGAATCTATTCATAGTTTCACCATTATTGGACAATATATGCTTACTATGATGCATTATATAGATGAATTACAAAAGAAAATACAAAATTTATGTCTAAATATCATGTCACCTGAAGGTAAGTTTTCACATGACAAAAATATTGAGCATGTTATTATAAATTTCATCTTTGTCTCCCCATTCAAAACCTATGTGTCTCAAAATATTTCATCTCAAACATGGGTTTAAAAATGTGTTTCTGAATAATGAATCAATAAATTGGTATAATTTTAATTCATATACAATTAAAAAACCTAGGAACAGGCTTTAAAACAAATTAATCATGTTACCTCATACACATCCTATAAAAAGATAAAAATTGTATTATGATTATCATAGAATTCATAGACATCCCACAAATACATTTTAAGATTATAAACATAAAATATAATATTTTAATAATAGTGGTGACCTTATTTTAGATACATCTATCAAATCACCACCAAACTCAATCCCACCTTATAAATTTGACAAATTTAATAAAAATGTAGTTCCATCTCCCAAGGTCAAGTTATAAAAACAAGAGTTCCTAAAAGATTTAAAAAAAAATTCCTAAGAAAGAGGTGCCTAACAAGTAATTTTATAATAAATGTGTACCCAATAATACTTATACTAGAAACCTAGTTTTAAAGGTGGCAACCCCAAAACCATCATCATTCCTAGAACCTTTGATTGTTATCCCTCATATATATGGTAAATAATGCATCAATGTCATGATTTATACCACTTATGAATTTATTGTATGTGGCATGGAATTTTTCAAATATCTTTTCTATGAAACTAACCTCTTGTGTAATACTAATTTATCTAAATTATGCATTATATCTACAGAGTGGGACATAGCCCTTGCTCTTAGATAATATTCTACTCTATTCCACATTTCCCCTAATTTGATCTGATACAATGTTATATTATGCATATCATAGGCAAGATCAATGAATTCAAATATTTATAACATTCATGAAAAAATTATATTTTATCTCAAATATAACACTATTACATTTCAACATATGGAACATCTCCAAATCAATAAAAGCAAGAGTAAACTATTTATTCAATTAATGCTCAATGACATATAATTCTTCTACCCATATGATTAAAATTGAGGTGTATGATATTGATTATGAGGAATATATTTAATATCAAATAAATAAATTCCACAATATGTTGTGGTTGGTTATACATACCTTGCTATAACTACAAAAGATGTTTGGAATGAAATATGTGTGAATGCATATGTCAATGAACTTGAATATTCTAACATGTAAAATAAATAATGTACATATGAGCATCACACTAATGGTATATATTTTTAGTAGGATCATAATTCAAAAAAAAATTCAAAATTCAAAAAATAAAAAAACTCAAAATCAGGATCTGTGTATGACATGTTTTTTACACAAAAAAATTATGTTATTTATCTTATACATTGTTAATTACATAACCATTTTATATGAAAATTATTTTCATGATATACATTAGTTTTATTAAAGAGATTTAGGTTACATATGATACATGGATATACAAATGAATGAATTTTTTTATATTTAAGGGATACCTTTCTACATGTAGGTCATGCCCACACTGAGGGCATATTTCTAAAAAAAATAAGTTATATAATTATTTTTATGAAATTGCATTCATCATATTGAGATACATTTTTTATACATGGATTTATATTATGTACTATTGGAATAAAAATGACTGAGATGGAGTGGTGAATTAGTCTTCAAAATAATTCATTCAATTCCACTTAAACATATATGAACCATTATAATAAGCATGCACATCTTAGCAAGCATAAGCATCAACTCATAAGAGTATGAAACAAATGTACACAATATATAAATGGTAAAAATTAAAGGGAGTAAAACCTACTTATGAAGAAAATGGACTATATTCTTATAAGACAAACACCAATCTTTAGTTAAACACTAGCTCCACAAGGACCACCAACCCCAACTATCTTAGCACCAACTCAGCTAGAATCTAGAAAGAACCCACTTGCAAGGAGGAACCAACCCCCTAGATAACTCAACACCAACTCATCCACATAATAAAATTGATAACCTCCATAAAAAACCTTTTCTCATACAATAGATGATGATCTTCTTCCTTAGATCTTCACTCAATTCTGAGCCTCTTAAACTGGCCTATAGTCTTCTTTTGTCAACTATCCCTCTTCATGGATTTATTGGGTATTCTGAACTTAATCATTATATGAAAAAATTATATAAATATTCATTAAATTTATCTGATATTCCACATGACCTGATTCTACTCACCAACATTCTATAAAATTTGCTTGTTCTTTACTCTCTCTACATCAATAAATATGCATAAACTACCTTATATTTATACAAATCACTTGATCATATCCTTACTAGTAGGCCACGCATACTTATCTTATTATTTAAACCATATAATAGGACTTATAATACTAAATTAACTTGTATTAATCATTAATTAATCAATATAATAGGTTGGCCATAGCTTAATTAGCCCATATTCCTCTTTTAGGCTTTATGGAGACCTAATAGGCCTTTTTCACAACACGTTACCATTTATTTTTCCTTGGAGCATATTAAAACACCTCATATGGTATTAAAAAATCATATGACACTCTAATATACCTTATTAAACATTAATTTTGGTTTGTAACACCTTTTAAGTCCAATCGCCATTTGAACCCTTTCTTAAAATACCATTCAAAATAAGCTTGTGCATATAAAAAAATATTTCTTGAACAAGTGAGGCATAAACTAAAATATGAAATTTAAACCTTAATAATCTACCATGAACAACCTATATCCTCATTTAGATCTTACATGTGCCAATGAACACTTAAAAATGTTCTCAGGATGACAACTCTTCATTATGTGCACATGAGAGACCTTGAAACACTTTTTAAGCCTTTTTATTTTAGATCATGACCTAAAAATTCATGCACATGATAAAAAAAACTTGAATCACATTTTTAAATTCTCAAATACTCACCTATGTCTTGAAAATTGATCTTGATGCCCCATCTATCCACCATCTCTCTTTTTGATTTCTATGCCTTGACTTGCAAGTCACTTTAGTTCTTGAATCTTATATTATAACCACTATCAAGCTCTCAACACTTCATATATATGACATGAAATATCATATAATTATTAAATAATATCATCCATTCTTAATATGTTTCATCAATAACTCACGATGCCTCATTAGGCCAAGCAGGATCTAGAACTAGTCTAGTTGTAGACTTAAATTGAAGTACTTATCCTTATAGGCTTCACCTTAAAAATCTCATATGTGTTAAAATATATATTATGTATGATCAAGAAACCTTATACACTCACTCTTATTTTTATATTCAAAGGAACATCTTTATGGCTCATTTAGAGCATCTTTGAAGTTGTTTACATAGATCTTTAGAGATCAACTAAGGATATTCATAACATATTCAAAGATGCATACATAGATATTCGAAGCTAACCTCCTAATAAATTTAAAACACCTAAAAGCCTCATGTAAAAAATATAATGACCTATATCATGCTCAAACACTATTAGGTATTATTCATAGCTTTACTGAGGATATTTGGAACTAACAAAGATCTTTGAAAAATACAACTTCTTATTTGAAGCTCACTTATCTCATCATGCTGCTTGAAAATACCTTCTCACAAGGTCTAGACAAATATTTTTAAGATACTAGACACTTGACATACTAACTTGTACTCACTCATGATGATTCTCAATGATATCACTCAATATTATATCAACATCAGAACACTCTTTCATCACTACTTTCATAAAATAATAACACTCACTATATAGTTAATATAACTCATCAAATGCATACCTCAAATATTAATTGACCATGCATACTAACAATAGACTTTGAAATCAATGAGAAAATTAATATCAAAACTAAATAATTGATGATAATGCTCAACATTCTCTCCCTTAATCAATGATAATGTTTAATAATCTCCCCATTTGTCATTAATGACAAACACACTCAAAAAAATGTGTCAACCACTCTTGATGGAAATCATCTCTTAGACCTGGATCTTTATTTTTCTCACCCTTTTAAATATGTTTCTCCCTTTCACATTAATAACAAAGGTTTTACACAAATTTTATCTCTTTCTAAATGAACTCAGACTACAAGACCACTTCAACATAACTCAAGATCAATCAACAATATGAAAAGATCCCCATCATACCAAGCATATACCATGATTGTGTTTAATAGTCGATTTTAAGGGTCACTTGTAACTACTGAGATCATAATTTCTCCCTTTGAGTTGATATTATCTCTCAAAGATACTAGATGGCACACAATTTTCAAAAACTATGACAACCACCTATGACAACCATTCTTATAAACTTTTCTCAATCATGTTACACTCCTAGTTGATCCATAAAAATCTCAATAAATAGATTATATGAAACATCTTAGACACAATCTCTCCTTAACTCCATGCATATAAAAAAATAATCATTTTCTTTAATAATTAGAGATACCAAGCTCCCCCTTAGACCAAACATATATTCTTTAAAAAGACTAGAGACTCATATTAGTTACCTTCCTCAATATGACAGAAGAGGATCAAACTCTTTACCATACAAAAACTTATCCCATACTTGATAATAACTATATAATTATGAACACCCCCTTTGTCTTCATAGATCAAGCTCAACTACTCAAAAATATAGATATCAAAATCTTACCTCTTATATACCAATTATTTGCATATTTTGACTTTAGATAACTAAAAACATACTTATATTTATCATCATGCTACATACTACACTTCAAACCATAAATCTACCATCATAGGAATGAGTAATATCCATCTTCATCTCCTTACTTATAATATAGACAACCCAAAATCTTCTAAAAAATAAACCTTCTTTGATTGCAACCTCATGCTTTTGCTGATATAATAATGTCTCCATGAAGCTTAATAGATCAACCATTTTTCGTAAGGAACTAAAACAACATTAACTCAATAGATTCCTAAATATCCATACTCTCACAAGACTTAACATTATTCAACTTCCTTTTGGGTTTGGCTGGCACTATAGGCTTAATCTCATCATTACCCATTTGATAATCAATGTGAGTGGACAACAAACATTCCTTACTGATTTATCACTTGATACATTCTCTATCATATTAATAAATCCACTTGATCTTGTATATTGATCATGACTTATCTTTACTAACTTTGGTTCCATACATTCATTTTTTATCTTTAATATAATCTAAGAGCATAAAAGTTCATTTTTTGACTTGATAACCTTCCAACTATGTTAAGACATAATCTTGTAATGTTTAATATATTATGATAGCTATAACAAACCATATTATACATATGATTTTATTGATATGAATTGTGACTCTTTCCATATATCTATGAGTACTCATTCTTAGAGGGTCTTCTACATTCTCTTGCTCTATGACCAAACTGTCTAGATACAAAATAGTAACCACTAAAAGAATTAACATACCTTATAGAATTATATTTTTTGATAGGTATTTTCATGTTTAAATTATTATCTTCAATAGATTTCTTCTTGACTTGAGGCGCCTCATTTTGGTCTTCTTTGAAACCAAGACCTGTCTTGTCCTTGCAAACTTTTGGCTACTCAAGATATCATCTAGAGCCTCTGTGATCTTTTCAAATTTCATAAATCTCTTCACCTTTCTAGATGCTTGATCCAATTCAACCTTAAAAAAAATTATTTTAGTTTTATATCTAATATAATATTCTTGTTTGGCTTTTAGGATTGTATTGACTACCTACATCTATTTCTAAGCTTGATTGATGATTTCATCATACTCTTAGGAAGTGTTGCTCAGCCTTTCCTTAAATAATCCAATATGTTCCTCATAATATTTAAATGATGACCTTAGTTTGTGATTCTTTCTTCTTTGAAACTTTAAATCCACTAGAGTACTTACCAGTTATGCCTCAAGAATCACTTCAACTTCTCCTTCTTCACTATCAACCACAAGGCCTTTCCTTTTAATAAACCCTCTTTTCCTAGTTCTATGGCCATTAATAAAGTTTCACTATTATCATGTTTAGCTTCATTATAAGATGTTCCTAAATCACTTACATCATATGAGTTATCTTCTTTGGTATATAAACTCTTCTCATTTTTAAATGACACTTTCCTTCCTTCATTATTATTAAAATCTCTCTTATTTTTTTTAGACTTATAGGCTTTCTATTATTTTCATGATGTTTATCATGTTATTCATTATGCCCAAATTTATCATCTTACCACAACTAAAACATTTCAAGGGTAAATTACCTTTATAATTTTATGAACCAAACCTCAAATTCCTATCAAATATATCTATTAGTTATCCATCATCAATATTTGAACATATCTTATCCTTGAATTTCTTGGCCTTTGAATTATTTTCACCTTTGAAAGTTGCTTCCTTCTTATATGTTTTCCTTCATTTATTCTTATTTCATAGGTAGTCAAGATACCATGGAGCCCATCCATTTCTATCTTGTCCAAATCTTGCATCTCTTCTAATACAAAAAACCTTATAGTCAAACTAATGAGTTAGTGATCTTAAAACCTTTTAGACAATATTATATTCTTTCACTTCTTCTTTGAATCCTCTAATAATATTAACAATTTCATCAATCCTCAATAGGTAAGCTATAATGGTTTCATCTTCATTCATTTTTAGGCTTTAAAACTTCTTTGGTGGGCCTACAAATTGGCCAACTTCACCTTTGTTTATCCCTCATATATGTTATTCAATTTGTCCCATATTTATTTGGATGAAACATAATGCATAACCTTTACAATATTTACATCTGGTAGGCCACACAGAATCGCATTCATTGCCTTGGAGTTATTTTCACTAGCCTTCTTGACTATTGCATCTATTGGTGGAATATGAGGTGAAATATATCCATCCACAAATAACTAACAAATATCATGTCCTTGTGACATTATATATATCTTAATTATAACATTCCAAATGACATAATTAGATCCATTGAAAAATTAAGCCTTACTGGTAGAGAAACCACATTGAGCTTATCGACTAGTCATCCTTGCTTCTTAGGATCTCTTTTAGGGTTCTAGACCTAATTCAAAGGACTAGGATATGATACCAATTTTTGGAATCAAAATGACTAAGAGGAGGGGGGGTGAATCAATCTTCAAAAATATTCACTAAATTCCACTTAAACATATATGAACTATTTTAACAAGCATAAGCATCAAATAATAAGAGCATGAAACATATGTACATAACATATACATGGTAAAACATTAAAGTGAATAAAATACATTGATTAAATAAATTTAATACATTAATATAAAACAAATATCAATCTTTAGTGAAGCACCAACTCAACTAGGCTTTAACAAACACCCGCTTGCAAGGAGGCATCAACCACCTAGATGACTTAGTATCAAATTAGACACTTGATCACATTAAAATAAACATGTTCCTAATACAATAAATTATGATCTTATTTATTAGTTCTTCACTCACTTATGTCCCTCTAAAACTGGCCTCTAGCCTTCTTTGCTTAACTATCCCTCTTCATGGATTGATTACATCTTATAACCTTAATACTCATATAAAGAACATATATAGATATTAATGACATTTACATTATGTTTTTCATGACCTTCTTATTCTAACCAATGTTATATATCATTCTCTTGTTCTCTACTCTCTATATCAATAAATAGGCATAAAATGACTAATATCTATACAAGTCACTTGATCATATCTTTTATATTAGTACACACATACTTATCTTATTTGTTTATAAATATAATGGGTCTTATAATATTAAAATAACATGACTTTATAATTAATAAATAAATACAATATGTCATCCATAGCTTAATTATCCCTTATTCCTCTTTTGGGTTTTATACAGACCTAATATGCATTCTTAGCAACATGTTACCCTTTGATATTTATTTATGCATATTAAAACACATAATATATAATGAAAACATCATATTAAACTCAAATATACCTTATCCATCTTTAATTTTTGTCCATAACACATTTTATGTCAAATCACCATTTTAACCCTTTCTCAAAATATTATTCATATAAGGTCTATGCATATAGAAAAAATCTATTGAAAAACAGAGGCATAAACTAAAATTTGGAAAAAACATGGAAATAATTAATATATTAAAAAATATATTGAACTTAGGTTCATCAAAAACATTATTACATGCTTCATCTTAGGATATAATGCTCAAACTCTTCTTTATAAGATGCTCACTCAAAACTGCCAATTGACTCCATAACATAGTCAAGGAAACATGAACTTCTGACACTTGATTGAATATATTAAAGGTATTTAAATGCATGAAAAATATATTATATAATAATTAGAGATACCTCAACTCAATATATCATAATATCTTATGGAAACTATTGGTCTTGTATACCAATTTGTTGACCTTCTCTCTCATAGACTTCAATCAGTAAGATAAATTATTTTGGCTTCAATGTTCCAACTTCTTAAAATAAATTTAAAGATTTTTAAAATAATTTATATATTATTAAAGTCACAAAAAACATCATCATATACTTCAAATTGTCATTATTCCATGAAAATACATCAGGAATCAACTTCTCACTTATACCTAATCTTCTTAATATTTACACCATTAGGTTTGTTAATAAATGACCAACTTGGATCACCAAATTTTCACACCTAAGATATATAATCTATACATAAACCTTCATGGAAAAAAAATTCAAGTCACACAATTTTAATTTCATCTACTTAGTAAATTTTACTTGGTCAACTCTATTTTCTAATATAAATCTATGAGAAATAAGCACTTTCTGTAGGGTTTGCTCACTCACTTGAGAAACAAAACACACTTGGAGATGAATGAGAGAGTTTAATACAAACTAAAATCAATTAAATAGACATATAAAACAATTTTGAGCTATTTATAATAATATTTTCAACATCAAGTCACTGTTAGGGTTGTTTGAGGGTTTAGGCCAACTTCCACTCTTAATTATCATTCATAAAACTTAGCTCCACTTCATAGAAACCAATGCTTGTAAATTTGATATATAACCATTAATAATATACCATGAACATATTATATACTCATGAAGATGTTTTACATGCCATTGAGTACTTAAAAAACCCTTTCTAGTAGAAAAGTCTTTATTATGTGCACATGAAAGACCTTGAAACACTTTTTAAGTCTTTTTTTGTAGATCATGACTTGAAAATTTATACACATGATAAAAAAAAGTTTAATAACCTTTTTAAATTCTCAAATACTCACCTATGTCTTGTGAATTTATCTTAATGCACCATTTGGATAATATCTCTCTTTTTGCTTTCTATGCCTTGACATATAAGTCACCTTATGTCTTGAAGCGTATCTTATAACCATTCTTAAGATATAAAAACTTAATATATATGCCATGAAATATCCCATCATTCTTAAATAATATCACCCATTCTTCATATGTTTTTCTAACAACTCATGATGCCTCATTAGGCCAAGCAATATCTAGAACTAGTGTTGTTACAGACTTGAATTGAAGTACTTACCCCTATATGCTTCAAATTTAAAATCTCATGTGTGTTAAAATACATCTTATGTATGTTAAATAAACATTATACACTCACTCTTATTTTTAAATTCAATAGATCATCTTTTTGGCTCATTAAAATCATCTTTAGAATTTTTTACGTAGACTTTTGGAGCTTGACTAAGGATCTTCATAGCATCTTCAGAGATATATACACATATATTTAGATCTAACCTTATGATCATTTTAAAGGTCCTCAACACCTCATGTAAAAAATACAACTACCTATTTCATGGTAAAACACTATTAGGTATCCTTTGGATCTTCACTAAGGATCTTTAGAACTACTTATATAGATCTTTAGAGCATACAACTTCTTCTTAAAAGCTCACTCATTTCATCATGCTACCTACACATACCTTCTCATAAGGTTTGGAAAAAGATTTCAAATATAATATAAACTTTACATATTTATTTGTACTCACTTATTGTGATTCTCAATGATATCACTCAAGATTACATCAACATTAGAACACTCTCTAATCACTACTTTCATACAACAATAACACTCACTATATTGGAACCAAAATTCATCATACACATACCTCAAATATTACTTGACCATGCATCTTCACAAGATACTTTGACATAAATGGAAACATTAATACCAAAACTCAACAATTAATGACAATGCTTAACATTCTCTAAATTAATCAATGATAATGTTAAACATGTACGCTTTTTAGGATTATATCTCCTATGGATATTTTATAAATCTAAAATTCACTGCTCTATCACTATCCCCTAGTTCCATCCTCATTACATACTAAATATACTTATTAATAACTTTTATATCATTATATATTTCTTATTTTAATATACTACTATAGTAATCCCTACTACATTTCATACATCACACAATATCCTTATGACACCATCTCTCCCAATTTATTTTTTATTTACACTTCATTCTTCCTTAATCTCCTCTTACACAATATTTACAAATTTTAAATTCCTTCCTAACTACTTCCACATACCTGCAATACATATCTTTAAAATAATCCTCTTAATGACATCATTAAATAATTTTAATGGAATTTATAAATATATAAGCCTCCTATAACCCTTCATGAAACTTCCTCTAGAATTATCTAGGAATTTTTAATTCCTATAAAATTACTCCACCCTAAAATATTAATCATTCAAGGATGAACTATAATTTTCCATTACTCCCAAGTGTATTTATATATTGAGAGATGCACTCCCATGTAAATATATTAACCCTTGAAATCCTTTGGAATATTTATATCAATTTATGTCTGTCATTCTCAATAAAATATCCATCAACTCCATTACTATGAATTATTAAGCATTAAAACAGAAATCCAACATCTATAATCAAGCATCAATAAACTCTAATTCACATTGATCGCATCTACTTCATCAATGAAAAAGGATTAATTTTTTATTAGGGTATAAATTTTTTTGTATTTAATTTATATTTTTATGTGAATCTATTTCTTCTTTTTCTCATTCATGTGGTGTTGTGTAGTTTGGATTACATTATGAATTTTAACCTTTTTCATTATCCCTAATAAAAATTATATATCCAATATTATACACACATTTTTGGAAATCAAAATGGGATAAGTACCTTCACCTTTGCCTTTTAGGTTTATAGTGTGATTTGTAACGTTTGTAGGGTCCTTGGTGAAGAGATTGAGTGGATGGAATATTCAAATTTCTATGCAATAATCACTTCCAGATTTGAAGTGGCGTTAGATTGTGTTGAAACATTTTTTCTCTATGGAAATGAGACTTGAATTAACCATTAGTGATTTTATACATAACTTCTTAACCTAACCATCATGGTCTGATTAAGCATTTTAATTTTATTCCAATTATTTGAAAATTTACTTCTTTTAAATTAGGAATTTTATATAACTACTAATAATTTCTTAATATTTTTAATGTTTTTTCCATTTTCTATTTTTGTTTTTGTACAAGTTGTAAATATACTACTCTAGAAATGTGTTTTTATGTTTGACACCAAAAAAATCATCAAGTCTAAAAGTATATTTGAGGTATAATTTTTCTGTCCTTTACTAATTATATTTGTCTATATAAATACACTTTTATGTTTTAGCAGCTTCATTTTTTCATTTAAAGGATTTAATATTCCATTAAAAACTTTGTAAATGTATGTAGTGACTTTTATTTCCTTAGAATTATGGTTTTTTTGGTATTTACATCTTATTTTGGTACTAATAGATTCATGTGTGATAAAATTAAATTTTTTCTTTGTCATTTTTCTATCTTCTGGTTGACTTGTTCTACATAGAAACTTCATTCTCTACATAAGTAGCTTCATCCTCAAGAGTAAAATTCACTATGAGTAGAAGAGACTTTGTTTTATGACTATGTTTTTATAGGTTATCCATCAAGAGTTAAATTAAAAATACTAACACTTTCTTGTAGGTCTACCAATTAAAGAAACAAAAAATCAAAACTATCATAAAAACCTTTTTAATCATATTTAATTAATCAACTCCTTTTGTGTGTGTGTCTATTTAAACATAATCAACTTAACATAGTCATTTTGTGTTTTATTGTTTGCTTTGCCCTAGGCTAAGAATGTGTAAGCTCTTTTTTTGGACCTATAGGGTGATGTTAGAGATAAAAAAATAATCGATAAATCTTGTGACATGTAATTCATCCCACACACTTGATTTTATATTCTAATGAACACTGATTAATTCATCATAGCAAAATATTGTTATTTTGTTATTTTGTTTTATTTTGTTTCACCTATGAACTTTATTATAGGTTTATTTATTATTTATCCTTCCTATATTTTACTATTTTATTTATATATCTATGTGTATATATAATATCCCATATAATACTTTTATTTTTAGTTGAATATATTATTATTATTATTATTATTATTATTATTATTATTATTATTATTATTATTATTATTATTATTATTATTATTCATGCTCTACATTTGGTTTTAGAGCAAGAATTTTTAGGAAAATAATAGGAGGTGGAGCCCTAAGGCTCCTTCATACTATAGCTCATGATCTCATTATTAGATATATCATTTACCAGAGCCTTTAACTTAGCCATTACTCAACTTGATCATGTTTTCTATTATTTTGTTCCAATTTTCAATCATTCTCTCACAATATTTCTCTCAATTTGAATGATTTTTATGGAAATTTATACATGTTTCTAATGTTTTATGGCCATACACTTTCCAAAACCTAAATTTGATGGAATAAGAGTGTATCCATATATTTACAAAATTATAATCAATTTGAAAAATCTAATTTATATTAGTTTGTACAACCTTTTGGAGATAAAACCTACAAACTTTGTTTTTAGACATCTCCCTACCCTTGTATGGGTTTTGATTGGTACAAGTAATATGAATCATATTTTTAAAATATGATACCATATAATGGTAAAAAAATATTCCATATTCCACCTCATACCTAGATGTACATTTTTTGAGTAATATTTTTAGTGTTTTGGAGTGCAGAAACAACATACTTATAATCTATCCTATCTTTTTGCACAACCATATGGTTTTTCTCTATTATGAGGCCATAAATTATGAAAATTTAAATATGATTGATGATTGAGATATAATAATATAATATTTTTCATGTGAAACTAATACATATAGTTTTTCATGAGGTTGTATGGTCATTTGGAATATTTGACATAGCCAGTTCTAAAGGTATGGTTCGTATATTTTAAAGCATTTAAATATAATTTTTTGTCCTTTATAAATGTGAAAGAATGTTTAAATGGGTTGGTAGAAACATATATTACAAAAGTGTAGGTGGGAGGCTAAAATACCCCAAAATCTTTTTTTTGGAATAAAAACATTGTTTTAGACAAAACTCTAAATTTAGTAATTCTACTAAAATTATCTATAGTTAAGTAAATTTAGAGACAAAATTCATAAGATAAATGTTTTACCAAAAGAGAACAAAGAGCCCAAAAATGTTTTTAAAGGGGGGATATCATTTTTTAAAATTTATTTAGTTTTTTTACATTCATTTTAATCATTTATTTACAAAGAATTGTAATATTTTATTTTTGCAAGAAGATACAAGGTAAAACATAAAACTATGCATTTTACATAATCATAGTGTTCAATAAAGTTATGCCTTTGATTCACATTTATGGGTAAATCCATCACACTTGATATACTACTTAAATATCCTAACATAAATTTAAAAATGATGTTTGGGAATCATCCCAATAAATAATTGGGGAGAAATAAGGTTTCAATTCACTAAGCCATCCCTCCATTTTACTTGTTTCATACAATCATAAGGCATAAAGCCTAATAGGTGGAAATTCCAAGTATATAGGAATGTTATGCCCATGTATGTATAATTAAATCTAAGAAGGTGCTAATGATTAGTCAAACATATTTTAGTACTATCTAAGTACCACATATCATTCTCTTTTATGTACATTTATGCTCATTTTACGTACTTTTAGGTATAAAAAAGGGACAACATATTACACGTACCGATGGGTATAAAGGAAAGGCACATCTAAATAAAGGTTTAGTATATTGGGATGATGTTATAAATAAATTTATACCTTGTTAAATGTGTTGATAAGTAACCAATCCATCACCTTTGGTCAGATTCTACATAATGATCAAAAATAGCCCAAAATTCTTTTTGCTAGACTCAAAATTTTTATGTGGTGACAACTATGCTGCTTGGAAAAAAAATATGACACATTTAGATTTAGAATAAATTTTTCATGTTATAAATGCAACATTCACCCAACATGCCACTAATGTTGATCAACAACATAAGTTTGACAAATCCAACTAGAATGTAATGTTTATAACAATGTTCAAGGTATCAAATGAGGTACAACCTCATATATGTGAGGCCCAATATATAAATACACTTGTCATAAGCTCCAAAACATATACAAGGCCAAAAATTAAGGTACAATTCTCCATTTTAAAATTCAACTTCATCCACTCAAATTTAATTCTAGTGATAAAGTGGAATATTTTTTATGGTGTTGTAATCCTAAGGGCTTCACTCCAAGCATTGGGAAAGATAGTGTCATATGCATCTCTTGTACTTATTTTTGTGAGATAATTTATACCCTCTTATATGATCTTCATGACTAATTTGACATTCATAAAATATAAACCATATTTTTCCAAGTTGGTAAATATGTTGCAATAAGAAGAGTCTATGCATATAAAGTAATAAGAATCAAAAGAACATGATCTTGGATCTAAATATAAAGGTAAAAAGCATATCAAGTCTTATAAACCAAATATAGTTCATCAACACAATGCACATGGTAATAAATAGTAAAATATTTATCTTATATGTTTAATCAAATTCCATAACCTTAAGGATTATTGGTATAACTCATTTACATAGGGATTGTTAAGCAATAAGAAGACCAGTAACCAACAATCATCTCATCCATACAAAGGAAAAAGATATAAAAATGCCACTAAATAATAAATTCAATTATAATGGAAAAAAAATTGAATAAGAAGAAACCCATTCATATGTGTAATTCATATATACTACACATTCTCAGGAATAATTAACATCAAAAAGTTCAATCTATTATGTTGACTTAGGTGCCACTCGACACATGATTGGAAGACAAGATTGGTTCTACAATATGAATGGGGCTTCTCATAAAAAATCATGTCTCTTTGGGTAATGATTAATACTACCATGTTCAAGGTATTTGGAACATCTCTTTACCACTTGGACATAATGTTTCAAAATATTATGTCTTATATGTTACAAGACTCACCACAAATCTTATATTAGCTAGTCAGTTACTTGACCACAACCTTAAGGTTGAATTTGATATAAAGGTGGAAAAAATTTGTGTTTTATCAAATATAATTAAAAAAACTTGAATTTTTTTCACTAACCTTAGGAGTTGGGAAAATTTTCTAACTAGATTTTATGTAAACAAACAATCAAGCACTTGTGGCAAAAGACATAGACTCAGTATAATTACGGTACATAAGATTTGGTAACATTAGTTATAGATAACTAAACACACTCCATATTTATAACATGGTAATATGATTACCACCTCTCAAAAAGGGTATATAAAAATGCCAACATTACTTAGTAGGAAAACAACATAGACTTCCATTTTAAAAAAGTACATATTAGGCCCATATAAAACTTAATCTAGTACACACCGATTTGTGCAGACTGATTTCACCTAGTCATGTTGGGTTTATGTACTTAATGATATTTTTTGATGATTTTTACATATAAATTTGGGTTTATTATCTAGATATAAAGATTCAATCCTTTAAAACTTTCAAAAAAATCAAACTTGTTTTTGAAAATGAGACTAGTCAGAACATTAAAATACTCTACTCATATTATGGGGTCAATTGAAGAGTAAAAAATTCAATGAATTTTTATAATAAAAAACATTCATCATCAAATGGTACCTCCACATACACCAAAATAAAATGGAACCTCTACATCATCATTATATGCTACATGATTTTGGTTTTGTAAAGGCATTTTGGGTAGTAGTCAAAACCACAGTCTATTTACTAAATAGAGTTAATGTTTTAGCTCTTGATTGGGTAACACCATAAGAATCTTGATTATGACACAATCCATATGTAGCACATATTCAAATATTTGGATACAAAGTAAGTATTTGTGTTCCCAAAGCTTAAAGGACTAAAATGGACATGAAAATAGAAAAGCATATCTTCTTAGGGTACAATAAAGAAGCACTTTCTTATAAAATAATGGAGATATAGACCAAGAAATTATACCTAAGCAGGGATGTTGAGTTTATTAAGAAAATAGAAGTAAAATATCCTTCCATATGCTCACACGGTACACCAGTCAAACCTGTAAAGAATGCAAAAGATGGAAATCAACCAGATGAAGATAATAGTGATAATGGGAATAATGATATAGTTTCACCACCCACATGTAACACTCAAAATATTTTTAAGTGGTATATAAGTACAACAAGGGATTCTAAACTTGAAAAAATTCTAGATGTGTCAACTATTAGACCAAGGAATTAACATCACTCGAAATGAGGTAAATTTTTCCCTAATGAGAAAAGTTGTAGAATGATAATATCCCTATGTATATTATGAAGCCCTATAGTCTAAAACTTGGAAGGATTCCATGGATGTATAATTTCAATCATTGATGAAACATAAAACATGATGGCTTGAAGATCTTCCACTAGGAAAAATCCAATCAATTTTAAATGGGTCTTAAAAATTAAATACAAAATATATGGTAGTATTGAAAAGCATGAGGCTCGTATCATAGAAAATGGATATGTAAAAAAGGAATTCATATATTATGAGGAGACTTTTTCTCCTAAAACTAAGATTGAGACTATTAAAATGAAATTTGCATTAGCTACACAATTTTGATAGAAGGTCCACAAAATGGATGTAAAAAGTGCCTTTCCTAGTGGAGATATATAATAAAAAATTTACATGACACAATCAAAAGGTTTTCTCACTCTTGATAATGAAGGAAAAGTATGTA
The DNA here is from genome assembly GCA_037957365.1 of Torreya grandis. NCBI lineage: Eukaryota > Viridiplantae > Streptophyta > Pinopsida > Cupressales > Taxaceae > Torreya > Torreya grandis. The sequence continues at coordinate 360,821 of JARHVA010001858.1, forward strand.
AATTCATAAAATCTTTATACATTTTCAAATAAGCTCCTTGAGCCTGGTACATAAAAATTGATGTGCATCTCATTTAACATGGATTCTAAAGGAGTCTATATGATCTAAATATCTACATCAAACAATAAGGGGGAGAGATTATGATTATTTTAGTATATGTTGATGATATAATCATCACTAAAAGTTTAGTGAAGATGATTGATGTAAGTAAGAAAGATATAAACTAATCATTTGAGATGATAGATATCAGTCTTCTACATTATTATCTTGGATTAGAAGTATGCAAAACTCAACACCACATATTTGTGTCCCTAATGAAATATGCAAGACAATGCTAAAACAATTAGGATGATAAATATTAATCCAATTGATACACCTATGGAGACAAGGCTTCAATTATCTTGTTTAGATCCATTAACACTAATAAATACAACTTTCTATCAATAGTTTATTAGGAGTATAATTTACTTAACATATGTTAGGCCAAAAATCAACTATCTAGTTATCTATATTTTATGGTTCATGCATGAGATGGACATGTCTCACTATAGAACAACAAAGTAAATACTAAGTTATATCAAAGTATAATGGACCTAAGTGTAGAGTATATAAACAATGACAATTTATTATTGACAATATATTCAAACTTTAATCTTGTAAGAAGTATAGATGATAGAAAATTCCCTTCCAAAAATGTATTATTATTTTTATCTAATCATATATCTATGGGGAGCAAGAAACATAACTTAGTTTATTGATATTCTATTAAAGTAGAATATCATGTTGTATGAGGAGCTTTCTATAAAGTGATATGGTTACACCACATTATAGAAGGATTGAGAGTACCACAAAAGACACCTACCATCTTGTACTATGAAAATGAGGGTGTTCAAAAAATTGTTTGAAATCTAGTCTTTCATGAATACACAAAACACATTTAGGTGCAATTTCATTTCATGTATGTGAACATGTACAATAATATAACATCTAGTTCTATTATTTCTTAACAAGAGAACAACATTCATATGTATTCACCAAATTACTTTCATGTGATAAATCTATGGCATTTAGAGAATGTTTCTCATATTCACTTCATGTTATATTATACTAAACAGGGCTTAATTCACCATAACAAAATAGTGTTATTTTCTTAGTTTTTTTTAATTTTTTTGTCACTCGTGAACTCTATTCCAATTTTATTTTTTATTCCTCCTTATATTTTAGGAGTTTGTTTGGCTATCTATATGTCCATATAATATCCCATCTAATAATTTTCATTTTAGATGAATATATTATTATTTGTGCTATAAATTTTTCATGTCATTAAGTGGGCTGTGACATGGATTTCATCACCACAAACCCATCCACACTCCATGTTTAATTAGAGTATAAATATTAAGAAAAAATACCATATATAATCTTATTTCACCATAAAGGTTTACATGAAGTGATGAGGTTACACTCTAATAATTGAGCATCAAAAAACATAATTATATGGACTCAGGTCCTATGTACTATGATGTATTTAGGGGACTCCCTTAGAAATCCTTGAATAGTCTATATTAGGACCCATCAGTCATAGACAACTATCAGTAAAGGGGAAAAAACATCCTCAAATATCACTCACCAAATACAAAATTAAAGTGAGGGTTAAGAGACCAATCTAATCACCACTTTATGCAAGTAGATCAGTGTGATTGTAGTTACATTTCACACCAATAATATACTAGCATAGGAATGTCATATTGCATGACATTTTTTATTTTTTGTGGATACCAATGTTATTCATAGACCTATTCACTACACTAAAAAATTTACCCCATAAAATTTTACATAATAATCACACATATTTCAATCCTATTGTCCAATTCATAAACCAATCAATCACCATATTATCATCATCCGAATTTCTCCTTACCTCATAAATCTATTCATGCCTAAAATCAATTTTCATCTCTCATCATAATCCCTTAATCTTGATTAAATACCAAGATATATTCAACTAACCCACATAGTCAAATCTAATCATCAACCCATCCAACTTGAGCAAATATTATCAAATCACTTAGTTAAGCTAATATTATTAAGCTCAATCTTGATTAATGTCAATCACAACCTAGTCAACCTATTTCATCAAAATCCTTTTTCAACTAGTCTAAACCCAAAAAACATAAAACTAAATCTCAATTCATCGAAGGTAAAATCATTATCTTATCTTATCTCTTCATCCAAGTAAATAAAATTTTCCCCTAGGGTTTGTGTACCCTACACTATCTCAAATATTAACTAGCTCACATCTAAAGTCAAATTTTATCAAGAACATATTGTCCATAATCATTAACTCATATCATATTTTAGGCTAATATTTTTTATCAAATAAACATTATCAATCAATATTCACCATATCATATCATCAAAAACTATCCAAAAATATCCACACATCAACCTTATGACACCTGTCACTCGCCATCTACTCAAAATTGGATAGTCAAAACACAACGATGACTTTGAAACTATTTTATGGGGTGAGTGACATATTTATAATGATTAATATAAAATTATTAATATTTATTTTCATGATAAAGATTCACAATATGGATTTTTGAATACTAATAGGCTAGAGCCTAATTACAACAATATTTCTAAGACAAGAGGGATGAGTTGTTACTCTATCTTATTGAGGTAAGAAATATAATCCCTCCTTATTTTGACTAAGATAACCTAATATATATATATATATATATATATATATATATATATTCCTAAATTAGAAAGGACTACACCAAGATGAATTTTTTTAAAGAATAATAAGAACCTCAGGCATAATATATCAATATTAACCGTGTCTAACTTGGTAATAGAAGTCCACCTTAGAATAACAAGTCTAACATGAATATACATAATATTTGTTTGATTTTATAAGCTAAATAACTCAATATGAGGCATACATATTTATTAAATATGTCCTCAACCTCCTAAGAGGTTGTCCAAAATTAATCTACCTCTTACAAGTTAAAATTAAGACAAGCATAATCATTGTATGTCATCATCAATTCCATTTTTTGATCCCACATTTTACCAAGAATGGAAAGTAATGAAATATGATATCCAACGGATAAAATTAGGTTCACATATAAATAAATACATATTTTAATACTTATTATCACATCCACTTGATAAGGACATATTGCACATTTTATTCCCTCTTCATTTTTAACCACTTAAATGTGACATATACAAGGGGAAGGGGGACCCAAGGGAGTATGTCAAGGGATTTTTCATGTCCTAAAGATAAGTCACCTAAAATTATGCTTATATTCTTAGATTATTCCTTCATAGTCTTAAAGGGCTATATTTGGAATGGTTAATGCACTTACCAAAGGGATCAATTATATGATTTTTAGACTTGTGAAAAAATTTCATTAAGCATTTCTCATATAATATCAATCATGATATGACATTAATAAACTTGTAAAATAACAGAAAAATAAGATGTAATTTTTTTCATCCTTTTGTAGATGTGTCAAAACCATGTTATTATATTTTTGTGCATAGTCCTTGGGAAACAACTTGTTAGTATCTTTGCATAAAACCTAAATCAAGAACTAGATTTTCAATTACAACTTGCCTATGAAAATAATTTTGATAATATTAATGAAAATAGTTCAGAAATTTAAAATGATATCATTTATAAAGGCTTAATAAAGGTATTCTCTAAAGACAATCAAAGTCAAACTAGTAATTTTTTAAAAAACCCAAAACTATTTAATATGACAAAAATTATGGTTGGTGATGGAGTTTCATATGACAAACATTTCCAATATATCTAAGGATCTAATCCTTCTTAATCTCAAAGGGAATATAAATCATTTCACCTAGAAACAATCTGAAAATAGAATCTAGAAAGTGACGATAAACTATTCTTGGTGAACTTGTGGAGAGTGTGTTGAAGAAAATTATAACCATTAACTTGATTATTCTTCTTGAAATAAAACCCATTAATGAGAATCAAACAAAACCAACATGTTATAAGTAAAAAAAAAAAATACAAATATCACTAACTCAAGGTTTATGACACCTAAAGTTGAATGTAAATATAATTTATTTTCAAGACTTTATTGATCGTAGAGAAATAGATATTGAAGGGGAGAAGTATTCTTCCAATAATTAGAAAAATTTAATATACCAAGATCATTTTACTAAGCATGACAAAAAATACAACACATTGGGACAAAGGTAAAAACTCTCATTCTAATTATGTGGACTATAATATGACCCCTCACCATTATGACTTGGATGTTAGCCACATTGACCACTATTAGCATAGAGTCACCACCGTCAATATAAGGGCCACTTCTCCTAAACACCATCTCGTAAAAAATTCACATTTTATTAAGATCTGAGAACCATCATCTTATGGTGTTAATAACACACTATAATAGAGGCACCTAATAAAGTTCTCCCTTAAAATGCACCTCTAAATGTCAATGTATAAATATCTCCTCTAAATAATCCTAAAGGTGATTATGACATCATCCAATAGATTAAAAATACCACAACATAGGTTTTTATTATGTATCTTCTCAAATCTTCCTCTTACACCATGACATTATAAAAAAAACTCTATACGACTAGATAGTTATGAAAAATATTTGTCCCAATCAATTCCAAGCCTTCATAGGTCATCTCTCATCCACCCAAAAACTTAAATTTGATTCAAAATACATGCCTCTAATTTATTAAAATCATAATAACCCCCTCTATATCAAGATATTCATTTCCAATCACAAAATTAAGAGATTTATTGTAGAGAGTGGGGTTGGAGTCAAACTATGTAACATAAATATGACCAAGAGTCTAGGATATTTAGAGTCTACACTAAGGCCATAAATTATCATGATCAAAGCTTATGATGATAATGATGATATTTATCCATCAAAATATACCTTATTATCATGTGGGATCATTACACATCAAACCCTAATCCATGTGGTAGACTTTGAGTTATCGTAAAACATCCTTTTAGGCCATCTTTGGATAGATAAAATGTAGGTTGTGCCATCAATCCTTTATTAGTGTCTTCAATTACCTTATTCTAAAGTTGAAATCACAATCCTTGGTAATATATAACATTTCCAATAATTTAAATCATTAGTTGGAAACTATCAAGGTGTCAATTATTGTCTTATCACCAAGAGTGATCCTCTTCTCAATAATAATTTTAATTCTTACATCCATATAGATGATTTATTTTGAACCTTATCTAATTTATCTACATATTCCTACATCAAAATCATACCCAAAGGATGTGTAAAATATGAATACCACACTGTAAATGTTAGAAAAGTTCTTATGTCACCAAAAAGTTATGGGTATCCTATATACAAATGGAAATTAAATTCATATATAAATAAATCCTAGTTCAAATAAGATAAATACTACCTATACTTCTAATTTTTGATACATTAGATATTCAGGTTCATGCCAAATATGGATCTACTAGATCTAAGAAAGGGATCTCTCACCACAATAATATCACTAGAGAGGGTTCCAAAGCCTCTATTCAAGGAACACCATATAATAACCCTAAATAGGTCCTATGTTTTCATATTATTAAAGTAAATTACAAGTAAAGTATAATGTAATCTATTTCTCACCAAATATTATGACACATTGTTAGGGTAAGAAACATAAAAATAAAATGTGCACAGAAGATCTATGTCCACATTAATGTATAAGAAATCATAATGCATGGGAGAGAAGTATAAATTCTAATCTATATACGTTTACAAAGGAAGAATAAAGTTAGGAATATTTACCTTTAAAGATGAACATGTTGAGCCTTAATCTCTCCCTTGGCCAAGATAATTTACAAGAGGTTATTATGGTATGTAAGGATACCAAGGATAAGTCATCTCTAGGATATACAAACTATCTATGAATTCACAAGACTTGTCCATAAGATAAGATTTATATCTCAAAATAAATTATTGAAACCTAAAGTTATGCTCCTCAAGTATAATGATGGATAAGTAGATGTGTAATATAATATTTTTCTTCTTTTTTTTTATAAAAAAATGATAAAATGAGTATGTATATATAATTGAATCCAACCTTAAACCTTTATGAAAGTTTAGCTGATAGAGCTAGCCCAATAAAATATTTATCATTGTTGATAAAATCAAATTAGGTATTGGTCTAGGTTAGCTAGGGGTAGACCTAGACACTAAATAATTTTATCAACTATAGTACATGGTCAATGGGCCAATAGTGTGATGTAAACCTCTAAAAAGGATTTTAGGCTTATGGAAGGGATAATAAATATGTAAATTGAATGGAGGAGGGTGAAAAATAAGAATAAAATATTAGGGAAGTGTTTTAATGAGATGGTTATATATATAAATAGTGGTAGTATAAGGACAATAATCCTATGAAGCACCAATTATCTTACCACCCCTTTCCTGATATGCCCCTTAGGGTGTGCACTCAAAGAGATTGAGACTCAATGGGTTATTACAAGAGTTAAAGCATAAATGATTGATAAAAGTTAAAAATATTGTGTATACATATTCCCCACGCAAATCTCATTACATGTCACTTAAGTTCAGCATGGGATGGTGCTTCAAGAAAAGAACATATCAACATGCAATGTTGAAGCTAAATAAATTGTAGTAAGGATTAAATAAGATAAATGAAATAATAAAATTTTAAAAATGCATACCTTTACTTACCTTAGTGTTATATTTAAAAATGAGATGTAATAGACTTGAAGGTTTCTAATATAATAAACTTTAGGTAAACCTATATAAATTAGCAAAAAAAAGAGTGAAAATCATTTTTTTGCAAAATATACATGTAACATGTTTAAATAGTCTCTATGATGTTAGGATTCCAAAACATTTTATACTAAAAAAGAGATAGAATAAACAAAGATATGCTCAAAATATGAAATCTGGTGGTAAATATTTGATAGGTAAATAATTTGAATACTAAATGTAAATAGGGTGAAAAATAATTCATTTGTTAATTTTACTATTATGAGAAAATAGAGAACTGAGAGACCTTATTTAAGACAAAAGAGCCATCATGGTGAGGAGACAACAAATGAGATGGGGAGGATGAATAGTAGCCATAACAAGTACATCATAGGTAATCAATTGTGAATTTCAAATTTTTTATTATTTTTATTTGAAATTGAGCTAAATATATAAAACTACTTAGTAGGCAAAATCTAGGCACCAAAATTGACCCTAAGAAATTTTTAGGTAGACTAGTGGTAGAATGGCATACTCAATAGGAATAAGTCAAACTAATAAATTCCTAAGGAATTTATGGTAAATGGTCAAAAATTTGTCACTACGAAAGAATAGAATCGACTAGGTCAACTTAATCTATAAGTCAATAAGAAACCAAGGGGTTGACGATGTAGTAATGGACTGATTTAGTATTCAAATGGGTTGATGAATGTGTAGTAGTTAGATGACTTAGTTTATATTGAGGATAAATATGACTATGTACCATAAGGGTGACTTAATTGTTAGAAGAGGGTCGATATATTCTTCAAAATAGGGCTAATTGTGTACCATATGGTTGATTTAGTATGTTAAAGCTAAAGGAGGGATGATTTAGTAAAAAATAGGATGATCTAGTTGAAAATGATAAGGGTCAATTTAGTATCAAAAATAAGGTACATGGATAGTTTAGTATTAAATATGTTGATTGTGTAGGAAAATCAAAAACATGATAAACTAAATCAAACTAGCTGATTAAGTAGTTAATTTTTGAATTTTTAAGAATGTATTTTGAATATTTATGACATAGAGATATGACACATCCTTTTTTTGTATATTTTGCATAGACACTATAAATGTTAGAATTTTATAGATGCATCGTGGCTATCATATTTGTTGGATCATTTTAGTGATGTGGATAGAGCTTGATTGGTCATACTAGATTTTGGAGGTATCATGGAGATGAGGTGGATCCTATCGAGTGTTGATCTCATTGTCATAATCTTTAGAGAATGGGAATGTTTGACCAACACTTTATGATGGGTGGTGGATGGGGGATACCATTGAGGTGGGTATTAAATTATAAGATGTATACACATTTCTTAGACCACTTATAGGAGGGACATCGATGATAGCTGACACACCAGAGATCTATATGAGAGATGAGCACTAACTCAGTGGGAAACATACTTAGATAGGACTTACCCTATATTGAGGGTGAGTTTATTTGATGTCTATATTGTAGAAATTTTAGATATCTAGAAAGCCATGATATGACTTATGATAGAATGAGTGTTGTGTCATAAGTAAGATAATAAGGTACCACTACATATGATATCCTTGTGTTAGTCTATACTAGATCAGAGATCACTCTATGATTTTAGGGATATCATTTGGGTCCAAATCATGCATAATATGTATGGGATGTTGTATAGAGGGTAGAAGACCATGGGACCTATTTTTTAATGAGTTCTTGGATATACAAGAGCTTCCTTATGTATTAGCCTATTGGGTTTCCCTATTTGGTTGATGAAGGTTGCCTTGGGTCATGCAATGGAGACATGATCATGTAGCTCAAGACATTTCCCATGTTGCATCTATATAGACTATCACATAAGGATATATCATGTGGTATCCATGTATGCACATTACTACTATATTTCCTAGTTGGATAATTATTGTTATACAAAAATAAGAAAGTACACCTCATGGGTAGAGCTACATCTAAAGGCACACTTAATAGGATAGTTCTGACTCCCATACTTAGCAACCCCCTCTAGTAGTGTATACTTATTAGGTATAACAATGTTAGAGATCTAAGGGGGAGAAGAGGAGGAAGAGTACTCATAGAGATACCAATGATCATGCCTCATTATATTAGACCATGGATTGGTTGAGCATGACATCAGGCATTAGCAAAGATAGAAGGGGAAATCCCATGGATAGGGATATGGGCAAAAAATAGGCACCACAATAGTATTATAAATAGTAATCACAATGTCATTATCAAAGATGGAGGAACCATCAATGATAGTAGGTATAAGAAAACACTGCATCATAAGAGGACCCAATAGTTACTTCAGGACATAGTTGGTCCATAGACGCACTTTTGAGGAGAGATTCATAGTGTGCTCAAGTGGTGATTTCTAGATTTATACTAGTATGGAGATTACCCATGGATAAGGTGATTGGAATAAGAGTGAGTGGAGGGATCGTTATTGGTAGGTGAGTAGATAGAGAGGGTGGTTGGTGACACCATCATTGGTGACAAATGTTTTAATTTTGATTTTAGTTTCTGATATAAGAAACTAGTTTTATTGTGATTATGTTGGATAATTATTTTTAGATATATATGTGATCTGATGTTTATCTAGTTATTGGTTTTTCATATCTAAAAATATAGGAGGTTAGATGGGGATACCTAATTTTGGCTTCACATCATGACATTTTTAGATGGGGTGATGGCACCATATGACCCCACCACTTTGGATGTTCTTATGGTACCATCTATCATAGCCTAGGTGGGATAGTTTATACTACTAGGGAAGGATAGAAGGTAGCTTTAGGAACATTGGTATGGACTACATCTACCGATAGGGGTGGGAGAGGGAGAGTCATAGGTCTAGTAGGCCCTAGCATAGGAAAGAGTGGCACACATGGATAACACTATCCATCTTGGATAGGTGTAAGCCTAGGTGGAAAATGTATAGGCATAGGTTGTAGTTTTGATATCTTGAACTAACTCATTATAAAATACCATTTATAGGGTTCAATCCCTGGCATCTATGGTAGCATGGATAGGTCATAAGATGATCAAGATGGAGCCCAACCTTAGAGATGGAGATATTGTATTTTGTATAAAACACATGAGGATATATACATACATACATACATATACATACATACATACATATATACATATATATATATCCAAAATATAAATACATGCGCTAGAAAGAAATATATCCATGCATCAACATACAAAACCAAGTACAACTCATAAGATAAATATATATTGACATTTTTATTTATCTTATGATTTTTGCTTAGTTTTGGATGTTGATGCATGGATATATTTGTTTCTAGCACATGTGTTTAGCTTTTATTGTATATGTTATGGAAAATATATTTTGAGCATTTTCTTTTCTAGCATTATGCGATATACAAACATGGCTAAAAATAAAAATGCAAAAATGACTTGGAAAAGTATAATTAATAAAAAATAAATGCACTACACACTATATCACAATGGGAAATGTTTTAATAACAAAATATTACTAAACATAATAAACTGAAGATGATAAAAATGGGTTAAAAAATGTTTTTAAAACATGAACAATATTTGCATGAAGTTAAAACAATATAAAATCATACTATATCACATTGGGAAGTATGAAAATGATGTAATAAAATGAAAGGCTAATGGAAAATAATGGCATAAAAAAATTAAGTCAATCAATCATACCAAATCACATTGGGAAGTATAAAAAAAAGACAAAATTGGAAAATGAAATTAAATTAATCACACAAAATCAAGTTGGGAAGTATGAAAATTTTAAGAAAATGGTTGTAATCATACGTGCAATTGGAAAGTAAGAAGATAAAATTGAAATATTAATGAAGTAAACATATAACATACTAAATCAAGTTGGGAAGTATTTCAATGACATGTAACTCATAATAAATCACTAATTATCTCAAATTTGACACATGAAATTTCATTGTGACTTGGGTATTGGAATTTTGGTGAGGAAGGATTTGGTCCTATCCATGGTCTTGCACTACAACTCATAAAGGTAACACCAATTAATTGGTAACAACTATGGGAATGATTTTAAAAAGAGTTTTTAATGTGGTAATTTTTTAGGAATGCATGGTATTATTAATGGTCTTAAAATGTGTAGACACCTAAAATTGGTCAAAACTAGCATATGATCAAAATTCAGATTAATTCCTACCAACCATTGCAAATTAAGCTTAGGAATCACTAAACATCTCAAATTTTATTTCACATCATTTTTCAAAGATCAAAATCACATTAAGTCATACATAATTGGGGTATAATATTGTATGTAATAATAACCTCTCATAGATTCATCTCTAATCATCTTGTCGCATCACAATAGTCAAATTGGCCTATGGACCTATTAAGTGGGGCACATGAACTATTATCAAATCTTGAAAGATCTAAATGGATAACCAAAATTAATTAAAAATATAAACAAAATTAAATCCATAATTAAATTATCCATGTGTAATTAATGAATAACTAAAAAAATGAAATTCAAATATACAAATATCCTAGCCTTTCATCATGACCTTTATGAGTTGTCAAGCTCTTTGGAAATATCCTAAAATATCTAATTTTGGAGACTCATACCTATTAATTGCAAATAATTATTAATTGAAAACTATTAAATCTATTGGGGTTATATTTGACTCATTAAGGTTAGGTTTTAATCCATTCTATCCTTAATTCCACCTTGAATCACCTTAGGTTGTGGTTAGATCCATTTATTATAAATAAAATGCCTTGCATATTGAATTTTAAGTTATTTTGGTGAAAATTTACCATGCACAAATGACTTCAAAGCTTTGAGAAGATTAGTGTTATAATGCAAAAATGCCTACTAAGTAGTGTTATAATGCTAAAATCTTAAGCAAAGGCACAACACAAGCCATTATGCCAAGGAGAGAAGGAGATACATAACCTCCATTGTCAAATACTCTTTGAATCACAATCTATTCAAGCTACTTAACAATGCATTTGGATCTCCCAAGGAAGGTAAAGGATTCATTTTATTTTTCATTTTAACTATGATTTCATTTATCTTTTGTTAACTAAGCTTATCTCTAAAATCTAGGCATGTAAATGTTAGTCTTAGTGTGTTTATTTGAGTTTTTATTGCTTAAACTAACATATTACTCACGTCCCTTCTTTGATTCCTATGATCACAAATGGCACACCCAGTGGGACCTTCAAGGATCCCATATAACAAGGAGATGAAAATACTATTCTTAGTTTTTCTATTAATTTCTTGACAATATTTAAAATCCAAGTTTTAACATTATTTTTAATGCATTTTATTTTTTAGTGTTACATAAATTACATAGATACTGACATCGGTTATAATAGAACCAGCACCATTTCTAATTGACCAACATCAATTCACCTATAACTAGCATTAACCTCTATGTGCATCACTCATAATTGACATTAATCCCTATGTGCATCACCTATAACTGACATCATTCTCTACGTAGAATAACATATTCATAGGTCATCTTTCAAAACTTTGTTTGGGGTCATCCAGACTCTATTTTTTATGTTTTTTAAAACCATGTGTTTTATCCTAAATTTTAAGAATATGGTATTAGTTTACCTTCAAATTTAATAAATGTTTCACAAAATCTCAAAAACCCTCTAACACTTTTTTTAGGACCCAAAGGCTATAAGGAGACATTTTAAACACTTCTAACTTGCAATATTCACATTTCAAATTAGTTTTTTAAAAATATTTTTGTTTGAATCATTTTTATTTTGTTTAAAGATTTCAAAAAAAAAATCCAAGGGGCCAAATTTCATAAACATTTCACTTTGGTCCATTAAAATAAAAACTTACACTTAGATTTCATACTCTTAAGAGTGTTTTGGTTTATGCTTGTTCTTTCAAAGTTTTCTATTTTTGCAAAATGATAAATGGATATATGTTCTCCCCCCATCCCCTTAAGGGAACTTAGGAGACTAAAAGTGCTCTTTATTTTCATTTTTTCCTTGTCTAAAGGTGTGAAAATAATGTTTCTATGGCCCTACCCAGATACATATGGTTTGGTTGATCTAAATATGACCCTAAAGTATTTTCACCAGTATTTTATTTTTATGTAATTTGGCTTGTGATCAGGAGTTTATATCCTCTTCATGGGTTCTCCACGGAAGCATTGACCTAAGAATTCATCTCTCAACATAATTTTAATGCTATTCCATGGTGGGATATAAAAATTAAGGTTGAAATACTAAGACATTTGCTTGAGCCATTAAGCAAACTCTGTTAGTAAGATGTTGCCTCAAAATATAAGGGCAACTCAAATGACACACTATACTAAGCAAGAGATAGATGTATTGGTTATGAAAAGGCTAAGACCTTTTCATAACAAACCAATTGACACATATATAAATGATGTGAGAATCCCTTATGTTAGCTACACTTGGGACCATATGGAAATACAATAAAAATTAGCTTTAGAATAACCCACTTATCGTAGAGATATTGTTGATGTAGGGTGAATAACTCAAATTTCTATGTCATAGTAAAAACTCTGGGGACAAGAGGGGGCCTAAAAACCCTAATTTCCATGTGCTTTTATTTTTGGATTATTAACACTAAAAATCTTCCCAATAATGAGTATATTTATAAAATTTGATAGTACTATGAAACCTTTGTTAGGTTGTGGAGCTAAAAGCTTCACTGATGCAGACATGGAGGAGGTTGTTAAGAGGTTACTAAGTTGCAGAGAAACTGATGTTAGTCTGATCAATTGACGTCAGTCATATTTATTGAGCAGAGCAATTGACATTGGTCAGGATCAGCTGACGTCAGTCATCTCCAACCAGATAGGGACCGTCATCGGTTGCCTGTGTAGTTCAAAACTATGAGTTTTATAGATAGTTTGTTAACGCACTGGTTGTTTACATGTTAAAGGCTAATTTTAGTCTTGGAGCTATGGATCTAATTATTGAAATTAGATGTCTAATTATTGTTTACATGGGATCTATATAATAGACTCATGGGTTGTATTGTAAAGTGTGCTAGTTGAGTAAGAGCAAGGTTAGCTCCTTCAGAGTGAAGAGGGCAAGGTGTGTTCCTCCTAGTGCCATAGTGTCAAGTGTGTATGATTAGGTAGATTTGTAGGTTGTTGTAAGGTCTAGTAAAAGATCCACAGGGGTGCTGGTATGGTAAAATCATAAGGACTTGGTGAGGCAAGGACAAGGGTTCTATCTGAGTATGTAAGATCAAGTTAATCTGCAGGTGTGTAAGATCAAGAAGGAGATCTACATGTGGTAAGTAAGATCATTGATTTGTGGGTGTGTGTGTGTGTGTGTGTGTGTGTGTGCATGGTCTAGGTTTACAGGTATTGCAAAACCAAGTTTATTTATAGGTGGCAGTAGGATCAGGGAGATTAGCAACACAACAAGTAGCAAGATCAGGGGAGATCTACTTGGAGTACATTGTGTACTTAGAGTACGGTGTGTACTCAGTTTGGAGTATGTAGAGTACTTATGTACTGATAGTAGTGATACTGACTAGTGGTACTGACAGTAGTGATACTGACTAGTTGGAGGTGAACACCAACTCTGTGTTTGAGTTGTGTGTTGGGACCGTAATTGAGAGAGTGAACTCTTGAAGGTGAATTATTGTACACTCGATGTGAGAACCCTGTAAGGTGTGGAAGAGTGTGGCATCTCTTCATTGTAATTTCTTTTTGAAAGACTACTAATATAATTGGGTATTGTCTCTCATATTCTATGTTGTTTCTAAATTCTAGTTACTTGTTACTTTTTGTTTAATTCTACATTTAGTTGCTTGTACATGGTAATAAGTTGTGCTTCCTAGGTCCTAACAATAGGTATCAGAGCTATTTATGGTTCTAGATTCTTGACAAGTGGTATCAGAGCTAAGGTTGCAAGGAGTAGGTTTGTGTTTGATTTAAGGTCACTCTCAGGGGTTTCTGATTGAGTGGGAGTATAACAATGGTAGAAGAAAGTAAGCTAAGAATGGAGGAATTGAAAAGCACGAATGATCAATTACGGTGTTATGGAAAGAAAGAGTAGGTAAAGAAATATTGTTGGTTGGTAGAAGATCAGCATGAAGGAATTGAAGAAGCAGATGTTGTAGGGGTTGTTACACAGGACGCTCTGGGATGTTCCTTGGATAAAGTAGAATCTTGTTTTATAGATTCTATTGCCTCTTTCCATGCAGCCCAAAATAGAGTATTTTTCCATGTTAAGGTCTTTGGAGACTTTGGAAATATTTATTTAGGGGCTAGTGTGCCTTGTCAAAGTTTTAGCAAAGGGGAAGTGTTGCTCAAATTGTAGGCAGCCAACACATGGGTGTTGAAGAAGGTCATGTAGGTCCCAGTCTTGAAGATGTGGCTAATTTCTTCAAGAAAGTTGGGTGATGAGAGATGCATAAGAACTCTCATAGTGGATACACTTGAATTAGCATGTGGTAAGAAAGTAGGTACTCTTTATCTACCTGCTTGTATTATTGATTCCACTTCTACTACACAGGTGTGGCTTTGTAGGCTTGGTCATATAAGTGAGAAGGGAATGGATGTTCTTAAGTCAAATGGTAAGAGTTTAGCTTTGGAGAGCAAAGACTGAGATTTCTGTGAGTAGTGGGATGCTACAAGAAAGGATTGTGTTTATTTCAAGAAAAGGAAGTCTGATGTATTTGATAAACTTAAGAATTAGAAAGCCTTGGTGTTCTTGGAGGAGATGATGGATAGAGATCAGTGGATGGGGCTGGATACTTTTGAGTAGGGTAGTTTGGATAGGGTTTTGATTCAAAGTAAGCTCAGAGGTAAAAATTCATCACTCATAAGAAAAACACAGGTATCAGCATCGATCAAAGGTAAGCAACATCAAACAAGCATGCGTCGACATCAGTCATGTGTAGACAAGCATAGTTAATGGTGTCAGGCAAGTGGCTATCGACGTCAGTCATGGAACCAGCATTGACAATCAAGATAGTCACATGGAACCAACCTCGATTGGATGTAGACTATGTGGTGACCGAGGTCAATCACTAGAATGGATTTTGGGTGGATAACAAGTTGTCAAGGAGTCTCAAATGCCCATATGGAGGACTAAAAGGGTAAGTAAGCCTCAAATCCATTATTCCTCTTCTTTATACTAGTTGCTCACTGTAGAGCAAGAAGGATCCAAGAAATAGTGGGAGCGTGGCATGAATGAGGAATTTGATTCCTTGGATGCAAAACCAAATGGGAGATTTGGTAGGGTTGCCAGCTGGTATGAAAACACTAAAAGATGAATGGATTTTTTGGTTAAAGAATAGAGAGAATGGATATGTGAGATGGAAGGCCAGGTTATATGGTCTTGAGGAAGCTCCAGGATAGTGGTACAGGTTTGACAAGTGGATGACAAAGCATGGCTTTAGTCAATGTCATTGTAACCATTGTGGTTTCTTTACCAGGTGGGTGATGATTGCAACATCATCTTGTTACTGTATGTTGTGTGTTTGCTTGATGCAGGGTTACACATACAAGGTTTTTTTGAGCTAAAATTAAAGTTAGTTTAGAGGTGTGTCATGAAGAATTTGAAGGAGAAAATTTCTTTGGCATGAGTAATCCTAGAGACAGGGAAGATCACAAGTTGATGTTGTCACAGGATGATTGTGTGAAGGTAGTGCAAGATGTAGAACGATAAGTGCACCTATGGATGGATAGTTCAAAGAACAAGGTCCCTAATCACATGATGAGGTTGAGTACATGTGTACTCCCTAATATTACCCTAGTAGTGGGAGTTTTTAGTAGGTTTGTGGTCAATTTGGGAAGGAAGCACTGAAAAGAGAGATTCAGTGGGTTTTCAGGTATCTGAGAGGGACCATCAGCAGGGATTCATGCTATACAGGGTCAGGCACTTCAGATATGGCAAGTTACTTGGATGACAGGGGTTGCACCACAAGTTGTGTGGTGGTTGGTCTTCAAGATCGAGCTTGAAGAGGGATACAAGTCAGGAAACAAATTAGATGGTATACAAGTATAGGTATAGTATAGTTATTTATCTCCAACTGGGAGATTGTTAGGTTATGGAGCTAAAAGCTTCACTGATGTAGACATGGAGGAGGATATTGAGAGGTTGCTAAGTTGCAGAGAAACCAACATCAATTTGATCAATCGATGTCAGTCATATTTAGTGAGTAGAGCAACTGACATCAGTCAGGATTAGCCGACGTCGGTCATCTCTAACCAGATAGGGACCGACGTTGGTCACTAGTTGTTTGCATGTTAAAGGCTAATTTTAGTCTTGAAGCTATGGATCTAATTATTGTCATTAGATGTCTAATTATTATTTTCATGGGATCTATATAACAGACTCATGTGCTGTATTGTAAAGTGTGCTAGTTGAGTAATAGCAAGGTTAGCTCCTTTAGAGTGAAGAGAGCAAGGTGTGTTCCTCCTAGTGCCATAGTGCCAAGTGTGTATGATCAGGTAGATCTACAGGCTATTGCAAGGTCTGGTAGAAGATCCATAGGGGTGCTAGTATGGTAGAATCATAAGGACTTGGTGAGTCAAGGATAAGGGTTCTATCTGAGTATGTAAGATCAGGTTGATCTGCAAGTGTGCAAGATTAGGAAGGAGATCTACATGTGGTAAGTAAAATCATTAATTTATAGGTGTGTGTGTGTGTGTGTGGTCTAGGTTTATAGGTGTTGTAAAACCAAGTTGATCTACAAGTGGTAGCAAGATCAGGGAGATCAGCAACACAAGTAGCAAGATCAGGGGAGATCTACTTGGAGTATGTTGTGTACTTAGAGTACGGTGTGTACTCAGTCATGGAGTATGTGGAGTACTTGTGTACTAGTAGCAGTGATACTAACTGGTGGTACTAGCATTAGTGATACTGATTGGTTGGAGGTGAACAACAACTCTGTGTTTGAGTTGTGTGTTTGGACCGTAATTGAGAGAGTGAACTCTTGAAGGTGAATTATTGTACACTTGGTGTGGGAAACCTGTAAGGTGTGGAAGAGTGTGGCATCTCTTCATTGTAATTTCTTTCTAGAAGAGTATTAATACAATTGGGTATTGTCTCTCATATTCTGTTTTGTTTTTGAATTCTAGTTACTTGTTACTTTTGGTTTAATTCCATATTTAGTTGCTTGTACATGGTAATCAATTGTGCTTCCTAGGTCCTAACAAGTGGTATCAGAGCTATTTATGGTTCTAGATTCCTGACAACCTTGTTAGTTTTAGGATCTAAGAGGTTACACTTAGGTTTTTTATGTCATTTTATTCTCTATTACATAGTTTTAGTCTAAATATATCTATTTTGTTTGTTATTACACATCATACTAAGTTTTGTTTATACATCACTCCTTTGTTTAATGAGGCATTATGTTAGCCATTTTTATCACATGCCTTTGCATTAGTCTTTTGACAAATCTTTATGTGCATGTCACTTGATTGGAAAGGGTAATGCTATGCTACCTAATCTATTTCAAGTTTTTTGCTTTGGAGTCTTGAAACAAACCATCAAACATACCTTTAGAGAATAATAACATCATTACACTACTCAAACTATTTGATAGACTTGTTTTATCATTTTTCCAAGTTTCTAATTTTTAACCAAAGACGTGTGCTTTTTGGATCTTTGCCTAGTGCAATTATGTCATTCAGTTTTATCTAGCTTATTGTTTGTTCAAAACAACCTAGTTTTCTAAATTGAGTTTCTAATTAACTTTTACAAGTTAAAATCTAAACATTGATTTATTTTTGTTTATGCCTTATCTAATTAGTCCTATACATCTATATTTATCTTTTGGGTTATGTAACTTAGGTTAATTCTTTATACAATTTGTAAACTATTGTTTTTGCCTATATTCAGGAGAAACAACCTATTTCTCCATATGCCTTTTGTTCCATTCCTTACACCAATTGACCAAGTTTATTTTTGATTCTATATGCCTAGTCTATGCCAAAATGTTTTAGATTTTCTAGATTAAAATCATACCCTTTTGTTTAAAGTCTAGATTTTATGCTTGTTTTGCCAAAAGTCCTAGCACATGCCTATTTGAGCCTAAATTTTGATGCCACATTTGGACAAAAGACATAAATTTTTTTATTTTCTTATATTAGACTTGTTTGGACCACTTTGGACATAGAGTTTGGCATGTCAATTTCTATTTAGCCACTTGACCTTTTATGTGATACATTTGATGTTAGACTATTTTATACCAAGTTTTAGCATAGACCATTTTCAAGATTTAGATTCCTTAGACCGAGTTAGACCAATGTTGAACCATTTATCCTTTGGACATTATTTTTTATATTTTTCTATCAATCTAGGCCTTTTGAAGAATATTCATCATTGATGTGGATATGTCTCACTACATTTATGGTGGAGTCATATACAATCCAAGTTATGATAAAATGGCTGCATAAATTAACTTTGTTTGAGATCCCTATGGTGAATAAGTGGTTTGTGAGATGGATCCATATCCTCCTTATAATTCTCAATCAAGAAAGAAAACCAAGTAGCATATTTGGTGTTACATTCTTTAGTCCAATTGATGTACGATATTCACCATCTCACTGATCATGACATCTAATCCCCCACCTTTACCATTAACCCTCCTTTGGATTGTGAAATAAATCAAGATCCACAACATCTAAGGATTACCATTCTAAAACCTCAT
The DNA here is from genome assembly GCA_037957365.1 of Torreya grandis. NCBI lineage: Eukaryota > Viridiplantae > Streptophyta > Pinopsida > Cupressales > Taxaceae > Torreya > Torreya grandis. The sequence continues at coordinate 380,268 of JARHVA010001858.1, forward strand.
CCTTTGGCTTGTGTAAGTAACCAAGCTTTACAATTCCCTACCATTTCTATTCTAAAAACTCATCATGTGTCTTGTGTTAGAAACCAAGATTCACAATGCCCTACCAATTCTATACCATGACCTCATCCTTTGGCATGTTTGAGAAACTAAAATTTATAATGCCCTACCATTTCTATACCAAGACATCATCCTTTGTGTTGTGTGAGCAACCAAGCTTCACAATGCCCTACCATTTATATTTCAATACCTCATCCTTTGGATTGTGTGAGCAACCAAGCTTCACAATGCCCTACCATTATCATTCTAGGCCATTATAAGTATGGTAACTTATTATCCCAACAAAATTCTCCAATCACAACTTGACAAGTCATAGTTACCATCGTAGGCCATCAACAAACCTTTGATAAGTATATCATTATCCAATAATTGGCCATTATTCATCCATTTCAATCCATTCCCCACTTTATAAAACCTATGTTCATCATCCAACCATAACTGAGCCAATCAGTACTTCTCTAACTAAGCCAATCATTTAAAGACCAAGACACATTCAAAATTGGTATTTTACAACTAATTATAAACCAAGGCTAAGATAACCAATAAATCCAAGATGTTTTTGTTGAAACACCCATTTATGACAAGTCAACCTATGATGAATCATGTTTTGATCCTTTAGCCATTATTGAGGAGTCTCACTCTAACAAGCCAGTACTTAATGAGTCACTTCTTAATGATTATTTTTACCGTAGGTAAAAACATTACATTAACCATATGCCTATTTTTAAATATCTTTCCCTTGAAAAGCCAATCTTTCTAGAGTTATCTCTTAACCTTTTTCCCATCGTTAAGGAATCTCACTTTGACAAACTAGTCTCTATGGAGCCCACCATGCCATCACAGGATGTTACTTGTTCCATACCAAATATTTAACCATACATCATTATATAAACATCCAAACTAGATGAAGAATTAAAATTAGAGTCGAGTTTTATTCTTGAACCAACATCAAATTTAACATAAAAAGTAAAATCAACATTAGATTTAGAGTCCCTTGAGTCATAATTAGCTTTAAAATCAAAATACATTCATGGCTATTATAATATTGGTTACACATGCCTTGAAAATAAATTTGAGTATATTTTTATCCTTCTACAATTTTTTAGGATGATCCTGAGCTTCAATACAAGTTCTCCTAATATTTACTTGAAGATTATGCTACCTCTTTCAATTCCATTATCATTCCACACGTCATTATCACCAATCAACTTATCCAATATATTAACCTTCCACCTCCTAAAAACATTGATTAGGACTGCTAGAATTACACCTTAATAAACTACATCCATGGTGACATATTAGCTATAGAATATCAGGGAGGCCAAGACCACATTTATGCAGAAGAACAATCTCCTAGTGAGACCTTCTTAGGTGCTAAGAGATAATAAAATTCTAAACATAGAATATTCTAGTGAAAACTTATTTCAAGTGATAGAATATAATAAAATTAAAAATTCAATGTTCCTTAGTAGAAACTTCTCAAAGGTGATATGGGATAATCAAGAAAACTTCATTAGTGAAAACCTCATCGAGGCAGCAATAACTAAGCACAAAAATTATTGAATTCTTGATGAAGACATTATCAAAGATGAAATCAATATAGATTCCATTCTACAACATAATTATATGGTAGTTACTCTTAGGCTCAAAAAACAAAAAATCTTAGTGGTCTTATCAAGAACATATTCAAAAGTCTTCAGCCCTACCACATCAAAATTTATGTCAAATCCATAATCAAAAATATTATGTGTGCTTGAAAATCTTCATCTTAATTTATTTCCTAACCATTATACATTACACTATCATCCATTAGTACATTTCCAAATTAGACCTATCATCCATTATTTATCTATATTTACTATCCCTAGCCACACTTCCTTTACAAAGGATACAAATACATATTGTCTTGATGTTTAGAGGAAATAAAATAAATGACTAATGAAGATCACAACAAGATAATTTCCATCCAAATCTGTAGTAGGTTATTGATAAATTAGCTATTCATAATAGGTGTGTGCTATTAATTTACATGATTGATTATTCTGGTTGTATCATATGTTGATCAGGAAGTGCATATCAAAATCAATAGGAAAAACATAGTCATTCACCTTGGCCAAAAACATTTATCTTACCATTTCCATTTTTTATTTACCTTACTTCTTTCATTCACCATTCCTCTTATCATTTTTTCATAACCTACCATTTACCTTGAATTATCACTTGGTAAAAACCCTCTTGCTATTATATCCAATTTTCATTCCATCATTTTTCCTTATGCCATACCCTATGCTATCCTATCATGCCATCTCTATTAGACCAAAATATATTTTTAGCCATCTAACCCAACCCTCTTTTATCTTGGTTCCTTTCATTCTTCCCACACATTCCATGAGGAGATTCTAATATAGTTTCAATAGTCTTAGAATTCTATGTTTAAATGATAGTCTATGAAAGTAGTGTGATAGTGGATCTGGCAAGTTATCTTTCATTTACAATTGATCGATGCCACTGATTATAATTACCTATGGATAAATTAGTGTTCTACCTTGGGTTACTAATTATAACCACATATGGGTAAAAAAGTATCATAGACCTAAATCATGATTTCCTAAGTATAACTACGTATGGGAAAATTAAGAACAATACCTTTTACCATTCATTATTACATCACCTTGTCATTATTATTCTCATTTTCCTAGACATTTGCCTTAATTTTAGAACTTGTTGTGACCTAGTCAATTCTCCCCACCTTTTATATGGATGGAATTACTATGACTTCAGTTCTTAATAGGACTATGTAGGTCATGATCAATTCACATAGAGGTCAACTCAACCCCTATTTTCTATATGCTCTCACCATTTTGTGAGCAACATAAGACAACTCTCTCTCCATTTTGTGAGTGGTATCTTATTAATCTATATCGAATTAATATACCTCATAAATTCTAAAAACATTCAAAAATTTTAAATCCAAAAAAAAAGGTCCTATCTAAGCCTAATTAATCATCCTTGATTTGCCTTACTAGGGTAAATCTATTGTTACAATGCTTTTTTTCAATTTTTACTTTCAATCTTTTTGTGTTTGTTTGCTTATTATTTTTTTGTTTCTTTTCCTATTTTTTTTATTTTATTTATGTGCCTTGACTTAGTATATATGTGTTCATTGGGTGATTCCTTGTGCATTATTATTGAGTCTATCTACACTTATATATCAACATTATCATCATGGCTTTTATCATCAATGTATTATTTTTAATTATTTATTAGATTGATGGTAAGTCCTACATATTTTAGTTAAGTTATCATGGTGTTTTATATTTTGATGCATACAGTCAGATGCTAAAAAAAAAACATCTTGGGAAGTCTTACAAGTAATGGAACCACAAAAATTTATCCTTCATAACCTTGGTAAATCCTCCCACCCTTGATCAAATCAACAAATTAAAAAATCTAGTTGTATCAATGCTAATAAGGATGAGCATATCCACATTAACAAGTATAACTAAATCATTAACATTGATCAATATTATTATTATATTCATCTCTTTCATCACTTTACACATCCTTATATGCCTAGTTATTTATGGCTTTTTCAGTCATTTAGACCATTACATCTATGTTCATGCTCACTCATCTTTAATCTATATAATATGTTATATCCTTAAGTTATGATTTCCACTCTACGTGACTGGGGCATAATCAAAAATCATTTTTTGATCTAGGTCATATTAATGATTATAATCACCTATGGTAAAATCATTATTTTCACTCATCATCCCTAATTGGGGCATATGCCATTGCCACTGATTATAACTACCTTTGGGAAAATTATTGTCTAAACGTTTGTTACCGATTATAACCACCTTTATTCAAATCAATAATTTTTAAGCCAATGCATGTAAGAATTTTATCAATTGGATTAATCTCACCCATGTGTTAATTTTATTATTCTTATTGATTCTTTTTGAGGGACTATTTATCAATCATATGTGTTAGCCACTCCCTCAAGGGGTCATCATTATAAGATTCCTAAACATTATTTGGAGATTTTTATTCTATCATTATCTTCCTTTTAGCATATTTCATTAATTGAGAAGACATTACTATGATTATAGCTTGTAATATCTTCCCATATAGGAGAGAAATGTAGAAACCTAAAATTGGCCACAACTAGCCTTTAACCATACTTTCGACTAATTCCTACCAACCACTTTAAATTAAACTTATGAATAATTAAACATCCCAAATTTTCTTGTGCATCATTTTTCAAATCTCAAAATCATGTTGAAGCATTCATAATTGGGGTATCCTATTTAACACAATAATAACCCCTCATGGATTCATCTATAATCATATTGCAGCATCACAATAATCAATTTGGGCTGTGGATCTATTAAGTGGGACACATGAATGATTATCAAATTTAGAAAGAGCTAAATGGATAATCATAATTAATTAAAAATTTAAACCAAATTAAATACATACTTGAATTATCCATATGTATTTAATGAATAACTAAGAAAAGAAAAATTTAAAATGCAAATATCCTAGCATTTCATCATGACCTTTGTGAGGTAAGATCTCTAGAAATATCCTAAAATATATCATTTTGGATACCCATGCCTATTTATTGCAAATCATTATTACTTGACAACTATTAACTCTACTAGGGTTATATTTGACTCACCTAGGTTGGGTTTGAATCCATTCCAAGCCTTAACTCTAACTTAACTAACCTTAGGTTGGGGTTAGATCCATTTTATATAAATATAATGCCTTACCTATTAAATTTTAAGCTATTTTGGTGGAAAGTTACCATGCAAAAATGAATTCAAGGCTTTGAGAAGACTAGTGTTATAATTCAAAGATGCCTAGAAAGTAATGTTATAATGCTAAAATCTTGATCCAAGCTGAAACACAAGCCATGGTGCCAAGGAGAGAAGGACTCTTTGAAGCACAATCCAAACAAGCCACTCAACAATGCATTTAGATCTCCCAAGGAAGGTAAAGGATTCATTGTCTTTTGCATTTTAGTTTTGCTTTAATTTGTCTTTATTTAACTAAGATCACCCCTAAGATATAATCTTGTAAGTATTAGTGTTAGTGTTTTTATTTGATTTTTTATTGATTAAACTAACATATTACTAACCTCCCTTCTTATATTCTTATGATCACATAATGCAACTTATAAATGGAAAACCTAAGGGGATTGATCAGTTAACAAAACAATATTTCTCATGGGGAAATATTAGGAATTTTATAAATGAAAGAGTGAATTTACAACTCATAAATTAGGCATATATGATAATACCTTTGCAAACATGAGGCACACCAAGTATACAAGAAAGACACTATGTGTCTAGTGACTATCAAAATATAAAGGATACACATTCATAATAAGTGTAACATTTTATATGAAAATAAGTGATATATTAAGATCAACTCATGTTGGTTATATAAAAAAGAAAAATTACAATGGACCTACCTTCACACAACATGTTACTTTTTCCTTAGGACCTCTTATAGAGCCATTGGTCAACTAGGAATATTAGGTACTTGTGTGAGAAAATAGGTAACACCAAAAGAGTTTTTTAACTCTCCTTTATAAATCCATTGGCCTACCTCACACCAATTTACCTCAACTCTATCATGATTCAAAATATGGAGTTTTATCTTCAATTAGAAAAGGAGATGTGTTATGAATCATGTCTTTTAGTGAGATTTGACTTTTGAAATTTGTATGTTGCCTTTTGTATCATTGACTTTTGTTTAAATGATTTAGATTTTAATTTTAATGGATTTTAAGATTCCTCCTCCATATGGATTTGGAATAAACAACATGAGGGATAAAAGTGATACACATGAATGAGATTTAGACTTTAGCTAAAGGAATCTAAGCATACATAGACATGATAGACTAAAATCTTAAGATTACTTATGAATTAGTATGTTGTCTCAAGTTTCAACCATGTGTATGCTTAGATTACAAAAGGAAATAAGGAAATAAAGGGTGATTCAAAGTGAATCGGTAATAATATGATTACAATGAGATGACTTATTTTCTAACTGATTGCATGGTAAAGAAGGATTACTAAGGGGAACAAGGTTTGTATAACCAAGTCACAATAATAATTATGTATGTTGTATGAGATAAAGTAGAAAGCAAACATGAGAAAAGACAAAGACATCCATGAAAATAAATGAACTCATCAATAGAAGCATGTAATCATGGAAATAATTAAAATAAGCCATAAGAGAAGATGAAAATAAATGAAACCATATACAACACATAATATAAAGATCCATGTAAGATCGATAAGTGAAGAAAAATTTGAAACATAAAAGTGGATCACAAGTCCAATACAAAATCATAATGAATAATAAAGTGAAATAACACCTTGTTGTGTTCATAAATATTAATAAATATGTCCATAAATATTATCTATAACATTTGATATATCTCTATATGTTAGATCTTAACTGCAACAAGAGGCTCATCCATCTTAAATGAAAATTTGGAAAACACCTATCATCGAATCTACTTAATAGAAAATGTAGGTATACCTTAAGGATAATTCTTATGAGGTATCTCATGTTTAGAATACTCAATAAGGGGACTAAATGCTAGAATAAGAATGGAAGATGAATGACAAGGAAGTGGCACCACCAATGGACAAGGAACCATAGGTGGGAAATAATATGTAGGTGGCATAGGAGACAAAAGTTAATAAATAACTACATGTGGATAAGGATCCATAGGTGGAGTAGGAGCCTTCCTATGTGGATGACCTATGGGAGGAGAAATAACAATCACAAGAATGGTCATAATGTGATCATGAATATGAATCTAATGAATGTGGAAATGATTGGTGTGATGCATACCACACTGATTCCAAAGATAATATACCTCTCTGTATTTTGGAATATACTCAAGTAAGCACTTGGGAGGAGGTATAGACTTATATTTAGGCTAAAGAAGGGTAGACATAATGTACTAATATATTATTGAATCTTTTGACAATAGGTGGAATAATGATTATTTATGCCATAAAATCAATAAATATGCTTATTAGTAGACTTTAGTGGTATACTAATGGAAGGAATGGAAGCATAAGCTAGGGAAGGCTAGTATAACAAGCATTCTCTAGTTTAATGACTGATAATTCTATGAAGATCATAGTAAGGTTGATCAACTAATTAGATGGTCAAGGGATCAAGCTACAACAAAAGGAGGCCATGTCCAAAGGGAGGTTAGGATAGTGGAGATTCTAGGCTAGTTTCATGTGAAAGATAAGCATAATAAGATATAATATGAGGCTCAACTAAAAATAGAGTAGGAGTAGGAACCAAACTAAGCTCATTTGAGGGAGAATCAAGACACTCATAGAGCTTAAGTATGGTAGTAAGAATCTCTAGGGGAAATAGTTTATAATGCTACTAGTAACTAGAAAAATGATATGGATCGATCATAGTATGATCCATGACCATGATATTAAGAGGATTTACCAAAAATAGAGGTGTGTCATGTGAGTTCTCCATCTATATCCTAAAAAAAAAGGAATAATACTATAATTAGGAATTATACAAAAATGAATACGATCAGATGAATAGAAAGATTGAAACAAAGAAGAATAATACCTAAGAATCTTAACATCTCTTTCCTAGAAAAGGCCTCCTAGAAATGGATCATTTAAAGTATAACCATCATCATAATCAGGTGTGTGAAGGTTGATGGTGTAGGTAGGTATGATATTTCAATTGAATGTGGCATGATGAATATAATGCCAAGTCTTAGTTAAGACCAATGGTAATGTTATCACTCTAGAGTGTACCCTATTTGAAGATGTACAAAACACACCCTCACTATAGTTGATATAATTAGAACTTCTTAGAGTGTGTGTGACTTTGTGTTGAGAAGAACCTCTAAAGAGGGCTGGTTCCCTTAAGATTTATCAATTAAATCTAATCTAATATGACTTTTGGGATGAAAAGGGGAAGGAAAAACTAAAAGGAAATCCTATCTAATTGGGTGATGCACCTAAATTGCTTATATTCTTTGGAAAATATTGAAATTGATAGACACATGTGAGTCAATAAAATTTATATATTTTCCATATGCAAAAATATTTTAGATGAAGGATTAATAGAACTTTAGATTATAAAATTCCTTTTTTACCTCTTCAAATGACCTACAAAAGGTGAGATAGAAAGCAATAGGTGATGAAAGGACGTTCTACAAAGAGATAAAATCCCACATATATGTTGATACACTATCAATTACACTCTATTATCTATCAAAACTCATGTGCAAATAAAAATCTCCTTTATTCATGTATCGTCTAGATTAAAATTTCTACTTCAGCTCTAGGAATTCTAAAATAATGGCTTGAAAAGCTAATATATAAGTCTTAAAATATAATAATAGCCTAAGTGGAGTTGATTTCATAAGGAATATTATTATTTAATTAAATAAAGACTAAAACCTTTTATAATTATTTAATCAACTCCTTTTTACAATATTTAGAAAACTCCTTTTTACAATATTAACTTTCCTTCACAAAGCATGCATGCACTCTAAAAATTTGGCATGGAAAATAGGTGGTCCCATATTGATGTCAACTCAAGTATATTTTGAGTTCAAAAATAAATATAATAGTCTTCAAAAATCATTTAATTTTCCTATTTTACAAAAAATCCATTTTGGTGTTGAAATAAGAAATGGTGGGCCACATTGACTTGGTCAACCCTCATTGCATGAAATCAATGCCGTTATTTGATGTATATCTCCACTTGAGCTGATCTTGAAGTATTTTAGTATCATTCTTTAAATTATAACAAAGGAATATTGCATGACGTTGGTCAACTAATCAACTGAAGCTTTGATTGGAAGTTCAAGGCTAGTTAATTCCACTTGGCTCCTCCTTACATAAAATAGCATTTAAAATTTAAAAAAAAGATGAATATCCATAATAATATGATATAAGTCACATGGTAACTCTAAAACTAATTCATCTGATATATTTTCAATGCCATTCTTTACTTTCTTGATTGACCAATTAGGCCTAATAGCCTATCTTCTTGTATTTGGACTCCATTAAACTTTACAAAATATGCCATGAAACCTAAAAAGTAATTAACTAGACCTGGAATGACTTTTATCATCACAAGATATGTGATTTTGATGAGAAAACACTTGTCATTCAGTCAATAGGGTTGATTAAGCCTAATTTGCTCCATTTTCTTGCAGATTGGCTATTTTGATCAAGATAGTTAGGACACTAATAGGTTTATTTATAACTACATAAAGTTTTTAATATGATTAAAAAGTCCTATTATTTTACCTCCATTTATTATATTTCATTAAACTAACATGTACTTCATTTTACATGTTTTTCCCCCAAAAAAATGATTTCTACCCTCATCCGTACAACTCCATACATAAAATTGATATTTATGGAATCCTATATGAGTGTTCTTAAAATTTGAAAATGTTTTAGGTTTATCTATGGTGATTTTATGGCAATAAAATCAGCTTTTTGCAAAACTAGTTTTTAAGGTTTTAGGCAAGCTTTAAAGTTTAATCTTCAAAATGATGATTTAGGAAGTACATAACTAAAAATCTCAAAATATTTACATTTATATATATTAAAATTATCCCCATAACATATATAAAAATATTAGGTTCCCATGTAATATATATATATATATATATATATATATATATATATATATATATATATATATATATATATATATATATATAGTTACCATGTGGAGAAATCTCTGTGTGGGTTTTTTTACTACATTTTGGGTTGTCTACTCTCTTAATGATTGTTTATAAATCACAGCCATTCAAATAATCTCAATTTTTTATTAATTATAATTAAATATGGGTATTAAAAACATACTAAAATAGTTAAGCCAAACTCCATATGTGGTGAAATATATGACCATCTGAATATGAGGCTAGGAAGGGTGTCTAAAACTGTAAAAAGTGAAAACTTCACCCAAAATGAAAAAAAATATTCACCTAATTCCCAATGCATAAAAAAATAATAATGGGGTCTATAAAATTCTATCAAAACACTCTAAAATCATATTTTTCTTGAAAAGTCAAAATAAGCCTTTTTGGCCAATATGCCTATTTGCTTGCATAAGCTTGTATGAGCATGCTTTGCTTAAAATTTAGAGTTTTGAAAATATTTTAATGTTTTATTATTATTTAAAAACATTATCCCATTTTTTAAAAACTTTTACCTAGACTTATAAACCGTTGTGGCACTCTAGAATGATGACTACTCCAATGGTGATCTCCAAAAAACATGCTAATGACTATTAAAAAAATTGAGTATCTCCACTCATCCAAAGGACATAAATTTTTTTAATAATATTAACCAACTCTTTATTACCTTATTTACAAAATTTAGGGTCTTCAAACCACTTTTAGCTCCTAAAAACCTCAAGTTTCTTATAAAATTAACCCTTGTGCATGGATTGTCTTCATATTTAAACTTGACAATGCTCTTTTTGAAATTAAAATTACCTATTTACAATAATTTTTTATATTTTTTACCAAAATTAGTGAATTTAGGCCATAATTCCTAGATTTAGAGGGCTACTTAATGGTTTCTTGAAAGTTTTGAATGATAGAAGTAGTAATTTGGCCTTGATAGGTCATATTACTAACAATTTTGGTGACTTTTAGGGGTTGAGCAGACTACTGGTCAAATAAATTAGAAAATATAACAATGATAGACTTATATATACACTAAAACTAGGAAATATTTAAGATCAATACAAAATAAGAAAAACAAGCACAAATAATAACAAACATGTGCACATATGCACTTAGAGGAAAGGACAAAAACAACATAGAAAGGAAAAACCAACTACTAAACACATGTGCAAATATGCACTTAGAGAGAAAAAAAACTAACCTCCACCTTTCTATCCTCTTGGATCAAAAGGAAAGTTATTTGATGCACCATGGAATTTTGAAATGTATTTGCTTCCTTTTGATAACTCTCTTTTCCAAATGGGAGCACTTATATATTCATATGTTTTGGATGATGTAGCTAGGCCTCAAAATTCCATTATTAGGTTTATGGATTGAAGGTATGGATCTAAGATCTAGTAATCATCCTCCCATATTCTTTTTTATTGCATCAAGACTATTATCTCTACCTCATTCATAGGTTGATCATGATTTGACACAATCTCATTCAATACTTGTATTGAATGATTCAGCTAGTATATTTGGATTGATGTCTTCATTTGACTCCATTTGAAGTGGTATTTTTTCAAATTATTTAGATCCTTTATAATCATCCAAACATGGATGTAATATGACAATTTCTTCCTGATGAACAGTTGCAATAATTCTCTTTACAAGACATTCATCAATCTCCACTTGGGGTAGAGATGGACTATCAAACTTTGCACAAAAAATTTCTAAGTCATCCCAAATATCCTCTTCATCATGATCAACTAAAAATACATGAAAATAATAATTATTATTACTTTTTAAAACATGCTAATCACATATTTCTACCTTTTATATGAAGTCAAATGAAATTTTTTGATCTGTTACACTTGTCTCATCTTTATCAGGAATACTCTCCATCTCACCAATGGCTACATGTGAGTTATCCTCATGGCTTATTTTTTAAGAAAAATTTATTTTCACTTCATATATCTTAGCTAAAAACTCTCAATAATCTTCCTTCAAATCTTCTTTGGCATCATATAAAACTAAATCATTTTTTATCTCTTTATCTACATCTTCTTCACTTGCCTCACAAAGAAGAGGCTCTTGATCCAAAAGTGGCATGGTAGATCTATGAAAGTATTAAATAAGATTATAAAGGTATATATAAGTAACCATAGATACCTAATTTTGATAATGAGGATATTCTTCTTGGATCACCTTCACCTCATTTCTCTACTGCACTTTTTCTTGAATGGCCTTCTAATAAGGAATGGATTTAGGCTTCTGAGGAAGAAGGGATGAAGGATGAATGATCTCTTGGTTGAATTCAACATCCTGAATGATTCTTTATTGTTCCTCTTTCTTTCTTGAATCCATGATTTGGTTCCAAGATGGGAAAGATAAAGGCTCATTGTTGACCTTTGTATTCTAGTTTTCCTCCTCTTTCCCTGTCTTTAGGTTCAATTCTTTGATCTGCTTATCAATATTCTCTTGGAATATCTTCTATTTAAAGTGGTCATTTGTTTCAACAACAAGCTGTCCTATAAAAATATCTTTATTTATTTTACAATTCTCTTATATAGATCTCCAAGAAGGGAAGGTCCAAAAAACACATGAAAAACTTGACAAACTCAAAGGGGCTCTTAGAATGATCTCCTGAGAATGAATGGATGGAATATAAGAAGAGTGAGGTTGGACTCATTGTCCCTTGAGGCCTTTAAGTTTGTCCTCAATACTTTGAATGTAACCAACTGCATGCATCATCTTACCAGTGAAAATGCCCCAATTTTCTCTCTCAATAGGTGGTCATTGCTCTTTTATTTGCTGCAGTGACTTGCTTAGATGATGAATCTAGTCAGTATGGGTATCTTGGCCATAATAACTCTATTAATACAGCTATAGTGCATGATTTTCAAGGCTTACATAATTTTTTTAAAGTGTTGGTATGGATTAGGTAGCTACAAAATGGGCATGATTAGACTGGTAAGAAGAAATATTATGATGGATTAGATATTCATAGGGAGGATCTGGGAAGTACTCATGTATATATGCTTGATAGAGATCCTCAAACTCCTAATGTGGATCATAGTGTGGTTGGTCATATTGATTATAGTGAGTATAATATGGATCCATGCTAAAACAAGAAACTGGAGACCATTAGTAAACCAAATGCTGAAATTAATCAATATTGAAATGATGCCTGATGTTTATAACTAGCTTTGAGTGTCTGAAAGTTATACTATTCTTATAAATGATAGTTACACTAGGTGTGCGAAAAACTATTATCACTATGGAGTACACCCTATTTGAATATGTACAAAACACACCCTCACTCCAACTAATACAATTGGAACTTCTCAAAGTGTGGGTGACTATGTGTTAGAAGAACCTCTAGAGACGGTTGGTTCCCTTAAGATTTATCAATTAAACCTGGTCTATTGTGATTTTTGAGATGAAAAGGGGAAGGGAAAATTGAAAGAAAATCCTATCTAATTTGGTGATGCACCTAAATTGCTTATATTCTATATAAATTGTTGAAACTGATGCACACATGTGAGTTAATAAAATTTCTATATTGCCCTTAAGCATAAATATTTTAGATGAAAGATTAATAAAACATTGGATTAAATAATTCCTTTTTTACCCCTTCAAATGACCTATAGAAGGTGAGATAGAAAGAAATAGGTGAGGAAATGACCTTCCAAAAGGAGATATAATCTCACTTATATGTTGATACATAATTAATTACACACTATTATATGTCAAAACTCATGTGTAAATAAAAATGTCCTATATCGATATATGGCCTAGATTATAATTTATGATTCAACTCTAGGAATTCTATAATAATGGCTTGAAAAGCCAATATATATGTCTTAAAAGATAAGAATAGCCTAAGTGGAATTGATTTCATAAGGAATAGTCTTCTTTAATTAAATAAAGACTAAAACCTTTTATAATTATTTAATCAACTCCCTTTTACAATATTTAAAAAAAATCCTTTTTAGAATATTAGCTTTCCTTCACAAAGGATGCATGCACTCTCAAACTTTGGTGTTGAAAATAGGTGGGCCCATGTTTATATAAAATCAAGTATATTTTAAATTCAAAAATAAATACAATAGTCTTCAAAAATCTTTTAATTTTCTTGTTTTGCAAGAAATCCATTTTGGCATTGAAACAAGAAATGGTGGGACCCATTGACTTGGTCAGCTCTCCTTAAATGAAATAAAAATAGTTATTTGGTGTCTATCCCCACTTTAATTTATCTTCAAATATTTTAATATCATTCTTTCAAATAGCATGATGTTGGTCAACTAGTCAACTAAAACTTTGATTGGAAGTTCAAGGCTAGTTAACTCCACTTGGCTCCTTGCATAAAATATCATTTAAATTTTTTAAAAAATATGAATATCCATAATAATATTAGATATGTCATGTTTTAACTCCAAGACTAATTCATATGATATATTTTCAACGTCATTCTTTACTTACTTGATTGACCAATTGGGCCTATTAGGCCAATTAGGCCTAATAGCCTATCTTCTTGCATTTGGACTCCATTAAACCTGAAAAAAGATGCCATGAAACCTAAAAAATAATTAAATAGACTTGGAGTGACTTTTATCATCATAAGATATGTGATTTTGATGAGAAAACACTCACCATTCAGTTAATAGGGTTGATTAAGCCTAATTTACTCCATTTTCTTGTAGACTAGCTATTTTGATCAAGCTGGTTTGGACACTTATGGGATTTTTTTTAACCATAATTTTTTTTAATATCAATAAAAAAGTCTTAATATTTGACCTCCATTGATTATATTTAATTGAACTATATTGTACTTCATTTTACAAGTTTGTTTCAACAAAAACCATGATTTCTACCCTCATTTGTATAGATCCATACATAAAATTGACATTTATGAAATCCTCTCTAATTTTTATTGACATTTAAATTTTTTTTATGTTAATTAATTATTATTTTATGGTAATTAAAATCAACTTTTTTCAAAACTAGTTTTTTAAAGTTTTAGACAGGGTTTGAAACTGAATCTTCAAAATGATGATTCATGAAGTAAATACCTCAAAATAAAAAAATATTTACATTTATTTATATCACACTAACCCCCTTAACATTCCTAAAAATATTGGGTTCCCATATAAAATATATAAAAAATTATCACATGGAGAAATTTACCTATGGGGTTTTGATTGCATTCTAGGCTACCTACACTCTTAATGATTGTTCATAAATCACATGCCCTCAAAAGGTCTCAAATATTAATTAATTATAATAAAATATGTGTCATAAAATCATACTAAGATAATTTTTCCAAAATACACATGTGGTGAAAGATATGAGCATTTGAATAGGAGGTTAGGAAGAGTGTCTAAAACTGCAAAAAGTGAAAATTTTACCAAAATGAAAATAAAAATTCACCTAATTTAAAATGACTAAAAAAATTATTATTGTATTTTTACCATTCTATCAAAAAACTCTAAGATCATATTTTTCTTGACAAGTCAAAAAACTCCTTTTTGGCCTATATGGCTATTTGCTTGCATAAGCCTATATGAGCATGGTTTACATATAATTTAAAGTTTTTAAAATATTTAAAGGTCTGATTATTATTTAAAAATATCATCCCATGATTATCAAACTTTTAACTATACTTAGAAACCTTTTTGGCACTCTAGAATGATGCCTACTCTAATGGTGATCTCCAACATACATGCTAAGGAATATTACAAAATAGTGAGTATATCCACTCATCCAATGGACATGAATTTTTTTTAAGGTTATCAAACTCTTGATGACCTTATGTACAAAATTTAGGGTCTTGAAACCACCTTTAGCTCCCAAAATCCTTAATTTTCTCACAAAATTGACCCCTGTGCATGGATTGTCTACATATTTGAACTTGACAATGCTCTTTTTTAAATGATAATGACCCATTTAAAATATATTATTGATATTTTTTTGCAAAAATTATTTATTTTAGGTAAAAACCCCTAGCTTTAAAGGGCTATTAAATGGTTTCTTGAAAGTTTTGAATGACAGGAGTAGTAATTTGGCCTTGATAGGTCAAATTACTAACAAGTATATCATCGATAGGTGGATGATGGGAACATGGATTAAAATATTCTAGAATATAAGAAATAAGATGAGGGGATAAGCCTAAAGTTTTTTTCTTGAGGTTGATATCATCTTGCTCATTGTCATCAAAATCTAAGAGTTTAGGTGGTATGTTCCCAATGAGTTTGGGGTAACCATGATAACCTCGAGTAGAGTTGATAGGAAAATAAAATATTGCATTTTTTTTAATGGGATACTTAATAAGGGTTCAAGGGTTATAATTTTTAATACACCATGCACTTAAAATTATTTTAAATTCTAAGGGTTTGGGTCTCCTTGTATCTTATAGATAGCACCATTGTGGGGAAATTTTACACATTAGCAGGTATAAGAGGTGACAAACCTCATGAAATGAGTTCAAAACCTGCCAATCAAGATGTTTAGGAAAGGGGAAAGTTAAATATCATAACCTTTAAATAAACATTGATAGTAGGGATGGTAATAAGAATCCGCATGCAACCTAAAGGAGGTATTTTCCTTATATCATAACCTTAGCATGTATTACATGTGGACTTAAGATTACACTCATAATATCCAAGAAGTTTTAAAAAGTTGATGGAGGAAACACAAGTGCCTGAACCATCATCAATCAAAGCATTACTAACTTGGATATCACTAATTTGAATGCTTATAAATAGTGTAGGATCATCCACATGAATCAAAATCTAATTTGGGATCATGGAAGTAATAGTAAATTTTAGGGAGAGAGAAGTGTCCACTATTTATTCAACATGTATAGTCATCTCTATGCATTGTTTTAAGATACTATCTTATAACCCAAATAGGGTAGTTTCACATCCTCCTAAGGGAGGACAAGGGATGTTCATTTTGAATAATAGTTTCATCAGGTAGTTAAAGTGACATGGAGAAGTTCACATTAGTTTAAGAAAGGGTATTTGAGATGTGAGATTAATAAGTTATACGATAGGGTCCCATTCATCATAACCCATGGGGAGACTACTAGGTAGAGCAACATAATGCTGGAAAATATCTTAGGAATGAGGATTATACATTCATTAAAACTTGTGTTGATAAGATGTGGTTGGTTTAGTTTGAGTATAAATCTATTGATTATCTTTAGATGATGGAATAATTAATTTAGTTATTTTTGGTGATAGATTGGAAGAAAGGTTATTAAAATGTCAAATAATGTTGTCAATAAGTGTATATTTTGTGGAGGTTGTATAAATAGTATGAGAGGTATTATCCAATTGAGATATTTGAAGTGGTTATTAGAAAGAGATAAGGTCCTCTTGCCCCAACTCTGTTAGATGAAATGGGAAAGAATCTTGGATAACACAAAATGTTTGGGATGTTTGGTGAATGTGTGTTGGATTATATTTAATGAAAGCAACTACCCTTTGCATATGAGTCATATTCACCACATTCTCTTCAAGGTTTTTGTTTATAGGACTTTTAATGTTTTTGGTGGAAGGATTAGGCTTGTCTTTATTTTTTTTATGATTAGGAAGAGGGTCTTTATATATTACAGGATGAAAATTAGCCTGGTTATAATCTTTATTTATTTTTTCATTTTGTGATCTTTAAAGTTTATATCATAGGCTTGTTGGCACTTAAAAATTAGTGAATCATGATCAAAGTTTGGGCCTAAAAGGAAATCCATAGCCAAATTATGTAATTTCCTATAATTTTTGTGAGAGTGGCCTTGACTTATATGAAACCAACAAAATTTGCTTAGATCACACCATGATTTCATAGGGTGAGTGGAGTCAAGATCTCATGGTAAAGGCCTTGGTATAATATTTTGGAGTTCAACTAAGGATAATTGTTTATGAACATTAATATTGTTTATTTGATAGACTTGAGGATTAAATATGTTGTTTAGAGGGGAAACACACTCCATAACATTATTGGGAGTGATGGATTGAATATTATACATGGTATCATAAGAATAAGTGACACAATAATTGGTAGAATGATGATTTTTATTTTTAATGAGCATGTGAGTGCCCATGGGAGGTCAGGATGGTTCAAATTGATGCATGATAAAATATTAGTGTTTGGCTTGGTTGAGGGCTTCTTCTTATGTTCTTGAGAGAGAGAGAGAGAGAGAGAGAGAGAGAGAGAGAGAGAGAGAGAGAGAGAGAGAGAGAGAGAGAGAGAGAGAGAGAGCAGAGAGAGAGAGAGAGAGAGAGAGAGAGAGAGAGAGAGAGAGAGAGAGAGAGGCCTAACTTGATACTGTAACTTGGATAAATAACATTAATGGATATATGAAAGATATTATCATCTACCATGTTATTTTCACACTTATTAGATAAGGTCTTCCACCATTTTATGAAATCTTGTGCTATTTTAGTTTCAAGTTACTTAGAATTGATAAAGTTGGCTAAGGTATTCTTAGGGAGTTACTAGTTTGAAACTCTTGTACAAGGGAATTGACTAGATCTTCTAAGCTAGTGATATAATGTGATTTGAGTTTATTATAACAATCTAACTTATCTCTAGAGAGTGTTTTCACTAATTAATTGGTAGTAAAAAAAGTGTTTAATTTGACTCAATCTTTGTAGATATTGTCAAATATTTTTAAATATAAGGTAGGATCAGTTGACCCATTGTAATTAATGGTAGGTGTGATACCTCCTATGTTTATATTGGATATTTTAGGTGTAAGAGGTTCATTTTTAAGATGTTTTATTGTTTTTTTAACAATGGGTGGTTGAGGAATGAGGTTATCATGGGAATCCGTAAGGGGAGGTGGGGGGATTTTGGTTTTGCACTCCCCATGGAACATGTTGAGACTAATTTTGAAGGTGAGAAAGATGATTTTGTATTTGAATCATTTGATTGGAATTATTATTTTTTTTCTTTTTATTAAGAGTTTAAAATAAGAGTTGATGGGTTTGAGAGGTATTTTGACTAGTTTGTATGGCATGCAAAGCATAATCATCAATATTAATGGCTTAGGATGAACTATGAGTAGTGGAATGTGTGGTACTATTAGTTTGAGAAGCATTGAGATAAAAATACACACTAGTAGCATTATTATCATGTGTATGAAAAGATTCATTGGTAGAAGGATTGACATGATAAGAAAAAGAAGCACTAGTGGCATGATTGGAATTGTTAGAAGGATTGACATGATAAGAAAAAGAATCACTATAGGAATCATTAACATTATTATGAAATGATGCACTAGTGGAATCATTGAGGAGGAAGGGCCTTGGAAAAGTCCCACTAAATGTTAAACCTACCATGTTAGTAAAGATACTTGGCATGGAGGTTGAAGAGATCAAAGAAGAAGAGGTCATAGTATGAGGAGTCAAAATAGAAGGGATGGATTGATAAGAAAAGAAGGTGTCACCCCAAAATTGATGAGATAATGTAGGTTAGGGTGAATGGAGTTATTATAATTTACAACTTATCATAAGATTGTAAATAGTTGAAGAGTCTTTTCCCCTTTGTTGAGGAAATTGATTAATGAAGAAAATAATTTCAAGTGTGTACTCTAATTCTAGTTAATATTCTAAGGATGAAAGAGGGTTAAAAATAAATATGAATGAGGATAAATCCCATAATTGGTAGTACAAGTGGCCACATGTAAATTAATTTCATACAAAGTGGAAGCCATAAGCTATTTTAGGTGAAACTTACTAGAATTGGTAGATATCATCACGTCTATTGAGTTCAACTCAGTGTTATCCTCAAATAAGAAGTTCATAAGGAGAAAAGGAGGATAATGGGGTTATAAAAAGACAATATAAGAAAATAAGATAAAAAATTGAATTGGTTGACTATGTTCTGTATACTAGGAAACATAATAGGATGATAAGAATACACAATCATGTAGGTTGATTTTATATTAATGAATAGTGAACTAAAAAGGAAGATAGGGAAACATAGTCATGAAGGTCAACTATGTACTACTAATTTAGAGAAACAAATAGGAAAATAAAGATACATAGTCATGAAGGTTGATTGTGTATTATTGAGTTAGATAACTAAATAGGAAGATAGGGATACATAGTCATGTAGGTTGACTGTGTATTGTAGGCATAAAATCTAAATGGTTTGTAAGAGACTATATCGACCAAAATGATAGTGTTTTAAAATAAGGAGAAAATTTTCAAAATAATTTTTGAATCAAAGTGAAATCAAGAATTCAATCAATTAGATCAATGTCACTACTCCAATTGAAACACACAACACAACCTTACACCAATTCTAGCTAATGAAAGTTTTATAATAAAACATACAATGATCAAAGAGAAAGTAGAAAATAAAAATTAAATGCTAACTAGTTGGTCATTATAAGTGTTATTAAGTTATAACAAAGTTTAATTTTAATTTGATAGGGAATTTGGCTAAAATAATGAACTAGAAAGTAATCTAAGGTTGACTTTAGGATGTTTGGGCTGAAAGGGATCTATATTGTGATGGTACTAAATTGGTATTAGGGCCTACCCCATCACTTCACAAACTTGTAATGATATGGGTGTCAAGTAATTTACTGATATATACCATCAACCACATATTTATACTTAGCCTTAAAACCAAGTCAACCTCCCCTTGGTGATGAAATCTAGGTAGGTAGACCTTAGGAAGATAAATGTTTAATGATTTTAGATGAAAACTGATCTAGTAGTGTGTGGAAAAAAGGAAGCCAATGTCACTAAAATGGTAATTTAAAAAACTACTTATTTAATCTATGTGAGTTATTCTAAGTGTGAAAAACACTTCAAAGGAAAGGTGAATTGCTTACAATCAAATAGAGGTTAATTCATTGATTGAGAATAGTACAAAGTCAGTTCAAGTGACACTATATGAAAATAATATAGAACATAGTTCATTGGGTCATTACTTTTATATAAATCAAGGTCTATAAGAACATAGTCAAATAGTTAGACTATGTCTTCTAGACATAATATAGACTACATAACTGTGTTGAATAGGTCGACCTAATTGGTTGTAAGGCTACATTTTTAAATACTACAAACTTGTGAAAAATAGTACTAAAAGAACTAAAATGACAAAGAGAGAAAGTATGTAACCTTGATGAGCTTGAATATGTTTTATATTTCAAATTTTTATGCTTTTATGATCAAATGTTATTTCAAAATTATTTTAACTAGCTCGACAAGTTTTGACCAAGTTTACAAAACCTTATATGTTGAAGAAGAAATAGAGAATAGAGTAGACTAGTTTTATTATGTTTTGACCTATATGGTGATAAAAGAGAATAACATACATAGTTAACTAATTGAATTATGTATGCCAATATGGATCTAAATATGAATATTATGCCAAACTGATCAATCTAGTAACTTATATTTGGGGAAGACATGTATAGACAGAGCATAGACGTTTGGAAGTGACTTTGTTAAACTTGCATACAAATGTAGAACTATATCAACCAGTTAGATGCAATAGTAAAAATATACAAACATATAATATGATGATAAAATTATGGTGAAACCTTCAAGGGTTAGATTCATGTTAGGTTCAAAAAAATTTATACAAGTGGAAATGCAACCTATCTTTAAATCAATCCTAGTTAAGAGAATATAAATCATACTTACACTTTTAATTATTGATACATTAGATATTCATGGTCATGACCAAGATGGCTCTTATATATCTAATCAAGGGATCTCTTAAGACAATAATATCACTAAAGAGGGTTATAAATCCTTTAGTCAAGCAACACCATGCAATAATCGTAGCTAGGTCCAATGTTTTCATGTTCATAAATTAAATGACAAGTAAAGTAAAATCTAATCTAGTGCTCACCAAATCTTGTGGCACAAAGTAGGGATAATAAACATAAAAAATAAATATACATAGAAGATATTTACTCATGTTAATGAATCAGAAATCCTAATGCATGGGAGAGAAGTAAAAATTATAATCTATCTACTCCTATAAAGGAGGAACAAGTTTCAAAATACATACCTTTGAATATGAACCTACCAATTCTAAATATATACCTTGGCCAAGGTTATTTATAAGAGGTTGTTGTGGTATGTGGAGATAAAAATAATAAGTTATCTCTAGGCTACACAAGCTATCTATGCATCTAAATGAATTCTCCAAAAGACAAGATCTATATCTCTAAAGAAAGTATTGAAACCCTAAGATATGCTCTTCAAGTATAAAGGAAGATAAGCATATGAAAAATATAATATTTTGGTTCTTCTCTTCCTAAATAAATGAAGAAATGAGTGTGTATATATGTATAAATATAACCCTAAACCTTTTTTAAAATTTTAGCTGACAAGGTTGGCACAATCGTGTTGTTCCCAAAATCAGCTATGCTCATTTTTGGAAAAACCCTTATGAAACTTGTACATCTCACTCTAAGTTAGTCATTCAAGACAAACTTCTCTTGATATCGAGCATAGTCGACTAACTCTTTGAAAAGTTCACAACCTTCCCTCATTATGATTTCTCAAGAAATGTGAAATTTGTTGCAGTCTCGATGCAATCAGAATGTCATGTTTTTGATAAGTTTTAAAGAGTTAGTGTTTCTGGTTTCTATGTAGAGGTGGCATTTTTTACCACCCTTACATATTGTTTTTTATTCACATGCAATGTCAACATTTTTTGTAGCCTTTACATGTGGTTTTATGTTCAAATGTAAAGGCAGAGATTTTATCAACCCTTATATCTTTCCATATATGAGTAGCAAAAAATTTCCACCCTTTCACTTCAAGTGCCTCCCTACAGGAGTGGCAATTTTTGCCACTCTTGCATATTTCTTCCTCTTAATCATGTACAAGTGACAATTTTTTCCACCCTTGCATGATCTCATTTTTTGTGCATGGTATTTATGACCACATGCACCGAGTGGTTGGTGTCAGCTTTAACCCTTTTAAATCCTGATTTGAGCCTTATTTGGATCATTCCAAATTGTCTGCTCCTCTTCCCTGTAACCAGTTGATTGAGCACGTGAGTGGAATTGTGATTTTTTGGCTTCAAGCATGGTATTTTGATTTAAAAAGTAGGTTTTGCATTCTTTCCTCTTTTTGTTTCTAGGTTTTCATTTTGTTCTTTCTCTTTTCTTTAAAAGTTTAGTTTTTCCCCTTTCTCCCTTTTATGTTTTATTTTTCTTCTTGTTTTTATCCTCCCCCTCTTCCTCATTAGGGGTGAAAGATTAAAAGACCCTAAAAACCAAAATATCATTGCTATTAGTGTAATGGTGGAAAAAAAATTTGCTCTTACACAAAATTGAGATAACAAGTGTAAAGGAGGAAAAAATTTCTACCCTTACACATTTTTGGCCCATGTGCATGGGCAGAAAAAATTGCCACCTCTGCACAAATAAACTTTCCTCTACATGCAAGGGTGGTAATTTTTGCCACCCTTGCATACATTTCCTCAAAAATTCTAACTCTATGAAAGTTTTAGTTTTCACTTTTTCAAGCTGGCTTCTCTTTGATTTTCTAGCCTACTCACACCGTAGCCCTTTCAATGCATTCCTATGGTCATGATCACCAACATGTAGTTTTTATAGATTGCAAAATTTTCCTCTAATTGCATTATCATGATTTTTGTTGTAATTTCTCTCAAGGATCCTTCTTCACTAACATCCTTTTGACAAAATCTCTTCCAGATGACTGAGGTTTCTCCAAAAAATTTGAAGATAATGAAGTACAAGTACCAAGGTGTTTTTCCAATCGCCTCGATTACTTCTAATGTTGACGAAATTAGGGATATAGAAATCAGTCACATAAATATGGCTAAGTTTGTGGAAAGAACTAGATCAAGCAATCCTAGTCATGAAATGAAGAAGATAATCAAGAGCAATATTCATCTGGTATCTTCTTTTCTTATAGCAGCTCACAACATAGAGTTCATTCTCTAGTGTACTTAGTTCTACAATAAGGATACCAGGGCTATGTTAGATGCTACTGGTAATGTGGTGATTAAATTGGACTCTAAATTCATTGATAAAGTGTTCATGTGTCTTCCTGCTACTGAAGTATTAAAGCTTGATTTCATCGAAGCACAAATGGAATATGACAAAGATCTTGAAAGAGTGAAGAAAGTAATCAATAATAGATGGATTAAGAATCCAAGAGCAAACTTGTCAAGTTGGCCATGGAGCTTTCCAAGGAGTGATATTATAGAAGAAGTCGGTGACATGATCACCCTTCTTAGCAGGGTAGGAGGTTTACCTTCTTCCTCACTATTTCACAAATAGATATACCTTTTTATTAAGATAATTCTTCAAGGAAAACAAGTCATTTTCTAGGGAGAACAAATTAGCAATGATCTACATGAGCAATTGATGAAGATATCCACTACCTCCAAATTCTACATGACTTCATACTTTGTATATATTGTAGCATCGATGAGAACCTTCCCATGTTTAACATCAAAAGGAGCTAAGAGAGTAACCCCAGTATATCAATATTACTCTTAGTTGACATTGAATGGTTTTATGAATCATTTTAGGAGGGTAAATGATGATTTCTTCATAGTATTTTTGTGTCTCTTTGATCCCCAATTAGAACAAAAAAGAGTGCTAGATGAAGCATGGATAGTTGTGAACGACTTCAAATGTGTGTTCTTGCAGTTCCCATATTTTTTCTTATCTATGGGTTAGATTTTTACAAGGTCATCCTTATATGATTCCAAGATTCCCTTCAAACAAATTGGTCTTGATAGAGTTGTGTAGGAAAATTATTTCCATACACAATAAGTAGATGGAACTCAAGAAACCTAATTTTAGGTTCCTAATTGAAATTGGTAGGTTCTCAATATTGATTGCTAGAAAAGTTAGAGTTATAGAGACTAAAATGCAACCGTAACCATGAATCATTTCAAAAGGAGACCAAACTTTGACTATAGAGGCATAAAGGACATAATCAGGAGGAAGATCGAGTTTCACGAGCCTATGATCAAAGATGTTTGGGTTTATTTGAGGACTATAGAAGATGTCAAAAAAATGGACTATAGTAGATTGTCTCTTTAGTAGATAGAATATCTAGGACTCATGGTTATCCCTGAGAATCTAGTGCATGATGGGGATTTGATCAAAAATAGATACCAAGCTAAATAGATTTCAAATACCCCTCTTCACCCAACCCAATGGTCTCATAAAGAGTTGACTTCTTTGAGGAAAAGATTTGAACCAATATTGGCAAACACCAATGATTAGTTAGCGAATAAGGGAATCAACTTGAAAGAGGTCATCACAAGATTAGAAACTAAATTTCAAGAGGAAATAAGGAAAAGGGTGGAAAATAAGATGAAGAATAAAATTGATGTCCCTGCTTTCGATAGGCCACATAAGCCTAGGATCATCTTCATGACAAAGAAGTCACAAGTTGTAGAAAAAGAGCTAGGAACAAAAAACATGGAGGTTGAAAAGCAAAGCATCGAAGAACCAGTAGTGGAGCAAATAGAGACTGATGATAGGTGTTGGAATAATGAATATTTAAGCTTACCTAAGGATAATAGGGTAAGTTATTTATTGCCTAGGGTTAATTTTATTTACCTAGGATAAATTTTTTATTTTTGATAATCTCTCAATAATATATTTGTTCGTAGTATTTAAAAACAAATAGTTTGTTTTCTCTATTTTGTAATCACAACAAAGAGATTATTGTCGTAAAACAAACTATTTGTATTATATATACTTTACAATCTATGAGAAAATAATGAGAGAATAATAAGAGAATAAAGAGAAGTTTTAGGATTATCACTTATTTTTAGGTGAGAGAGAAACATATTTTATTCTTTGGTATTATTTTGCAGGTTATTTGTTGTGGGTTCTTTCCCCTAGATTGATCCTGTGGATCCTGTGTATCTCCTGCTCATTCTTTCATGGTATCAGAGCATGGAGTTCTAGTTGAAGATCCTATTCCCTAATTTTTTTTCATTTTTTTCATCTATTAACATAGTCAAAAACTTATTTTATTGATGTGTTACAAATATTTGTTATTCTCACATTCTGGTTCTTGTTTACAAGTTTTTTTGGGAAATTTCTATACTTTATGATCATTTATGACAATACGAATTTCCAAAACCAGAATTTTTTTGAACAAGGGTGTATAAAATTTAATCAGGAATATTGTAAAACTTTAATTTTTTCATTCCATGCTAGCTGTACAGGTCTTTCATACAAAAACTAGCTGACTGGTTCTTTTTGGCAGACTGTAGTACCTGTATAGTTTTTTGATGTGGCAGATTGTAGACATTTTTTAAAAATCTTACACCTGTTCATGAAATTTGACTATGCTAGCTTTCATTCCATATCAATTAGTATGGATTTGGATCAGGTCGTACAATGTTTTGGGAGGTTACAATAGGGATTTAAAAATCTGTTTTGTTCTGCAGCATAACCGTACGGTTTTCTCCAGTTTAGACGCCTTATACTACATAAAATCAAAATCTGAAAATTGTATGTGTTATCAGACTTTCTAGGCTTTCATTTCCAGCTGAGAAGTATGGATTTGAATCAGGGTATATAGTCCTTTAAGTAGATCATGTGGAGCTAATTCTGAATTTGCTTGGAGGTTTTTTCCTTGGCTAGTATTTACAAAATTCTCATCAAAATTTTCCCTAATCACCACACCTTACTAGAAAAAGAAATTATTTATGATAAAGCCAAATATTATTCTACATTCATCTCACACGTGTGAGTCATTTTGGCTTATTTTTTAATTAATTTCTTAATTTTTAGTGGTTTAAATGCAAGTCTCTAGCTTTAAATGTACAAAGTTGACTTTGCTAAAGTGGCCAGAGGTATTTTGTTAAAAATTGGTAGAGAGGAAGTCTTGGGGTCAAATCCCCCTACATTTTTTTTACATAAAGCCATTTTTTGTACTTTTATATAAGTTAAGGCAAAAAAAATTCCATTGGGAGACATTAAATTGTAACAGAAGGGGTGTTTTGAGGAAAAATGAATGTCTAGGTTATTCTTGTCAACATCATCATCTTCTTCAAGAATGGAATCCCGATTGTTTGAACCCCTAAACTCCAAAAATTACCATTTTTGGAAGCCAAAAATGCAACAACTCCTTCAATCAAAGGGCTTATAGAGATTTTTTTTAAAAATAACACCTGTAGCATTCACCATTGAAAAAGACAAATATGCATATGGTTGTAAGCAGGATGAGGCTCTTGGATTGATTTGCCTTAATGTCATAGATAATCTTCAATTTCACATTACAGATGATACAATGCCAAAAGATGTATGGGAAAAATTTAAAAACCTATTTGGCAAAGTTAATGAGTTTAAAATTTTGCAATTAGATGTAGAATTGAGTACTCTCTCTCCATCAGATTTTCCTTCAATAGATGAATTCTTGGCAAAATTCAAATTTATTAGGTCACAATTGAAAGCTGGTGACAAGGATAAAAGTGATCGAGAGTGCATTTTCATGATTTTGTCAAATTTGAAAGGACCATATAGTGTTTTTTCCTCTTCTTTTTATACTATGATGGATACATTAGGTGATGAATTCAAATGGCCTTTGAAGTTTTTTGTGAAAGATTGACTAGGGAACAAATAAAATTAATGGCCTTAGATGCTCTACCTAATCCTAGTCATGCTCTATTTGCTAATTCTTCTAAAGTAAAACCTTCACCTAAGTCTAAACAAAATCAAGCACCTTCAAATAACCCTCCAAAGTCCACCACCTAGACACCTCATCATTCTAAATCTACTAAGACCAAAAAATCCTTTAAGCAAAAGAAGAAAACATTTGGTCCATGTAATTTTTGTGGTGGTCCTAATCATGATGAAAGTAGATGTTTTAAGAAGATGGAAGCATTAGAGGCAGTGGTTAGACAACACAAAATTTCTATTCTATCTCCATCTCCTTTTACTTCTCCTACAGGAAAAGGGAAAGCACTTTCAGCCAGGGCTATATCTTCATGTCATGATCAGTGGATTTTTGACTCAGGTGCTTTTCATCATCTCACACATTTTAAGGATCTATTGTCTTCTCTTACAGATTGTAGTAAATCACATATTGTTATGGGTAACTCCTCATAGATTGAAGTTTTGGGATTTGGTACTATTGACAAACAGGATGGATATTTTAACAATGTATTACTTGTACCCCAAATCTCTTCTAATCTTCTCTATGTATATCAAATATGTAATTTTGGTACTAGTAAAACTATGGAGTTTACTTCATATGATGTTTTAATAAGAGAATGTAATGATCCTAGTGAGATAGTTGCTACAGGTACATCAGACCATACTGTAAGACTCTATACTTTTGATAAGTTTGAGTCTTTTATGTCTTTTGGTTCTTCACTTATAGCACATGGTAATAGTCTCAGCAAATTGTGGCATGAGAGATTAGGGCATTTGAGTTATGGATATATGCAAAAATGAGTACAAAACATCTTGTAAAAGGCCTTCCTAAGGTCTCATGTATTGATGGGGTGTGTCTTGGTTGTCTAGTTGGTAAATAACACTAGGATCCATTTCTAGTTAGAAAGGCCACACGTGCAAATGTACCCTTAGGGTTGGTACATAGTGATTTGATGACTTTTCCAACTCATTCTTTTTTATGGGCTAAATATGCACTCACATTCATTGATGATTTCACTCGTAAAACTTGGGTATATTTTCTCAAGTTGAAAAGTGATGTTTTTGAGAATTTTAAGGCTTTCAAAGCCTTTGTTGAAAAACAATCATCTCTTCCTCTTAAAAATATGCACTGACAATGGGGGGTAATATGATAGTAATAATTTCAATGATTTTTGTATTGAGCATGGGATACAACACCGGTTCACTGTACCACACACTCCTCAACAAAATGGTATAGCAGAGAGGTAAAATCAAACATTGAAAGAGATGGCTAATTATATGATTAACTCTAAAAATTTGGGTCCACAATATTGGGCTGAAGCTATAAATTGTGCAAACTACATTCAAAATTATATGCCTCATAAATCTATGCATAATATGACACCTAAAGAAGCTTGGTCTGGGATCAAGCTTGATATTTTAGATTTTTGCATCTTTGGGAGTCAAGCATGGGCATTTTTTCCTGATGACAAATGCAAAGAATTGGAGAAGAAAAGCCAACCACTCATTTTTGTTGGCTATTGTGAAGATGTAAAAGCCTACCATCTTTTTGATCCTGTCGCACATGATGTGTTGTTTTGATGGGATGTTTAGGTTGATGAGCTACCCACTCCATAAGAGTGTACATCTAGTTCTTCTTCTCCCCCTCCTTCTTCTATTGAGGATAGTGAGGATTTTCTTTATATTGTTGATGATGGTGATGTTGCACTTGTTTAGCCACCATAGCCATCTTCTTCACCACCTTTTCCCAAGTGGTAAAAGAGCACTCTATAGGCATCTTGTTCTTTCATTGGTGATCTATCTAATTCATGTCACACTTACTCACAGACATTTGGTGTTGCTCTTTTAGGACAAGCTTGTACAGATGATCTAGTGTAGTTTATGAGGCCATTGGTATACCTAAGTGGGATGTTTCAATGTATGATGAGTATTCTTCATTAATGAATAATGATACTTGGGATCTTTTCCCTCTTCCTAAGGGAAGAAAACTTATAAAATGTAAATGGGTCTATAGGACCAAATATGTTGCAGATGGATCAATAGATAAGTACAAAGCTAGATTAGTAGCTAAGGGTTTTTCACAAGTTGAAGGGGTTGATTACTCTAAGACCTTTGCCCCTGTAGCTAATATGGATTCTATTTGCCTTGTGCTCTCTCTTGCTACTTCACATTCTTTGTCAGTTTTTTAGATGGATGTCAAGAGTGCTTTCTTGCATGGTGATCTCCATGAGGAGATCTATATGGAGCAACCTCCAAGATTTGTGTAGGATTCATCATTGGTTTGTAGACTCTGTCATTCTTTTTATGGTCTCAAATAAGCTCCTAGAGCTTGGTATGAGAAGATGGATAGTTTTATTATGAGTTCTAGTTTTATTCATTATGAGTCAGATCACAATGTATACATCTTGAAGCAAGGTGAGGACATTGTCATATTGGTTTTGTATGTTGATGATCTCATCCTCACTGGTAGTTTAGATTCATTGATACATGACATCAAGGACAAGTTGGCAGATAGGTTTGATATGATAGATCTAGGATTTCTACATTATTTTCTTGGTCTTCAAGTTTTTTAGTCTTCTAAGGGCATCTTTATTAGACAATAGAAGTATGCGATAAATCTTCTTCATCAATTTGGTATGGCTAATTTTAAGCCTACCCCCACTCCATAGTAGTCAGGTATTATGTTGTCTACCACTTTTACTACTCCTCTTGTTGATCCAACTTTGTATAGGCAACTTGTAGGTAGTCTTTTATACCTGACTCATACCCATCTCGACATCACATTTTCTATGAACCTTGTCTCTCAATTCACACATGAGCCTCATGAGAGTCATTGGCAAGTAGCCAAGCATATTTTGTGCTAAATTTGGGGCACCACTCACTTTGGTATACATTACACACCACAGAGTTCTACACAGCTTGTTGGATACACTAACCTTGATTGGGATGGTGATGTTGACACTCACAAGTCCACTTGTGGATTTGCTTTCACACTTGGTTTAGGTCCAATTGCTTGGGCATGCAAAAATTAGACTTTTATTGCATTGTCCTCTACTAAGGCTAAGTATCGAGGTGCTATCAAAGCTAGTCAGGAGACACTTTGGCTTCGATAGTTGCTTGGAGAGTTTGGCTTCACACAGTAGGGTCCTACTACTCTTTGGTGTGACAAATAAAGTGTGATTTCTATTTCACTCAATCTTATTGAGCATTAGTGGACAAAACACATTGATATTCACATGAACTTCATTTGACATCTTATTCAGGATGGAGTTCTTTCTTTGGAGTTTGTGCCTATAGCTGAGTAGATTGCAGACATCTTCACTAAACCTTTGGCTTCTCCTCATTATCTTCAGTTATGAGTGATGCTTGGGGTGAAGTAAGTTGTCCTTAGGTGGTATTTCCCATGAAGTCCTTCCTTCCTTTATTTTTCATATATTTGGATTGGTTTGTACATGGGTACCTTATCAGGCCTAATAGATGGGACCCATATTTATTTGTCATTCTCCCTATGTTTTGCTTAAGGGAGGGTGTTAAAATAATGAATATTTAAGCTTACCTAGGGATAATAGGGTAAGTTATTTATTACCTAGGGTTAATTATATTTACCTAGGATAATTTGTTTTATTGTTGAGAATCTCTCAACAATATATTTATTCATAGTATTTGAAAACAAATAATTTGTTTTCTCTATTTTGTAATCAAAACAAATAATTTGATGTCATAAAAAAAACTATTTGTATTATATATACTTTAAAATCTATGAGAAAATAACAAGATATTACTAAGAGAATATAGAGAATTTTTAGGATTATCACCTATTTTTTAGGTGAGAGAGAAACATATTTCATTCTCTGGTATTTTTTTGTATGTTATTTTTTGTGGGTTGTTTCTCCTAGATTGATCATATGGATCATGTGTATATCCTACTCATTCTTTCAATAGGCCCATAAATCAATTAGAAAAATAAACTCTCTCTATAAGAAGGTGGATAGCCAAATATGGGAATTTCTTCTTCCTTACCTAGCACACCTGTTGTAACTCTTTCACCTATTTCTCCAATCAATCTTCCCTCTTCTAGAGATTCCTCTCCTTCCAAAACTATTTTTAATGATCCTCAAGGCATTTCTAGAGATACTCTTCATTCATCAGGGTCAATCCCTAGTTTTTCATCTTTGTCTTTCGATATCAGAGATAGTTCTACTTTTGATCATTCAATAGAAAGTGCAGTTCTTACTGATACTCCACCCATTGTTTCTACCACTGTTGTAGGTGCAACTCCAATAAAAATAACTATGCAGATTGATACTAATGTAAGTACTTTTGCCCTCCCACCTTGGTTGTCAACTTATATGCCCAAAAGGAAGAAATAGGCCATCTCCCTAGATGACTGCAATTTCAATAAAATGGTGCCATTAAAAGTCAAGACTCCCAAAAAGCCAAAAATTCTTTCAAAGATGATTGAGGATAAAGGGCACAAATTTCTAGAAATATAAAAACCTCCATAGGATCCAACACTTGAAAATTTTGATGTAAATGACTACTCTATCTCTTGAATTCAGTTAGGAAAGATAACTCATGAAAGCGCTAAGAGCGATATGCAGTCAGCTATAGACATCTTGGTTTAGAAGTTTGATAGAGAAAGAGAAATTAAGGACCATTATAAAGCAATGGTGGAACAACTGACTATGGTAATAAGGAGAATAACTTTCACTCCAAAAATAGTAACTCCAGAGGCTATCTCCATAGACAACCCCATGATTCAAAAAGTAGAAAGGACCTATCTCAAGGGAAAAGTAATTGAAGAATACTTGGACAAGATGCATACATAAGGAATTTCATTTCTCACAGAGTTGTCTGAGAAAATGGGTAAGATGACGAAAGTGAGAGCAAAAATGGATGATCTTATCAATATCATTTCTCAAGATATTGAAATCATTAAAAAGTATCTTGACAAGTGGATGGATATGAATAAATTGAAAATAAGCACCCTAGTATCAATTGGTGTCAATATTGATAGAGACTCTTATACTAAAACTAAAGAAGCATTGATATATAGGAGTTAGGTGCTTAAGGAATTGATCAGTGACATCAAATCATAAAAAAACCTCAGTGAATAAAGTGACATTAGTCTTTAGCATAAATTGGAGGAGTTGCCTTGTAAGCTTACATTGCAAGATAACCAATTCCTTTCAATAAAAGAAATGGTATAGGAATTTAAAGGCATGTTCTGAAAGGAATTTGAAGATAAACCATTCTTGATAGCCTCCATGGATAATATCCTGGATAATTAGTTAACTCTAGATAATCTAAAAACCATGTTAATTAGTCATGCCAAATTGGTCACAGTAGTGAGAGATGCCATAGTCAGGGTGAAGATGATTTTCAAGAATATTGTTACTCCAGATAGTATCAGGATACAAGCAGCTATCACCATGTATGATGCTCATGTAAGGAAATATGGGGCTTCAAATTGAATCAAATTTCCTTTGATTTAATTTCCATTTTTAAAAAATGCACTTTTGTAACCACTTTGGACATTGGCACATGTACTTTTGTCATGTGTAATTACATGTAAAAATATGGAAAGTCCAAATTTAACAAAGACTCCTATCTTTGACTAGGTCAAATTATTTGAGTCTTTTTTAAATCCTCAAGGCTTCTCCCTATAAACAAAGAGAGCCTCTTTTGTAATAGAGATATATTTTTGGTGATTAGAATCAAAAAATCTACCCAAATTAAGATGCCTTTTGAGACATAGAGCCTAGATTGTAAATCATATTTTCCTGAATGAATGAGAAAGCGGGTTACTTTTAAAACTTTGCATAGGAATAACTTATATTATTTAGGAAATGGTTCTTATGTACTTTTCCTACTAATATCTCATCTATTTGATTAAATAAGTGGAGTGAGTGGAAATTATCTGGAAGATGTTCTAAAACTAATTATGAAGACTGTGCTACTATAGTTACCTTTAGTTTGTGTTTTTTTTGTTCTAGTGAAAAGGGTATTAGAAAAGCTTTGTACTACTTTTATCCTTCATGATTTTATACTCTATTGTAGTTTTCAATGGATACTTTGAGATATACTTCATTCTACTATTATACATGTTATAAATCAGTAATGGAAGCAATGAAAGACTTTGTGCTTTCATGGGTTTCTCATGGATCCAATTACTACTCGAAAAGTTTTCCTACTATTTATTGAACATCATTTCTGAAAGAAGAGGATTGCTTTTAGTTATTACATAGGAATTTTCCTTTACCTTGTGAACATCACCTCTAAAAAAAGAGAGATGAATGGTATGATCTCACCCTTAAGTCTATTTTTAGTTTATATTAGTATATTATAGTTTATAGGGAGAATCCCCTTGCTGAGAGGAGAGATTTATCTCATTATGTTGTGGTTGATATACCCATTTTGACTTCAGTTAGTTGATGACAAAATATTTATGCAATAGCTTTTAATGACTCTATTAGGGACATGAACATGTACTTTGAAGCCTCAAGCTTCAAATTGAAGCATTTCTAGTCATTTTTCATTTTACACTCTAGCAGATCCACTGTACATGTGAAGCCAGAGAGCTCAAGGTATTGTTGTTCTTGTATTTGAGTTAGTGCAATGAAATAATTTTGAGATCTTTTCTCTACCATCTCAACTTCAACATACTAGGATTTTTCCTCCTACCAATGTCAGATCTCTATTACCAGACGAGGCTTCTAGTCTTAGTGCTAGTAGAATTTTGTCCGTACTTACCCCACCAAGGTTTATTATCCCTTCTTTTAATCATCATATCATGGCAGCCCAAGGTCTCTGGGGTAACACTTTTGGTCCCTTCAATCTAAACCCACCTTCACATGAACTACATCATAGTTCAAGAAAGAATTCCCCCAAATTCTATGGTGATGGCAAAGTCCATCTTGATGAGCATATTGTTTCTTTCTACATAGCATGTGGTGTGATAGGTGTTGAATATGAAAATATAGTAGTGAGACTGTTTGTAGAACCTTTGCAAGGAGCTATCATGGATTAGTTTTATCACCTTTAAGCTCAAATTATAACTAATTAGGACACTCTCAAAGCCAAGTTTGAGGCTAGATTTAAACCTATAAAAGATACACATGCCTTGTTGGCTCAACTTACACAAATGAAGAAGGAACCCCATGAGCATATGCGAGATTTCATTGCTAAATTCAAGAAGCTGAGGAATATAATTCTTATAATTTCTCAGCCAATAAAGAAGAATCTTAAGTGTTTTTTCATCAACTCTCAACTTTCGAATGTAAGTTTTCTATTAAGGTGGGCTAGCCCTATAGATCTTTTTGTAGCCCAAAATTTGGCTATCGAGGTTGAAGATGATCTTATCTTGGCAGGTAAGATTAGAAAATATTCTAATAAAAATAAATTTTCCTCATCTGCTAAAAGTCCTTCCACGAGCACCATAGATCCTTTGGTATAAAAGTTGGAAAATGAATACTAGCTCTAAAAAGGCAAATGTCGCAAGGTATGTTTGTTCTTTCTTATCAAGAGATGCCAAAAAAGACATTTCAAAATCATTCATATCAAGGCAGTGCTACTAAAAATTAAGGACAATCCAACCATCTTCTTTTCACACAGGGGAAGCTCACTATTGAAGTAGCACTGGTTAACTCAGTAGTTGGCTATCATGAAGCTAACCATGATCTTTCTTTCTAACTTGAATTAGAACAAGAAGATAATGCTAATCTCTTTGCAAAAGGAGAAGAAGAATTAGCTGGCAACTCTAATATTGGTTTTTTGTAATACCAAGATGAAGCTAAGAAAAAAGGAGAAGTGTTTGATGGATCATATGTTGTCTTTACTAGGTCTCAAAATTAGTCAACTCAACAAGTTGATAAGGGAAAGGTAGGAGAAGAGCCTCAACTAGTAGTCTCAATTGATAAATGGGGAGCGTCACTACCTTTCCAATTAAAGGACCCAATGACCAATAATAAAGTAAGTACCTTAAACCATCATGTATTTTCTACTTCTATTTCTTAGACCAGCACCACACCCAATAAAGATTAGGATGATGTACTTCCTTCCTCTATTCTAGTTCATTCCAATTATTTGGCATAATTGATCATTCTAGAAAGTCCAAGATTCAAGTGATTGAAATTGAGTACTTGCGACCCAATCCTAAATAGTTTGATAGGTTGGCTAAATACATAAAAAACAAAACCATCCCTACAGGATAAGATTTTCCAAAGATGACTCATGATTCCTCAAAGAACAAAACCACTTAGAATAATCTTCTCACTACTCCTCCTATTGCCCCTGGGAAAATAAAAGCTTTATATGTTTCCCTTTTGATAAATGGTCATAAATTAAGTAATTGTATAATAGACTCTGGAGCCTCTGACAATGTTATGAGTACCAAGGTAGCAGATTCTCTTGGTCTCACCTTTAAATAGGACTTTTTATAGATGATTCTCCATGGAGGACAAGCAAGTACCACTCTTGGGTCAAATCAAAGATGCCCAATTTGCATTCATGGCTTTTCTAGATAAAAGGATTAAAATGATGGTCTTGCTAGCTGATGTTTTAGCTTCCTATGGCATTCTACTCAAAAAAAAATTTACAAGGATGTAGGTGGAGATTTGAATATGGATCTATCTAAAACAAGGATACTTGTTAAAGGTGTTATGAAAAAAATGCTTTCTGAGAAAGAGTCAAAATATATTGTCACCCAAACATCAGATCCTAAAGCTCAAATTTTATTTGAATCATCGAGAATGGGTAACTACTTTTTGACCACTGAAGATGTTTTTAGCTCATCAGATGAAAGTTATTTAAGTGAAAATTTAGAAAATTAGAAGAATTATTAGGGTAAAGTTTAGATAACTAAGAATCTTCCTTTACTAATGAGGACAAATCTTTAAAAAAATCAAATTATAATGATGTTTGGATTTTAGAATTTGATGGCAGCTGCTCTTCTACCAGTTCTGGAGCTGAAATTGTCTTGATATCCCCTCATGGAGAAATTTTTCCTTATTCATATAAGTTATAATTCAACAATACCAAAAACACCACCAAGTATGAATCTTTACTACTTGGATTAAAAGATACTCATGCTAAAGGTATTAAGATTCTTCATACTTGGGGAGATGCTAAACTAGTGGTTTGTTAAATAAAGAATTTGTACCAAACCAAAAATGAAAGGTTGTGACATTATCGCAATCTATTATGGGATTGTATTGAAAGTTTTAATGCTTTCAATATTTCTATTGTGATAAGAGAATTTAATGATCATGTAGATTCATTGGCTATCTCCACAACCCTCATGGTTCCCCATAAAGATTTCAAAGGGGACAAGTACACTATTAAGTTGGTCTTTTGACTGAGTGTACCTAATAATGCCAATCATTGGTAGGTATTTAATGAAGACAATCAAATCATTGATTTTATAGAAAAGATGGAAAAATTTGAGGAGCTTTATTTTGAAGGTAGTGAATCTCCACCACAGGAATGAGTTCTTGAAATAAATTTAAAATTTGATGAAGAGTTTCTTCAACTCAAGGGGAATAAAATTCCAAAAGGTTTAGTTTCTCTTGAAAAGTTATTTCATAAGCATGATAGGTATGTCAAGTAGCAACAAATAGATTCAAGTTCCTCCAAGGAGTTTGATCAAGTAAATTTGAGCACAACAAAAAATCCCAAAATGGTCAACATTGAGAATTGTTATACTTATGATGAAAAGCTCAAATTCATTGCTCTTATTTGCCATTATATTGATGTTTTAGCATACTCTTATGATGATCTGAAATCCCTTGGCCTTGGAGAAATTTGGTATGAAATTCCTCTTAAATTTGGGTCATTTCTTCACAAGCAGAAGCAAAGGCAATACAACCCTAACATATCAGGTATTATCCTTTCTGAGATCAAGAAAATACTGAATGCAAGAATTATTTTTCCAATCCATCATTCCACATGGATTCCAAACATAGTCTCGATGAGAAAAAGGAATGGATAAATTTGTATTTGTGTTGATTTCAAAAACTTAAATCAATCTTCTCTAAAGGATAACTATCCCTTACCCATCAAGGTTCAAGTATTGTAAATAGTGATTGGTTCAGAAATGTTATCAATGTTAGATGTTTTTTTGGGTATAATCAAGTGGAAGTCAATGAAGCAGACCGACATAAAACCACTTTCACTACACTAAGGGGCACTTTCACATATCACAGAATGCCTTTTGGTCTGATCAATGCTAGCACCACCTTTAGAGAGCAATGGATCTTGCCTTTAGAGATGTAATAGGGAAGTTTATTATAATAGATCTTGATGACTTGATCATTTTTTCTAAACATCATCCTGATTATGTGAATCATTTACAACAAGTGCTAGAACTTTACCATTAAAATGGTATTTTTCTTAATCCCAAGAAGTCAATTTTTTAGGGTTATAGAAGGTAAACTTCTTAGTCACACTGCACCTTGAGAAGGCATAAAAATTGACTCAAAAAGAGTCAAATCTATCCAAAATCTTACTCTTCCAGATAGTAAGACTATAGTTCATTCTTTCTTTGGAAAGGTGAATTTTTTATGAAGATTCATTCTAGAATTCATAGAGAAGACTTACCATATGTTGACATGATGAAGGGTAAAGCCAATTTCCATTGGACTGCAGAAGGCAAGTCAACATTTAAAGATATCAAGAAAGTGATCACCCATGCCCCAATCCTAGTTTTCCTAGATTATACCAAAGACTTCATAGTATATAGCTACACTTTTGAACATACACTTTCATTCCATTTTGGTCTAATAAAATAAAGGTGTGAAATATATAAAATAATTTATGAGTTATCCTCTCAAATCTCATGAATTGAAATCTTTGAATATGGAGAAGTATGCTTATGCCATGGTTAAGGAAGTAAAGCATTTTAGATTCTATATCTTGAATTCACATACTATTATTATGGTGCCTGATACATTAGTGAAGTCCATTATAACTCAACAAGAGTTTGGCACTAAATGGGGCAATTGGATTGCTAAAATTCAAGATTTTGATCTTGATATCAATCCTACCAAGCTTATGTAGGGAAAAGGTCTCTGTCAACTAATTGCTCATAACATACCAAAGGAAATAGGACATGAAGGAACTGATGTTGAAGACATGCTTACAATTCTCTTTGTCATTACTAATAATGAGTGGTATTTAAATATCACTCATTTTCTTACCTATGGTGAGTGTCCAACCCATCTATCTTATAAATAAAAATGGAATGTTAAGTTAAAGGCTGCTAACTATGTCTTATGGGACAATGGTTTGTAGAAAAGAAGCCTTGATGGGGTGTTTCTTCGTTGCGTCGATAAGGTGCAACAAAGTAAACTTTTGGAGTCCTTCCATAATTTGTCTTGTAGAGGACTTTTTTTTTACTAGTGATAGCTCACAAAATTCTATGACTTTGATACTATTGGCCTACACTATTTCAAGATGTGTACACTTGGGTATGTAGGTTTGAGTTATGTCAATAGTTCATTGGGAAACCTAAATTGGTCGTATCACCCCTCAAGCCAGTAGTGATCAAAGAACTATTTTAAAAATGTGGTATTGATTTCATTAGCACTGTGATCCCATCCTCGAGTGCTAGACATGACTATGTTCTCACCATGACAAACTATTTTACCAAGTGGGTGGAAGCCATTCCAACCAAGCATGCTACTTCAGAAGTGGTATTTAATTTCCTTAAATAAAATATCATCTCCTGATTTGGGGTCCCAAGTAAGATTGTAAGAAATAATTTTACTTGTTTTTCTTCTCATGAGGTTACTAAGTTTTGCTATAATTACGAGATTATTCTTTCCCACTCTTCTGACTATTATCTACAAGGAAATGGTCAAGCAGAATCAAGCAACAAAAATCTTGTTACTATTATCAAGAAATTGGTAGATGATAATAAGAGAACTTGGCATAAAGCATTGTTCAATACTTTGTGGGTAAATAGG
The DNA here is from genome assembly GCA_037957365.1 of Torreya grandis. NCBI lineage: Eukaryota > Viridiplantae > Streptophyta > Pinopsida > Cupressales > Taxaceae > Torreya > Torreya grandis. Next base: position 419,647 of record JARHVA010001858.1, read on the forward strand.
ATTACACCAAATAGGGAAATAGGTATGTCACCATTTCAAATTCTGTATGGTTTAAATGCAGAGATACCAATCACCCTAGAACTACCAGTACTAAAGTTGGTAAAGGTAATTAAAGATCAAACTTTCAAAAATTCTATTGACAAAAGGATCATGTGCCTAATTCAACTAGATGAATAATGAACCATGGTAGTGGACTGGATTATTACACATCAAAATCATGTAAAGAAACTCTTTCACAAAAGAGCAAGGATTCATGATTTTTAGATTAGAGATCAAGTCTTGTTGTCGAAAAAGAGGAGAGAACCAAAAGGACTTCATGGCAAATTTGATTCTTTATGGAGATGTCCATTTACCATTTATCAGGTCTATGGTGAAAATAGCTTCTTGCTAGGATATCAAGATGGAACACCATTCTCACTACCTCGTAATGGGCAACATCTGAAACATCTCAATCTTTAAAGTATTAGATGAGTTCATTTGTACATTTATATAGTCATAAGTTTATTTATTTTTGTTTGGTTTTTCATGTCTTTTTATTTCTTAGCTTGATTTTGTGGCCCAATGTCCTAGATGAAGGTACTTAGAGACTATTTTCTATTCCCATCGATCATTTCCAGGTTTGTCGATGGAAGTTCTCCAACAGGAGCCAGCTTTTATTCCCAAAATTAGCTACACTCATTTTTGGAACAACCCCTATGAAACTTATCTATTTCACTCTAAGTTCATCATTTGATACAAGCTTCTCTTGATCTCAAGCGTAGTCAACTAACTCCTTGAAAAGTTTAAAACCTTCCCTCATCATGATTTCTCAAGAAATGTGAAATTTGTTGTGGTCTTGATGTAATAATAATGTTAGGTTTTTGATAAATTTTAAGGAGTTAGTGTTTCTAGTTTACATGTAGAGGTGGCATTTTTTTCCACCTTTGCCTATTGTTTTTTGTTCACATGCAATGTCAGAATTTTCTACCACCTTTACATGTGGTTTTGTGTTCAAATGTAAAGGCAATAATTTTTATCACCCTTACATCTTTCCATGGAGGAGTGGTAAAAATTTCCACCCTTTAACTTTAAGCACCTCCCTACAGGAGTGGTGATTTTCACTACTCTTGCGTATTTCTTCCTCTTCATCATGTAGAGGTGGTAATTTTTACTACCCCTGCATGATCTCAGTTTTCACATGTGACATTTATGACCATGTGCACTAAGTGGTTGGCACTAGCGTTAACCATTTTAAATGCTGATTTGAGCCTCATTTGGATCATTCCAAGTTGTCTACTCCTCCTCCCTGCAAATAGTTGATCAAGTGCGTGAGTGGGATTGTAATTTTTCTAGCTTCAAGCATGGGATTTTGATTTAATAGGTAGGTTTTGCATTCTTTCCTCTTTTTTTTCTAAGTTTTCATTTTTTTCTTCCTCTTTTCTTTAAAATTTTGGTTTTTCCCCTTTCTCCCTTCTACATTTTATTTTTATTCTTCTTTTTTTCCTCCCCCTCCTCCTTGTTAGGGGTGAAAGCCTAAAAAACCCTAAAAACCAAAATATCATTGCTATTAGTGTAATGGCAGCAAAAAATGCCACTCTTACACAAAACTGAGATAACAAGTGTAAAGGTAGAAAAAACTGCTGCCCTTACACATTTTTGGCCCATGTGCATGGGCAACAAAAATTTCCACCTATTCACAAACACAATTTCCTCTACATGCAAGGGAAACAATTTTTGCCACCCCTGCATACATTTCCTCAAAAATCCTAACTCTATGAAATTTTGAGTTTTTAATTTTTTGAGCCCACTTTTCTTTGACTTTTTGGCCTGATTACACCTTAGCCCTTCTAGGAGAATTCCTATGGTTTTGATCACCAACATATAATTTTCCCATATTGCCAATTTTTCCCCTAATTGCATGATCATGATTCTTGTTGCAGTTTCTCTCAAGGATCCTTCTTCATCAACATCCTTTTGAAAAAAGCTCTTCCAGATGATTGAGGTTTCACCAAAAAATTTGAAGACAATGAAGTACAAGTATCAATGTGTTTTTTCAATCACCTCAATTACTTCTAATGTTGATGACATTAGGGATACAAATATCAGTCACATAGATATGGCTGAGTTCATGAAAAGAACTAGATCAGATAATCCCAAACATGAAATGAAGAAGATAATTGAGAGCAATATTCATTTGGTATCTTCTTTTCCTATATTAGCTCATAACACAAAGCTCATTCTCCAGTGTGCTTAGTTTTATAATAAGAATACTAGGGCTGTGTTAGATGCTAGTGGTAATGTGGTGATTAGATTGGACTTTGAATTCATCAAAAAAGTGTTCATGTGTCCTCTTGCTACTAAAGTATTAAAGCTCAATTTCATTGAATCACAAAGTGAATATGATAAATATCTTGAAAGAGTGAAGAAATTAATTAATAATAGATGGTTTAAGACTCTAAGAGCAAACTTGTCAAGATGGCCATATAGCTTTCTAAGGAGTGATTTTATAAAAGAAGTCGGTAACCTGATCACCCTTCTCAGTAGGGTAAGAGGTTTACCTTCTTCCTCACTATTTCATGAATGGATGTACCCTTTCATTAATATAATTCTCTAAGGCAAACAAGTCATTTTCTGGGGATAACAAATCAGTAATGTTCTACATGAGTAATTGATGAAGGTATCCACTACCTCTAAATTCTACATAACTTCATACCTAGTATATATTGCAATGTTAATGAGAACCTTCCCAGGTTTAACATCATAAGGAGATAAGAGAGTAACCCCAATATATCAATATTACTCTCTATTGACATTGAAGGGTTTTATCGATCATTTTAGGAGGTTAAATGATGCTTTCTTCATAGTATTTTTATGTGTCTTTGATCCCCAATTAGAATAAAAAAGGGTGTCAGATGAAGCTTAGACAATTTTGAATGACTTTCGATGTATATTCTTGTAGTTCCCTTATTTTTCTTATCTTTGGGTTAAATTTTTCCAATGTCATTCTTATATACTTCCAAGATTCCCTTTAGAAAAATTGATCTTGATGGAGCTGTGTAGGAAAATTATTGTCATACACAATAAGTAGATGGAACTCAAGAAACCCAATTTTAGGTTCTCGATTGATATTGGCAGGTTCTTAGTATTGAAAACTAGAAAAGCTAGAGTTATGGAGACTAACATGTAAATAATATCCATGAAGAATTTTAAAAGGAGACCAAACTTTGAATACAAAGGTTTAAAGGACATAATCAAGAGGAAGACCTAATTTCACAAGCCTATGATTGAAGATATTTGGGTTGATTTGAGGATTGCAAAAGATGTCAAAAAAATGGACTACAGTAGATTATCTCTTAAGAAGATAGAATATCTATGACTTGATAATATCCTTGAGATTCTAGTGGATGATGGGATTTGATTAATAATAGATACCATGTTAAACAAATGGCCAATACCCCTCTTCCCCCAACCCAATGGTCTTATAAGGATTTGACTTCTTTGAGGAAAAGATTCAAACCAATATTGGAAAACATGAATGATTGGTTAGCGAATAATGGAATCACCTTAAAAGTGTTTATCATAAGATCAAAAGCTAAATTTCAAGAGGAAATAAGGAGATGGGAAATAAATAAGATGAATAATAAAAGTGATGTCCCTACTTCTAATAGGTCACATAAGCCTAGGATCATCTTTATGACAAAGAAGTCACAAGTTGTAGAAAAAGAGTCAGGAACAATAGACATGGAGGTTGAAAATAAAAGTGCTAAAGAACCAATAGTGGAGAAAATGGAGACTAGTGATAGGCCCATAGATCAACAAGAAATGGAAACTCTATATCCACAACAAGGTGTACAACCAAAAATAGGAATTTCTTCTTCCCCACATAGCACACTTGTTGTAACTCCTTCACGTTCCAATCAGTGTTCCCTCTTCTAGAGCTACCTCTCCTAAAATTATTTTTGATGACCCTCAAGGAATTTATAGATATATTCTTCATTCTTCAAGGTTAATCCCTAGTTTTTCATCTCCATATTTTGATATTAGAGATAGTTCTGATTTTGATCATTTAGCAAAAGGTGCAATTCTTACTGATACTCTACACATTATTTCCACCACTGGTGTAGGTGTAACTCCAGTTTCACCAACTATAGAGATTGTCACTAATGTAAGTACTTCTACCCTCCCACCTTGGTTGTTGACTTATACACCCAAAAGGAAAAATTAGGCCACCTCCCTAGATGACTTTGATTTTAATAAAATGGTGCCTGTAAAAGTCAAGACTCCCAAAAAGCCAAAAAATCTTTCAAAGATGATTGAGGATAAAGGGCACAAATTTTTGGAAATAGCAAAACCTCCATAGGATGCAAATCTTGAAAATTTTGATAAATGAATACTCTATCTCTCTAATTGAGCTAGGAAAGATAACTCATGAAAGTGCTAAGAGTGATATGCAGTCAGCTATGGACATCTTGGTTCAAAAGTTTGACAAAGAAAGAGAAATGAAGGACCATTATAAATTAATGGTGGAACAACTGACTGTGGTAATAAGGAGAATAACTTTCACTCCAAAAATTGTAACTCTAGAGGCTATCTCCATAGATGACCCCATGATTCAAAAATTAGAAAGGACCTATCTCAAGGGAAAAGTACTTGAAGAGTACTTGGACAGGATGCATATATAAGGAATTTCCTTGCTCATAGAGTTGTCTAAGAAAATGGGTAAGATGAGGAAAGTGAGAGAAAAAATGGATGATCTTATCAATATTATTTCTTAGGATATTGAAAGCATAAAAAAGTATCTTGACAAGGGGATGGATATGAAGAAATTGAAAATAAGAACCCTAGTATCAATTGGTGTCATTACTGATAGAGACTCTTATACTGAACTAAAGAAGCATTGATATATAGGAGTCAGGTGTTTAAAGAATTGATAAGGGACCTTGAATCATAAAAATGACCTCAATGAACAAAGTGACATAAGTCTTCTGCATAAATTGGAGGAGTTACCTTGCAAGCTTACATCGCAAGATAACTAATTCCTTTCAGTAGAAGAAATTGTTCAAGAATTTAAAGGTATGTTCCAAAAGGAATTTGAATATAAACCATTCTTGGTAGCCTCCATGGATAATATACTAGATAATTACTTAACTCTAGATAATCTAAAAACTAGGTTAACTAGTCATGCAAAATTGGTCACAGTAGTGAGAGATACCATATTCAAGGCGAAGATGATTTTCAAGAATAATTTTACTCCAGACAGTATCAAGATACAAGCAGCTATCACCATGTACGATGCTTACGTAAAGAAAGATGAGGCTACAAATTGAATCAAATTTCCTTTGATTTAACTTCCATTTTTTCAAAATGCACTTTTGTAACCACTTTGGACATTGGCACATGTACTTTTGTCATGTGTAATTACATGTAAAAATATGGAATGTCCAAATTCAACAAAGACTCCTATCTTTGACTAGGTCAAATTATTTGAGTCTTTTTTAAATTATCAAGGCTTCTCCCTATAAATAAAGAGATCCTCTTTTGTAATAGAGATATCTTTTTGGTGATTAGAATAAAAAACTCTACCCAAATTTAAATGCCTTTTGAGACTTAGAGCCTAGATTGTAAATCATATTTTCTTGAATGAATGAGAAAGTGGGTTACTTTTCAAACATTGCATTGGAATAACTTATATTATTTAGGAAATGGTTCTTATGTCCTTTTCCTACTAATATCTCATCTATTTGATTAAATAAGTGGAGTGAGTGGAAATTATCTAGAAGATGTTATAAAATAAATTATGAAGACTTTGTGCTGTTATAATTACCTTTAGTTTGTGTTTTTTTGTTCTAGTGAAAAATGTATTAGAAAGGATTTGTACTACTTATATCCTTCATGATCTTATAATCTGTTGTAGTTTTTAGTGGAGACTTTGAGCTACTCTTCATTCTACTATTATACATGTTGTAAATCAGTAAGGGAAGCAATGAAAGACTTTGTGCTTTCATGTGTTTCTCGTGGATCCAGTTACTACCTGTGAAGTTTTCTTACTATTTATTGAACATCATTTCTAAAAAAAGAGGATTTATTTTAGTTATTACACAAGAATTTTCCTTTACCTTGTGAACATTACCTCTAAAAAAAGAGAGATGAATGGTATGATCTCACCCCTGAGTCTATTTTCAGTTCATATTTGTATGTTATAGTTTATAAGGAGCCTTCCCTTGCTGAGAGGAGAGATTTATCTCATTATGTTGTGGTTGATATACCCATTTTTCCTTCAGTTAGTTGACGACAAAATATTCACCCAAAAAATCAAATATTTATTATTATTAGTAAAAAAATTAAGACTTGGTCTATGTTGCCCATGGTCTGACCTAGACTGTAAATAAGTTTTACGAATTAGATTACAGGGTTGATGGGATTGACAGTGTAACATAAACTATTGGAAAGGGTTTTAGAATAAGTGAAGGGCTTATGAAAGTAGAAAATGACTATATGAAGGTTCAAAAAAGGAGGAAAAACTTATGGAAGTGTTTTTAGGATATGGTTGTGTAGATAATGAGAGCTATTATAGGGATAACAATCCTACAAAACACCAATAGTCTATCCACCACTTTCTAATGAACCCCTTAGGGCATGCACTCATAAAGACTAAGACTCAATAGGTTATTAAAATATATAAAGAATTAGTTATTGATAAAATTTAAAACATATTATGCGTATACACATCACACCATGAAATAGGTTTAGTTTGTCAAGATGAAATTTTATAAATCTAGCCTCTTTTTAGAAGAATAAATTGAGTGATTAAATGAATCTTGTCTATTTGAGGAAGGATTCACGTCAAATTTCCAACATCTAGAGTATAAAAAGGATAATAGTATGTGAAATAATGTCAACTATAAAGGAACATTACTTAGAATCCATGAGTATGGAATTTTAGATCAAATCTCTAACAAATATCATTAAATACAATGTGGTTTGGGATACAAACAACCAATGGTAATCCTTAATAAATCATCTCTAACACCTCTTCAATTTTTGAGGAATCCTTATCAAAAAAGGATGTTAAAGTATGGTATTTTCATAATCTCTAGAAGGATATTGTTTCCATGAACCTCTATACTAACACATCCATTTGTATCATTAACCTTTACCTCTATTACCATGACCTAGTTCACTAGGACCAAAAATAAGAATCTTCTTTTGATATCTTTTAGAATGAAAAATCCATCATAGTGTTCATGGGAATATAAGAAACTTTAGCATAAGGAGACCAAAAGAATGGGTAATAAATAAATTTGTATTCTTCTGCCTAATTATAGGAACATGCAAAATTCCCTAATAAAAAAATTGAAAAATTAAAAGACAATAACAAATTCAAAACAATAAAAAATAGATTCCCCTAGTGAAAACCTCTTTTAAGCACTAGTGGATGAAAAAAATGGAAATAAAAAATAAAAATAGATATGTATGTGTTAGTGAAAACATTCCCAAGGCACTAATATATTGGGAATTCTATTTTTCCTTTGATGATGACATTTTAACATTATACCAACCCCCAATAATATCTTCAAAAAATTATCTTAGTCCAGAATAATGGAATTATTTTGATGATATATTCACGTAGTTCCTTAATATCATACAAAAATTGAACAATATTATCTTACTTATCCTAGAACTTATATTTATGATAAATTACCATAATTGGTTGAACAAAAAATTGATGTCATTTTTAAAATAAAAGACAACCCAAATATGATTAAGCTTGGGTCCACCCTCACTTTTGAAGAGTAGGTTATCCCAACCTCTCTTTTCAAGTAATTTATAGACATCTTTGCCTAGTCTAAAGTTGACATGTTAGGGTTGGATCCATCTTTGGCCATACATCACCTAGTCATCCATATAAATTCTAATCCATTAATGAGAAACTTTTAAAAATGCACTCCAAGGTGGTACTCCTAGTTAAATAAGAGATACATATTCTTAGACGTGGGATTCATTCACCCCATTAATTATTATAATTATATATAGATAATGTTACCTATTATCAAACTACATGGTGGCATATACATCTACACTAATTTCAGGGACATAAAAAAGTCTTGTTTAAAAGATAAATTTGCCCTATGAAACACCGATGTGATAGTCAAATCGATAATGGGATATGAAATTTTGTCACTCATTGATGGATTTATAGGTTATAATCAAATCCATAATTCACTCTAGGACCAATGAAATATAGTTTTTGCCACTTCTTTGGGAACTTTATGCTACCAAATCATGTCATTCAAACTAGAGAATGTACGTGCAACATATCAATGAGTAATGACTATAATCTTTCATGACATGATACATGACATTGTTGAATATTACATCAATGAAACTTTTGTCAATTCAATAACCTAAGATAAACATCATGTAGTTATCCATAGGATTGTTGAGAGACTAAGATCATATAGAGTGTAGTTAAATCCTAAGAACTATGTATTTGGTGTCATATCTAAAAAAAATGCTTTTATTATTTATTGATGGGGAATTAAAGTTGATCAAACCAAAGTAGAATTCATTATTTTTATGCATCCAACACAAAATATCAAACATATTTAAAGTATCTAAGGAAATATTTTGGCCATATATTGCTTCATATCATAACTGGCAAATAAATGTCAATCATCCATGCATATTCAAATAAAGTGGTTAAATATCAATAGAGTCTAGAATGTCAAAAATCCTTTTCATATTTTGTAGTATATTTTTCATACTTCAGTCTTAAAACATCCAACATGATGAAAACCATTGATTATTTATATATTAGCAACTCAATGTGCCTTAAGATCCCTTCTAGCTCAACATGTTAAATATGGATAAAATGGATAATTTATTACCTTAGCATAACATTAGTGTCATATGAGCTTAATTATGCCCCAATTTAAAAATGTGTTTATAAATTGTCTATGTACATAAAAAAGAAATTATCATTACATTCTAAACAACCAAACTAAGATCATTTCCATAATTAATCATTTGAAGTAGGTATTGTCAAATCAATACATACAAAATGAATGCCTAAATGGATCATTATTCTCAATGAGTTTGACATTGAGTATTTCAATCATTAATTTATTTTATTAAATGATTATGTATGTTAGTTGGTGTAATCCCATTTGTCTAACATTAAACCATTATATCTAATAATTATTGATGAATCCATCCTAGCAAATGATGAGTCACACATATGGAATCTCAATTTTTATAGATCCACTACCCATGGCTCAAGATTTAGCATACTTCTTGTCATTCCCCAAGGTGATATAATTCCAAAGACATTTAGAATCACCTTCCTTTACATTAAAAATATCATAATGTATGAGGCACTTATTGTGGGGCTTCAATTGTCTCTTAAATATAACATATAGTCTCTCCAATTCTATGGTGAATCTCAGATTATAATCAAACATGTCAATAATGATTTCTAGACAAAGGATGATAATCTTATCCCTCATAAGAACATGGTTGATAGTCTTAAATCAAAGTTTCAACATATCTCATTTAGGAAAGTTTCATGATTATAAAAATACTATAGATGCAATGCCTACCATCATTTCTCTACTTGAGATGTCTCTACACTCCAAACAACATCGATTCTTATTTGGGCAACTTTTAATTTTGGCCCATCAATATCCTACATTAGAACATTTTGTGACATAACTAGTCTTAGTCACCCATGGTATCAATATATTTATAATTAATTTCACTATAACATCCCCTTGATCTTAATCGACACCATTTCAAATCTTTTATTCAAAAATCCTCTCATTTGACCATTCTCAATATCACACTCTATTGGAAAGGATATGATGGAACCATTTTGAGATGTATAAAATCATATGAGGCTCACTTAGCTATCAAGGAGGTCTTGTTGGAGACTTATATTGTACCCTAGTTAAAATTAGAAGTGTTTAAGACCTACTCTAAAACCTAGTCCAACATGGGAATGACCCTAGGCTATGGGTTACCTAATTCTGGGTCAGACCTCTAGGATTTTTAACGAGGATAACTCCTTATATTATTTACTATAGTACTCACCTAAGAAATAAATAGGTTGCGATGAAAATATTGAAGGAATTTCATGAATTAAACTTACACTAAGTGTGGTGATACACCAAATATTCAATTATCCACTCTTAACTTGGACACTTTCATGACTACTAATGAATCCAATAGGGACAAGGATTTATCAGACTCTATGACAAGGTTTAAAACATGAGTATTTTATATAAAGATTGAAAAGAGACTTTAAATTTCAACGATAGAAAGATATAGGTCTATGTAATAGACTATGGACTTATGATAGTTTAATAGAGACCTCACTAGCTAACACTTCATAGAACCTAAGCAAGGTACATGAAGGACATACAGATAAAAAATAGATAACATAAATTATGTAAATAAAAATTTAATAGAGCACATTTAGGATTAAAATAGAATCTTATTTTTTTTAATATTTCTTTGAAGAGTTTACAAAGTCATTTTAGCTAAAACTTGTTATACCCAACTGAGGGATACCAATCAAGAGCTTAAAGCTAGTATTTATAAGAAGAAATAAGTATTTATAAGAAGAAATAAGGTGAGAGAGAGAGAGAGAGAGAGAGAGAGAGAGAGAGAGAGAGAGAGAGAGAGAGAGAGAGAGAGAGAGAGAGAGAGAGAGAGAGAGAGAGAATTTGGTGATAAAAAGTTAATTAATGATACCAATTAAACTCAATACAACCACCACTACAATCCTTATTGAGCCTTCCCTTATATTAATGTCACTGCATATTTATTTGGCATGATGGAGAATGTGAAGATCAAGACCAGTTGAAAGATGTAATCCCCACTACTACATGAATCCTTCTCAAGATCCTCAATATTAATTACCTTCACTCTATTCCTCAATAATGCTTGATATTCTTCATGTTATCAAGTATTTACTTGATATTACCCATTGATGTTCTTTTTGACATTCTTTATGCAGTCACCATTATGCCATTTATTTTAGATCTTGAATAAAGATCTATTATGGATGAAAAAAATAACCCTATTGGTTTTCATATGGTCATGATTAAAAATGGAGATCCATAGGATAGGATTTATTGAACCTAAATTAGATGTAAAACCTACATCTAGAAGATATACAAAAGTTTTATAAGGCTTTAATGGCATTAGATAGCTTTGTAAGGTTTGTTCTTGGTAACTTAGATCATGTCTGATCCTACATTTATCTATCCTACCTACTCAGGGTGGTAAAATCCTTTGTCCAACATGTTTACCTCCATGGCATCCTCTTCAAACATTTTCCTTGGCTAGACCTAAGTTGAATTTTATATCCATTGATTCCCATTAGCTTTTAAATTTTAATTTTAGCCATTGATCTTGATATGGGTCTCTTATATTATAGTAAATGTTAGTCCCTCATTCACTCCATTAAATCCTTTTGTCAACTCTTTGACTCCCTAACCTCATGTTTATGATAGATCTACTTTGGTATAAATGAATGTGAGCCATATATCTTATACCAATTTAATGTAGTTGAGACACTTAGTAACTTCTCATTTTTATTTAACATCTATTGACTTTTTGACTCATTACTTACCATTAGATATGATTTGTACTATTATATTTACATCATTGATTAACCTAGATTTGTTAACCTTGTCATTCACTATGCGCCATTATATCTATGTACAGGCACCCAAGATCTTAACACTTGTCAACTCAACATTCATGCTAACCTTTTGAATGATTCTTACAATTGATCTTTGATTCACAATCAAACATGCACCATGTTGACTCATTAGTTCAATTCTCACCATAGATCTTATATTTGAGCTCCCAATATCTTGACACTTATCAAACCTACATTCAGCCTTGGAACATTTGAATTCAAATATATATTTTCCATAACTTCAACTTGATGTACCCATGCACATTTCAATCTGCAAGTATAACTTTGAAGCTTTATATATTAAGATAATAATCTCATAGACATGAAATTTGTAGAGCAAGATCTAGGTATGAATAACTTCATGTTCATGCAATATTTTCACTTGAGAGGCTTTCTGGGTGAGTATATAAAATGTGCAACTAGATTAGTATTTTCATTTATGCATGATGTGCGATGATGTTTTGGCTCTTTTATGCTTGTGAAATAATTTTTCAATGATCAAAATGAGTTCTAAGACCTATGAAACTTGTTTTATGTCCATGAAGGTCATGATAACCATGATAAAATCTACTCATCCTCTCTATCTAGGAAAAATCTTGGTATGTGGGCCAAAATTAGCCAACATCTTTGGCAACTCAACTATGAAGCATGCCTACTATGCTTAAGAACCTAGACTAGTTTGATCCATTAGGCATGGAGTCTCTTATTTAGTTTATCATATTGATCATTATTTGAAAATTTTATACCAACTCTTAGATAAATCATATTGAAATAAACATGGACCAATAATAACAAAACAAAAAAAAAGTGCCCAAAGCACTTATTAAAGGGAAACACAAAACATAAGGGAAACTAACCTAAACAAAGAAATGATAAATAGCCTAAGAAAATAGGTAAAATAAGACACAAGGGGAGTAGACTACTACTTGTGCTAATCACTTATTGAAACAAAATAAACTTATAAAAATTAACCTAAAAGAAGGTGCTTCCCTTTAGGATCAAATAGAAAGCTAATTTTTTCACCTTAGAACTTTGAAACATGATTGCCTTTTATGGATATCTCTCTTCTATAGCTAAGTGAATTTTAATGTTCATGTCTTATTAGGGAAGCAACTAGTTCCTTTACTTATAATTTTATGTGCATGAGTTGTAGATGTGAGTCTAAGACCTAGTCATGCTCCTCCCAAATTTATGGACTTTGCAAGAATATATTTAATTCTTCTTCATTTATGAACTACTGATCATGAACATATAGACCAACTTAATCTATCTCCTTTGACGTATCTAAAGGCTCACTTCTATGGGATATGGATATGATATTGTGACTTATTAGGGACGTTTGATTTCATTATTAGCTTCCAAAAGTAGAGATATGTCTAAATTTGAAGAGAAAATTGATAACCATGTTTGAAAAGTTTAAACATGTCACTTCCTAAGAGGATAACAATTTATTGCTTGATGAAAGAAATTTCCTAAACCTACATAGGACCACATTCAAGTAAAGAATAACCTAAATGAAAGAAATAAAACAAATCTAAATATTTGTTCTCATGAAGCTAAAATTGAATTAGAGATTCTTCAATTTGAATCTCTAAATAAATCATATCAATTTCTTAACCATAGTCATGAGGTTGCAAGCCTTCTTTTGATATCTTAGATTGATCAATCAAAATTGCTTCATATTCAACATCAGGATGATGACTAAGCATACTCTCAAAGTTATCTTGTTATTCACCTTCTTTTTCTATTTAGTACTTGTGTACAACTACTTCTACAAGTTCTTATCCTTAATGATGAATGGAAACTCGTGAGTCATCAAAGAACTTATGGGAAAAACCTTCAACTTGTATAATTGGATTATCCTCCTCTTGAACATAGGCAACCTCCTCTTCATGTACTTGTTATTATGCTTTCATCTCAACCTCTACCTCAACTTTTTGTTGCACTTACTCTATTTTTTCATGATTATGGAAGATTAAAACATGTTTGTCCTTGATAAGAGGTGTTTTAATCATGATTTATTCCTCTTAGTTACTCAGTTCACCTTCATTTTATATTTATTTAGCTACATATTCTTAACTTACCTCACAAAAGAGAGGCTCTTTCTCAGAGAGTGGAATATTAGACCCTTAAAAACATTAAATAAGATGATAAAGGTCCAAATAAGTTACCATAGATACCAATTTTTGCTCATGGATCTTCCCTTCATGGATCACCTTTACCTCCTCTCTTTGTTGATTTTCTTCTTGAATGGCTCACCATGAAGGAAAAGCTTTTGGATTTTGAGGGGAAAGGAGTGAAGGTTGAATGATCTCCTATTTTATCTTGACTTTAGCATCTTAGATTATGCTTGATTATTCTTCCTTCTTTATTTTTGAATCTAATTCCAAGTCATAACCTTAGGTTTAGAAACCTCTGCTTCTATACTTGTTCTTGTTATGGGTGGGAAAGAATAAACTTGCTATTGAGTTACTTTTGTAGGTTCTATTGAATTCTGGAGATGTTGATTTAGAAACTAAATTTTCTTGGCTAAATTAACCTTAAAATACTTGTTTAATCTTATAATGCCTCTCTTGGATAGACTTCTAGGTAGGAAAGTTAGGAAAGGTCTAAATGAACTTTTGAGGGCTATGGAAAACATTAGTTTGGAATTCAAGAAGGGAAAAGGGTAGCTCTATGGGAACATGATGATGATTATGATGACCTTGGGGTTATTTATAAACTATTATCATCTCTTCAATGTTTACTATTCGATCACTAATGTCTAGAATATTAGAACTAAACTTTGAGTGACCTTGCATTATGAAATATGAACATACCTCTTTAGCTTGATAAAAATTATCCCTCATGATCTAAATTTCATGCTTGGATATCTCCTTTCTATATATTTTGTTAGCGTCTAGATTATAATCTATTGTTCATATCTAAGCAATGTTTATTTGAAGCTTCAAATGGATTACTTTGGGGCTTGATTAAGATGATCAAGAAGACAACAAGATTCATGAGGGTTATCATAGGATTGGTATAAGTCAACTTACTACTATTAATACTTTGTATATGGATGGTGATTCTCATCATAAGGTTGGTATATATCATGGTAGGGATGATTAGGCTCTTAAGGATCATGAGGATCATGTTAGAACTATTGATAAGGAGGTGAATGATAAAGTTATCCACCATAGTTTTTATATCAAATGAATATGTCAAATGAGATGAAATAACTAATTAAAATCATCAATGAGATATACCTATGTTGATTACAACTATAATATTTCATTTAGAGTTTCCAATGGTGTTAACTTGCTTCCAAAATTTAATTAGAGGAAAGAGACACAAAAAATCCTTCCAATATTTTGGATCTTGGTCCCATTGAGCATGCCAAAAACTATTGGAGACTTATATTTCACCTTACATGTAATTATAAGTGTTCATTTCCTACTCTCAAACTTAGTACAACATGCGAATGACCCTAGGCTATGGGTTACCTAATTTTGAGTCAAACCTCTAGGATTTTTAATGAGGCCAACTCCTCAGATTATTCATTATAGTGATCACCTAAGATGTAAATAGGTTTGGATGAAAAGAGTAAAGGAATTGCATGAATTAAACCTATACTAAGTGTGGTTATACACCAAATGTTCAATGATCCATTCTCAACTTGCACATTTTCATGACTATTAATGAATTCAATAGGGAAAAAAATTGATCTTATTCTATGAGAGGGTTCCAAACATGAGTATTTTGTATGATATTTTAAAAAATACCTCCAAATTAAAGGATAAAAAGAGATAGGTCTATGTAAGACACTATGTAATTATGACACTTCAAGAGAAACCTCACTAGCTAACACCTCACACAACTTGCAAGAAACCAATAGTCTTAAAATGAGGTACATGAAGGACCTATAGATGATGTATAGATAACATATATTTTATAAATCAAACTTTAATAGATCACATTTAGCAATAAAATAGAATCTAAAATTGTCTTATATTACTTTAAAGAGTTTATAAAGCTATTTTAGTAGAGCTTTTCTATACCCAACTGAGGGATACCAATCAATTTCTCAAAGATAGTATTTATAGGAAGAAATAAGGTAAGAGATAGAATTTAGCACTAAAGGGTTCATTAATGAGCCTAATTCCACCTAATACAACCACCATGGAAATCCTTCTTGATCTTTCCCCTGCAATAATGTCACTATATATTTCTCTAGCATGATGGGAAATGTAAAGATCAAGATGAGTTATAGGAAGCAATCCCCACCATTACTTGAATCCTTCTCAAGATCCTTAGTATTAATGCCCTTTACTATCTTCCTAAATCATGCTTGATGTTATTCACATTATTATGTAGTTACTTGAGCTTGCCCTAAATATAGATCTATTATGGATGAAAACCAATTACTTTATTTTTTTCATATGGCCATGATTGAAAATGGAGATCTGTAGGCTAAGATATTTTGAACCTAAACTAGACATAAAACCTACATCTAGAAGGTCTTAGAAATATTTAAAGGGATTTAATGGTGTTATATGGCTTTACAAGGTCTGCTTCTAGTATCTTAGATCATTTTTGATCCTGTATTTATATATCATACCTAATTAGGTTGATGAAATTCTTTGTCCAACATGTCTACCTACATGGCATCCTCTTGAAACATTTTTCCTAGCTTGACCTAACTCAAATTTTCTGTCCATTGAATCCCCTTAGATTTTGACTTTTAATTTTTGCCATTGATCTTGATCTGGGTCTCTCATATTATGCCAACTATTAACCCCTCATTCACTCTATAGGATCTTATTGTCAACTCTTTGACCTCATGTGCACCATAGATATATTTTGTTACTTATGGATGAAATCTACAGATCTTTTTCCAATTTAACTTAGTTGAGACACTTGGCAGCATCTCATTTATCTTTGAAATCTAGAGACTTATTGACTCATCACTCACAATTAGATATACTTTATATGATTGCATGAGTATCATTGATCTTCCTAGACCCACTGACCTTGTCAGTCATCATGCACCATTAAATATTTATATAGGGACCTAAGATCTTGACACTTATTAGATCTGCATTCATGATAATCTTTTGACTTAATGTTCACCATTGATCTTTGATGATGATCAAATGTGTGTTAATAGATTTATTTTAGCCCATTGGCCTTATTAGTCAATGCTTGCCATAGATCTTATATCCAAGTGCCCAAATCTAGACATTTTTTAGATCTACATTAAACCTTGGAACAGTTGAATTCAAATATCTATTTTACACACCTTTAACTTGACATCCCCATTCATGTTTCACTCTACAAGTCTAACTTTGAATCTATATATATCAAGATAACAAGCTCATCAGGACATAAAATTTGTAGAGCATGATCTAGGCATGAAGAAATTTATGTCCATGTAATGTTTTATCTTGAGAGGATTTTTAATTACTTATATCATATGTTTAGCTAGATTTATTTATTCATTTTTGCATGATGTGTGATGATGGTCTATCTCTTTTATGCTTGTGCAAGAACTTGTCAAGGCTCAAAATGAGTTTTTGAGACATATGAAACCTTATTTATGCCCATTAATGTCATTATCACCATGAAAACTTTTCTCATCCTATTTATGTAGGAAAAATATTGGTATGTGGGCAAAAATAAACCAACAAGTTCATGATGGAATATATGGTGTACATACTAGTGGGATGGTCCTAGCCAAGAATCTCCCATGAATTAGTTATTACTATTTGAATATGTATCATGACATCTATCAAGACATTATGAAGTGTGTGGTGTGTCAATAACATCAAGACCTAATTCATGATCCATCATAATAACTTTAGCCCATAACTAGTTCATGACTTTTTTCCACCTAAAGATTTGACATTATTTGCAATATTAACCCATCCTCACCAAATGGCCATAATCACATTATCAAAAGAACTAATTATTTTAGTAATTGGGTGGAATCTATGATGCTCACTTATATCACTAGTAGTAATATTTATAAATTCATCTATAATCATATCATTTACTATGGTATCCCCTCTATCATTATTTATAATAATAAAAAATCATTAAAGAATAAATATGTCAAGGCCCTATGAAAATAATTCCACATCCAACATAAATGATCCACACCATATCAGCACAAAGATAATGTCCAAGTAGAATAAAATAGAACAACCATCATAAAAATCATCAAAAATATTCTCAATGATGATGGTCATGATTGGCATATTCAGCTATATCCTAATTTATGGGCTTACCAAATAAGAATTCATAATCCAATTGGCATTACTCCTTATTTATTAGTATTTAATTTTTATTCCACATTTATATTTGAGGTCAAACTATCCTCTTTGTGTATATATCACTACAAGGCCTCATAAGTGAGGAATCATAAATGACTATTCAACATTAGGAGCTATAACTCTTGGATGAAAACCATAATCATGCCCTTAATCACCTAAAGTCATATGTATTCAATTGTTACATAATTAAAATAATAAATTATGGCAAAGATTTTGAAATTGGTGATCTAGTCTATAAAGAGAAATAAATAAATACAAATGTTGATTGTGAAAATAAGGGCATGTCCTAACCTAATTGGCTTGGATCCTATGTCATTGTCTCTAAATTTAGTTCAAGAGGATATAGATTGGCTACTCAAAATAGTCAAAAATTGGATGAGATGATGAAAATAATTCATGTAAAGTGGTTTTATAACTAAATCAAGTCCTTAATCTCCCCTCATTAAACATAGTATTATTCAAAATTAACTATCTAATGATGAAAACTAATTCTTTGGCACCTTAGATAAGGATGATGATGAAATCTAGTCTCCTGTATCACTTGTGGAATTATTTTTTCTACAATAATTTCATATATAATCCTCATATACTTAGGTTAATTACATATTTTTATCCCCTCTCATACCATCATCCTCTTTTTCCATCCCATTTCACTTTTTATATCATATCCATCATCCCATTCATCTCACTTGATCGTGGTCCTAAATTGTGTAAACAATGGTGCTTTTGGGGAAATATTCAACATGACAGTGACTCTTCATATTGAGGACTTCAAAAAAATATAAAATCATGAAAATAATACCCTTATATAGTTACCTAGAGTTTCCTTCTCATCTTTCCCTTATCCATAATACATCATCAATATATCACTTCATTTCTCATTAGTATTAACCTATTATATACTAATTATGGACTCAATTTTTCCAAAGTTTCATGTTTATGTATATTATCCATAAACACTACTTTTATAGTTCCCCATCCTTGATTTATATTACTTATACCTTTTTTTATCTACATCCCTTAGTCTCACCATACCTTATCACTATTCATCAAGTCACCATGTCTATTTAACACACCTTACCCTATAGCGTCTATCATGACCTATGGGTAAGGATTTAATAAAGGTTAAGTTGATTCATAATGTAAAAAAGGTTGAATCATGTCAACTATAATCACTATTCATATTATTTTGTGCCTTTATATGATTTATGTTTTTGTATATTCATTATGTGTTTTTAACTACATGTTAGTCTCTATATGTGTAAGTAGATATAACAACATTGTTATTAATTTATCTTTTTTCTTTTTTTCATTTTATGTCTTATATCATGTTTTTATGTAGTGGGATGAAGTAAGGGTGTCATCTTTTTCTATAAAATATCAATGGTGCACCACACTCAATGATACTCACATGCCTTTGTGTATTTTTATCTTTACATTATGGAAATAAAACATCAAAATTATACATATGAAATTGTGCACTTTTCCTAGTGATACAAAAAAAAAGGATTGCTCAAAATATAAATTTCTCAAGATATCTCCACATAAAAAATTTACATCTTCATATAACACTTATTATCTATTCATCACATCCATCTATCATAAATATCCATCTAACATAGCCCATTTTATCATCAACATGTTAATTATATATCATGGCATCCCATCTATCATCATCTCATCAATTAATAACATCACATATCTCTAACATGCTAGTCTAACATGAAAATCAAAAGGCATGAGAATCATCATTTTAAAAATACATAACATAATAATCACCAACATACATGTCTAATCATCCTACACATAAAATTAAAAATCCTATAAAATCTCCAAATCATCATAGGCATCATAATCATCATCACTATCTATAAACATCATGAGACACATACATAATAATCCATAACTCAAATCACCATCATATGTATATATATGTGTGTATATATACATATATATATATATATATATATATATATACATATGGTGGTGATTTGAGTTATGGATTATTTTATATATATATATATATATATTGAATCATTATCCATGGATACATAAAAAATGGATAACTATACATTAAAATCATGGACATACACATTTTTAAATATGGTTATACATCATATGTCACATTTGGCTCTACCCATATATATGTGGTAGTCTCTAGAAATATTGACTAATTGTGTATAAGTTTATAACCGAGATGAACCCTTTGAGTGTATTATATCAATAAATGATGGTTATCTCTAACCCATTTGGATGAATTACATGTATAGGATCCTATAAAATTTTACCTCTCGATTAGATCTCATCAATTATCTCCACATTTGGCCCAATCCATGTATGACCAAACCACCCTATGCAAAAGTTTTCTCTACCTATCAATAATATTCCTATGCATCCATTGAAACCAATTATACATGTACCCCTATAAAATAGGCTTGTATGGCTAACATATTTGTGACTTACACCCTAAAAGTGGCTTTATCTATATCTTGAGCTATCACTTGAGCCTATAGAGTTTATACCTATCTTTTTGCCTCAACTAAATCAATTCATAATCCTACCACCTCTATCTCTAACAAATATATCTTTGAGAACTTGTAAATAATCTCTCTATGTAAAATGTCTATTAGATCTTAGTCCTCCATTGATATAGTCAAACATGATGGCCCAGCCTCATTAGTACCCACTTTGACATCTACCATGTCTACTAATAAATATATATCACATTCCACTATTGACTATAAATTCATCAAAGTCATCCCCCCTCACATAAAACCTCTCTAAGGAGGTGGAGAATCTAACATCTCAGTCACCTACTACCTCCCATCTCTTCCTCCGTGTATTTTACTATCATATCCTCTATTTATATCCTTATAAATATTTCCATTGTTTATTTATCCATCCCTATCCACACCTTCCCCCTACCTATCTATGTATCTCAACCACAAAATATAAGACCTATCTCCATCATCCTCATCCCCATTTTTATCATTGACTCTCCACCATCACCTTAACAATCTTTGCATAAAGTCCCTATGATGTCATATTTTTGGGTAGGACCGCATAACCACCTTTATCTTCTCATATAAATTCATAATTAGTACTTTTGGATGATTTATTCTAACTATAGAACTTGAAGCCCACAATGCATCATAATATCATGTTACCCTAGATCTAGGATCATTGTTTGATAATCTGACTAGAATGCACCTACTGCAACAAAATATGCAATAATTTTCACATTATCCACCATTAACCCCCACTAAAACCTCTCTCTTTTAACTATAATGAACACATTAGACCCTTGTGGATTCCCCTATCACATTTAAAACTACTTATAAAATCTATCTCATAGATATATGTCTAGAGTTGTGTTTTTATAGCCTAATAGATAACACTCTGTTAACATATACTCCATATATCCTGCATCCTCCCTAAATATCCAATGAATATGTCAATATGGCATCCATGTAATCTCTTTTATTATTATATCTTCTAATTCTTATCTATAATATAAACCAAGTCACATTCATGTCTTCGCTAAGATCCCATAAAAGTATCCAAACTAAAGATCATTATCTCGTGTGTGTGTGTGTGTGTGTGTGTGTGTGTGTGGGTGTGTGTGTGTGTGTGTGTGTGTGTGTGTGTGTGTGTGTGTGTGTGTGTGTGTGTGTGTGTGTGTGTGTGTGTGTGTGTGTGTGTGTGTGTGTGTGTGTGTGTGTGTGTGTGTGTGTGTGTTTGTGTGTGTTTGTGTGTGTGTGTGTGTGTGTGTGTGTGTGTGTGTGTGTGTGTGTGTGTGTGTGTGTGTGTGTGTGTGTGTGTGTGTGTGTGTGTGTGTGTGTATCTTTGTAGTTAGGTCCTCACATGATGCTCAATATATATGTGATCCCATGATGAAATATGAAATATTATGTTAAAACCAATTATTTTACCTCTTTTATAGTCCTCAAAATTAAAATATTTATATAGATGGGCGAAGACTACATCCCTCATAAAAATATTCTCCCATTCTCCACCATATTTGTAACCATGTCACCCAATTCAACATGGAAGAACTACCCACTATTATCAAGAAACAAGATGCAAATAATAATAACCATAAGGGTCAAGGTGAACTAATCTATTATATCCTCATATATTTCCCTATCCAAGTTAATACATATTCTATAAATTCCCACCATGACATGATAACCTAATTTCCATATTATCAAAATTTAACTAGTCGATTATAAATATAGTCTATCCCCTCTAATCAAGATTCAAAAGATGTGCTAACCATCCTCAAACCTAGAATTCATTTATCTAGTCAAAAATTGTAAGGTTCTCATCTTTTAGTTCCACCTCTCCATAAGGTTTTTCATTATTGATCTATCTCTCCATATGAGTGGTATATGTGTCATCTAAAACAAGTTGACTACCTCTAGTAGGCCATTATTTGCTACTATTAGTGCATGTAATCACTCCATAATATTTACTATCATCTATGTGAATGAATAACTACCAACTACTCCTTAAATCATCAAATGTCATCATATTATTCCATTTCAATTTTAAAAACATATCAACTAACCTCCCATCACTTTTCTTAAGTTTTCATCACCATCCCTTGAAAACTTATCTTTGTGACAAATTTATGTGGGAAGCAACTTATCCATTTAAAAAATAACTTATTTAAATTTCAAACTCACCCAACTAAAAATGTGACTTTGATACTCCAAAATCCATGAATCCATTAATAAGTTTTCAAAGTTACTAGTTGGCACAAGTAACTTCATTCTTGCCTAGTTTTTCAAGTTGTGTCACATCTTATGAATCCACTTTTCATGTTCATAAAGTCATGGCCTCTTTTTCAAAGCCAATAAAATCTTGTAAAAAATAACAAGTACACTTTTCATATAACTAATTCATGTTTAACCCTAGTGAATTCACATTTTATGATATTGCAATCAATATGAGGAAAATTCTCGCTCATATTAGTTTCACTTTCTCTAACTTTGACCCATACTAAATTATAATTAATGATAATATTTTCAAAAAATAAACTAATCACTAGGTCACCATGATCTATGGCTCTTTCATGCTCTTTAACATGCTCTCCTTGGTGGTAGTGGTGTGATACATAATCCATCTTCATCCAAAAACTACATGACACTCTAGATCAAAATTGGTAGAGAGGTAGGATATATATGAATAGGTTTTCACCCCTCTTACCTCCTATTTAAATCCCACATTACCATATTTTTAACTATTATAACATCTATTTTGTCCTATATTTACATTCTTCATTCTATTTTCACCTCACATCTTTGTTTCTCATCAAAATTTTATTCATGTCACCAATTTCTCATAATATATTAATCTAACACCACTTCTATATGAATATTTTACTTACCACTATTAATCATTCTATGATCATATTTTAACCAAGGTCCCTAGGGCACCATATATGCATCCTTTTCATCCAATTGTCTTTTATTTCATCAATAACTTAATCATTATTCCCATTAGGGATAACTACACTAGCTTTAGGCGCATACACACTATATAGACAATGTTTAATTACATGGGTGTATAAGGTCAACAAAACCATCATTTTTTCATCCATCATCCATTGGCCACTCATACTCATATACTTTAATTATTTATCCCTTATCTCTCCTAATCTAATCATTATGTATACTCATATAACCCTTGAGCTACAATCAATCAATCTATCATTTAATCTAGGATCTTACATATCCCTAGCATGCATCCTTGCTTACGATACATACAAATATTTAAATAGAAATTTATCCTTCCAATCCAATATCATGTTTATCCTTGGCATGTGTCCTTACATGGTATATGTCCAAATTTATTGACACCATTCAATTATTCTTTAAATACAATCTTGTATCTCTCTTTAGCATGAGTCCTTACCTAGGATATGTCCAACAATCACAACCTCCTTTATTATCATTTGTTTATGGAATCTTCCTTTAATTTGGTTACATATAAGGACATGAAATCATTTTATTTTATCTCTCAAATATGTATTTTTCATGGGTATTAACAAACTTTTAACTCATTTATTATGTCAATATTATTCTTCATCGCCACCTTTAATATCCATCACCCTTATAGAAAACTAAATGTCCATTTATCTATACATCCCACCCCTTGTTTCTATATTAATTATCCATCTATTTTGGTCCTCTCAATATGACCCCTTAAAGGGGCATCAACTATCCTAACTTACTAATTCACATGACTATTTTATTGTTTGAAACACCATTACTTCTTCCAAATGCATTTCCATTTCAAAGTGGAAAAAAAAAGTATACATCTAAAATTCAATACTTCATTACTTGCTACTAATTCCAAAATATTTAAATATAAAATTCACTTATTAATTAATTGTATACCATTATCCATAATTTATTCTAATAAAATACTCTTATACTCTCTTCTAAATCTCCTATAAAACACACTAACCTTATAACATGATCTCTACAAATTAATTTTCTTATTAATACTTCATTCATTCTTAATCTCTTCTCACACAATAATTTAGGATTTTTAAATTATTAAAAACTACCTTAACATACCTCCATTACATATCTTATAAATCCTCTTCTTAATTACATCCTGAACATCATTCATTGATCTTAGTGGACTCTAGAAAGATCTAATATTCTTAGTTCCCCTTACCAAGCTTCCTATAAAATTATCTAAGAATTTTAAATTCCTATAAAATTCCTTGACCATATATCTTCATTCTATAAGGATGAAATATAACCCTCCATTCATCCCATGTGGATATATATTTAGAGATACACTCCCATGCAAATATATGAACCTTTATAATACTTCAGAATATTTACATCACCTTGCATCTATCATCCTCAATCAAACATCTATCAACTACATTTCTATAAATTATTGTTCATTCAAAGAGAAATTTAACATCCATAGCTAAGTATTGAGTAACTCCATGTCACTTTAAGCACATCTACTTCATCAAGGGAGAAGGATTAATTTATCAGTGAGGCAAAAAATTGTTTGTATTTCATTAATATTTTTAGGTGAATCCATTTCTTATTTATTCATTCTTGAGGTGTTGTGTATATTGGATTAGTTTAGGAACTTTGATTTTTTTTATTTGTTCCTAGTATAAAAATTATATACCAAATTTAATACAAAAAAATATTATACTTTGTTATAATATATGATGGAAGGAATTGATAAATAGATTAAAATTTATTATTTTGTGTATTTTATGTTATTTATTACAACATTATGTGATCATCGATGTGTGTTAGATTATGTGTTAAATGAGTGAATTGATTATGTTTTGTCACACCATGTGTCATTTTTTCAAGGATAATCTAGTCTATATCATGTCCATGTTTTATATGTAATGTCAAAGTCAATTCAAATTTGAGTCATGTCTTTAATGCTTGTGTGTTTCATCATCATGATGTTTGTGTGTATATGTGTAAGTGGTTACATATCTGAATTTTTTTGAGTCTGGTGTCATGATATCTATTACATGTTCTTAGACTTTGTGTGATTCCATGATTTATATTATGAATTTATTATGTTTTTTAATTAATATGTCATAATTTTATATATCTTCTTAAAATGACACTTGTATGCATGTTTCCTTAGATTTCATGTTTCATATGTGCTTCAATTATCAAATATTTATATGATGACATATTATATCATGTTTTAGACATGATTTATATTATTTTTTTTCAAAAAACATGTGATGTGTATATCACTTTATTTTTAGATGAATGATCAATAAAATTAATCCCACACCTAAAAATGGGGGAAATAAATGGGTTTGTCTTAGATATTCACACAATGATAGAAAATGGTGCATATTTGGGTAACATTATGTGATTTATATGTGATAAATTGAATATATTGAGGCTTGTATTAGATATTTACATGTATGAACAATATATCTCTAAAAAATAAGGATTTTTCATGGAGAATAGTGATTTATTATATAAAATATTTTTAAGTCATATAGCACATAAGTATTATATAATTGGAAAACTCAGACCTTGGTTATTATTCTTAGTTCTAAACATTTCTTTCTTCCACAAGTCTTGCATCTTCTCTCTATTGTGCCAATTATCCTTTATCATAGTTTGAAAATTCTTATGTTGATGACCTAGGCCTTCTATATTTCTTATAATTCTTAAAACATACTCATATTTTACCTCTGCATGTTTTGAGTTTGTATCTATTTTTCCTACTCACTAAAAACTTATGTCTAGGATAAACAACTATGTCAACAAGGTGTCCTACTTTGATACAAGTGTCTAGTGCCCTAAATTCATTTAATTTTCCAATGAAATATATCTTAATGATTATCTTAAGTGGTATTATTTGATTTATTCTCTAAATAGATTGGTATAAATATAAGATCAACCCTCATTCATTCCTCAACTAGAAACATCTTACCTAGTCTCTAGGAAAATTACCAAAAGCATTAAATTGAGCATTCAAGTGAGTAAAGATTCCCTATTTTCTCCTATTTCAATATAAATGATAAGGAAATAATATATGTGTGTGTGTTTGTGTGTGTGTGTGTGTGTGCGCATGCGCACGCGTGAAGTATTGAAGGAGTATCCAAATATTTATATTTACCATGTTATAATTTAGGTCATTATTGTACTTGATTATCACACATTACATGATTCACACAGAAGCCAACACATAGGGGATAACTATGTACATTTTAGGACCTCTTCAAAGTATGGGATATGTAAGAGGTACTCATTTATATATTTTAATTTTTGGAAACTCTAAATAATGTGTCCACTAATCCAATTTTCACCATAGCCACTATGAAGATGAATAACTAGGGTTTTGATCATTTGACAAGGAATGATAGTCCATCACCTAAATCTAAATGCACTAGAGCAAAGGTGATAAAAAATAGAATAATATAGGTGGTTAAATCATATTTTATAAGGTATTATATATTATACACCTGTATTTGTCTTAGACTATAACATATATGTAACAATCCCAGTTGACACAAGTGTTTATGGCTATAGAGTCACAAAATCTAAAATTTGTTGACTAGTCTAGAATACTCTCCCAGTTTAATGCCTACCTAGTCCAAATCTAGATATGTATAAACATTAGAACTAGATCTATATCTTATTTATTTATTAGTTTCAAATAGTTCATATATGTACTTTCCATTTTATCATATCTCATTATAATTAATTTAGTATATGTTCTATTTGAGTTTTGTAATTAATTATCCTATTACATATATGTTTATCACCCTTATGCTTATTAATTTATATATTATTAACACCATATATAAGAATAATATAAACATCACATATCCAATTTAGGATTACACATTTTTTGAAACTAATATTTTATTTCAAAACACTTGGTGCCTTAGGGTTCCCTATTTTTTGAATAAAATTCTGATTCCTAATTTTCCATTAAAAATTTGTAAAGACTCAAAGTTTATTTTTTTTAATCATGTTTGTTAGGGATGTATATATTAATTATTTCATGTTCTAATACATTATGGTGGTTGTTAATTGTTATTCCTCATCCGTTAATCAATAAATTAATATTTTAAGGGATTCCAAATATGCTTATTGTAAATCCACTACATTTTGGCATACCCCTTCTTGTTCTAATGTTTATAATGAAATTTTACATATTACTACAAAGAACCAAAGGGAGTTAATGAAACAACCATTATCCCCATACCATGTAATCATGCAATCCAATGATATTACTACCAAAAATTCACTCTTGGACCTGATACATTATTCATCCCATTACAAGGATGTCCTTTTAAATATATAGTGTATGACCATACTACCTTGCAATGTGGAACCATCATATGTGCCTTCTGTTTTAAATTACATTAAATGGACTGATCATAATATATCCTTTTAAAATGATGATTTAACACCTAAACATAATATAAATATTTATTTTATACTCTACATATAACTGTGTACTTGTAAAAAAATAGCAAAACAAGTTCTTTTGGACAATGGTTTAGGGCTCAACATTTGTAACATATATTTTCTCTCCCTAATTGGAATAACTCCTTTATATTTGGAGCCATATAACTAATATCTTCAAGGGATTTGATAATATTTCATGATAATTATTGGGGATAAATAGCATTGAATATTGTCATGGGTCCCTACACATTACCTACTTTGTGCTAAGTTATGCCGAATGACTTGAATTATAACATTATATTTTCATGACCTTGGATACATGAGATCTATGTGATTCCATATAATTTACATGCATTCTTAAAAATAAGTCATTTGGCATTAAATTACACCTATCTAATGGATGTTAGTCCATTCAAACATTATCAAATGATCCAACAAATGGATATTCTATCACCAAAATCTACACTCCTAAATTTGGTTCTAAATATTTTATCAAGTGTGGGTACAAAGTACAAGGTTTGGGTAAAAATTAGCATGGGATAATTGAGCCTAACTCATCTTAAAATAATAAAAACCATCAATGCTTAGTTTTTTCACCAAAATTTTTACTTCATGAGAATAATTATTGTAGTAAAACTTATTTTACAAATTCTAAAATAGAATGTATGCATAATTTTACAAATGAGCTCCAATTGGTAAACTTTCATCTAATAAATGATATTGATTCCATATATTTTTTGACATAGGATGAGTTATCCAATGATGAATCATTATGATCACACTTATGGGAATATGAGGATATCCCTTACTTATATCATAAGAATAGGTTCCCTCATGCCACATCTACTCATGCTTAGTTGGTTGAGAGTAATGATACCAATATCTAACATAAAAAATCAAACACTATTTGTAATACAATTATCATAGAGATATCAATTTTTCTAAATGAAGAAACAATCAAATATAACTATAGAATATATAATGACCCTTGACTAATTCTACTTGCTATAATGATACAAGATGATGAAAAAAAATCATATCAACAAGTCCATGATTTTACTAAAAAATTTTCTTGGGCTTATTAATGTATCCCATAGGATTGACCAATTGGTGTAAATGCATAATAAATTATTGTAACCTGATGCAAAGCTAATTAAAAAAGAAGATTCTTAATATCCATCCTAAAATGGTATTCTTGGTAAAAAAAAATGAAATTAAAAAAACTCTCAGACATAATATTTTAAAGAGATATTTACACATTATTACTAGGTGTATAATATTATACCTATTACAAAACCTAATGGTGATATTCTCTATTTCATTGATTATCATGAGTTAAAAAAATCTTGTCTAAAAGATTATTTTCCTTTACCAAAAATTGACATGAATGTCGATTCTACAAATGGATATTATAAATTTTCATTTATCAATATATTTATTGGATATAATCAAATTAAAATTAACCTCGTGGATCAAAAAGAGACAACATTTACTACACCATGAGGCACATTTTTATATATGGTCATGTCATCTTTACTTAGAAACATAGGATCCACATACTAAATGGGTTGACTCATATATTTTATGATTTTATTAATAAAACAATTGAGTATTATGTTAATGATTTAATTATAAAATACGAACACCACCAAGACCAAGATATTGATTTATGACAAATATTTGAATTCTTATGAAAATTTAATGTTTGATTAAATCCACAATAATGTATTTTTAGAGTATCCTCCAAAAACCTCTTTGGGTACATTATTTCTCTGTAAGGCATTGAGGTTGATCCAAAAAAGGTAAAATCCTTGATTTGAATACCACCAAAAAATATAAATTAGTTAAAATGTTTTTAGGGTATAATTTAGGTTATTTAGTTTTTCATTGCTTAGTTGGATGATAAAACAATCTATTTCACACATTTTCTCAAAAAAGATACAAAATTTATATGGGATGATGTTTTTTCACCAATTTTTTAATAAAATCAAAGAATATTTATCAAAACCACTAATACTCATGACTATTATTATATATATACCATTACTTATTTATATCTTAAACACTCATTATGCCCTTGGGGATGATGATGATCACAAAGAGCACATAATCTATTATATTAGTCACTAGTTAGTTGATTATGAATGCAAATATACATCACTAGAAAAAATATATTTAACCTTGGATTTTACTACCAAAAATATCTAGAATTATATTTTCATTAATGAGTTTTGTGTTATAATTAAGTAATATCAATTAAAGTTCCTTGTGAATAAAACTCACCTAATCAGATGCACTGTAAAATAGTTGATGCAACTTACATAGTTTTATCTTAAGCTTGTATCCAAAAAAAAATAAAATGTCAAGATATATCTAACTAATTAGTTACATCTTCTTTATCTAATCCTTTTCCAGTAACTAAAGCTTATTATGATGAGTTTGAGGCCTATAATATATCTTCCAATCCATGGATAATGTTATTTTATGGATCCAAATGTAGAATAGGGGTGGGTGTTAGCATAGTATTTTATAACCTTAAGATCAAATACATGATTTTATCATACATATTAGCCTTTTATTGCATAAATAATATAGCTAAATATGAGGCCTTAATAATCGATCTATCCATAGCACACAAGCTTCATATTAAGGGCATTAAAGTTTTTGGTGATTATAAATTGGTTGTTAATCAAATTACCGATCATTTTTAAACCAAAGAAGAACATATTTTACCATAAAAATAAATGGTGGATAATCTCATGGAGACATGTGATACATTTTTTACCTATAGTATTCCCCATAAATATAACTTCCATGTAGATGCCATAGAAAGGGAGACATCTTTGATGCCTTTTGATATCAATGATTTTCACATGGAATTTACCATATAAAATTTATGGTATCCTTCCATTTATTCTAATAAAATATATGCCTTAGTCATTATTTATATTACTCAAAGCTATACAAACACATAATGGTACAATGAAATTTATAATTTTTTCTATCATGCTTATATACCAAACCATTTTATGTAGAATGATAAGCATAAACTATAATGTGAATCACTTTTTCATGCTATTATTAGAAATTATTTTTTCAAACAAGGTTTTAAGGGATAATTAATCTGATGTTGAAACAAAGATTAAGCCCACACTGCACTCTTACAAATACATGATAATGAGTGTGGTGGGAATTTCAATGTATAGGCTATGTCCCAAAAACTATTTCCTTAAGGTTATTATTATCCTACCATGGAACAATAATATATTAAACATGAAAAAATATGTTTACAATACCAAAAATGTAATAATTTTAATCATGTATCATCACATGAGTTACAATAGATTGTTTAACCATGGCATTTTTCCTGATGGGGTTTTGATTTTATTAGGAAGATAGATTTGGTATTTGTTGGTGGACATAAATTCATATTAAAAACTAAAAAATATTTTATGAAATGGGTGGAAGTAAAGAAACTTGAGTTTAAAAATTATGACATATTTAGGTTTTTTTATGACCAATATTATTTGTAATAATATATCATTTGAAAATAAGATGGTAAAATAATTTTATAGTAAATAAAAAATTAAGCATACATTCTCTACACCTTATTTCCCATAAGGTAATGGATAGGTAGAGGCAACAAATAATACTATACTTAATATAATTGGAAATAGAGTTGAGTAATACATTACTGACTCACACCAACATATGGTTTATGTTTTATGGGATACTACACTAGTTTTCATATGCCTACCTAGGCTACAGCTTATTATTTGGTATATGGTTCATAATAAATTTTATTGATTGAGATCGAGACACCTTCCTTGTGTGTTTTTCTCAAAGATATCATCAAAGATAGTGAATACCATGAAAATAGATTGCATCAATTACAACAATTGAGTGAAAAATGCACATAAGATGCTAAACACTTATGAGTTTATCAAGATCATGTTGAGTGAACATATAATAAAAAGGTTTAGCCACATGACTTTGTTAAGGGTGACATGGTACTAAAATAAAATCAAAAGAATACCAATGTATAGAAAGACAAGAAAATAATATTCGAACCAAATTAGGTGGGACCATTTAAAATTAAATAAAAATTGGGATAATGTGTATACCACCTTGCTATACTTGAATCCAAACCTATAAAGATCCTAATGAAAATTTTACACTTGCGTAAATATATTACATGAGTCTTTTCCAAATACTCCAAAAATAAATAAAAAACATTTAAAAATACAAAATTATTTTTAGCATCTACATATTCTATTAGATCCTTGCCTTATATGTGTTAGTTTTATGTTGATGGATATAATATAAGTTACTTCTACATACACATTTTTCACACTTATATTTGAGTGTGATACATGCATACATAGATACATTATTTATGAAATTTTTAATGTTGATATTTCCCTCTACTCATGTCACTAGGACATAGGGGGCATCGACCTCTACAATCATAACACTTCCAAAATATATCATTATATGGTCACTGTACATTATCATGTCTGAGATCATATATGTACTTACATATGCCTTTATCCATGATTATATCCTCTATATTGTAATTTATATACTATGTACTTGACATTTTTTTCTAAAACATTTGACCCATGGTCTACTATGATATGTTTATGTTGGTTTCTTGTGATTTTATTTATGCACTTCCTTGAGTATCTTGCCTTGATATTGTTTCTTTTTTATTGAGCATTTAACTGTGTTCAATTGATTATAACCCCCATGACTTTGTTTGATTCTTTTACATTGAAGAATATAATTGCTTATTATATGTCAACATTTGAATATGTCATTTATTTTTTAGGTATATTTGACTAAGTCATGTCTGATTGTGAGTAATTTGAACATGCCCCTTGTTTATGGTCTTTTTAGACCATTGCCTTTTTAACATACTTTTGAGTTGTCTTGTGTGTGTGCTTGATTTTCTTGTTGAGATTTTACTATTACTATCTAAACATTATGATGATATTTATCATGAATCTTAGGCATTGATGTGATCACACTCTATTCTCTTCAATGATAAATTTACCTAGACATGTTCTCCTATGCTACATGGATCATTCAAAGTTATATGGTTATATTATCAGTTTGAGGTGAGGTAATTACTAATTTATATTCTTACCTCATATCCAAGGGAGGATGTCAAAAAGGCATGGATTTCATATATTTAAAATTATAAATTTAGTGGGTCATGTCATAGAGACATGGATTCCAAAAATTAATAGTTTTAGATACATAGTGGGGGCATATTTTATAAACATATTCTCCACACTTATTCAATATTCAATATACCCAAATTTTAGTGGGTTCATGTTATAAAAACATTTCCTACACATTGACACTTGTATCAATTTTCATATTTATCCATGTATATTGGGGACATGTTATGGTAACATGTCACCCACACTTGTTCAAATATACAAATTGGCCAAACACATAGTTATATGATTCAAACACACATTTATGGAAAAATTATATACATTAGTACCTTTTATATACATAATTTTAGTATGAGACATATTTAAGGTACATATTTTATGTAATTTCCACCTAATATTTTAAAATTCAAATAAGCTTCTAATTGAAAACACTTTTAGGGATTGTCACCACCCACTAGGTTGGACTTTTATGAATTGTATTGAGCCATTATACTATAGTAGTTGGTTCACCTTTTTGGTATAGTTGATATTATTAAATCACTCAATATTTCCAAGTTTTTAGGTCAAAATTTATTGTATCATCTAGCTTCACCATTTTGATAGTGTGATTTGACTTGGTTCACTCACACTAACCAGGTTATAAGTATGATTGGGTTACATGGTTGAGTTAGTCTCAACTATTAGGTGTAAATACACATTTTCTCTAGGTTTATGAGCATGGTCTCTCTCTCTCTCTCTCTCTCTCTCTCTCTCTCTCTCTCTCTCTCTCTCTCTCTCTCTCTCTCTCTCTCTCTCTCTCTCTCTCTCTCTCTCTCTCTCTCTCTCTCTCTCTCTCTCTCTCTCTCTCTCTCTCTCTCTCTCTCTCTCTCTCTCTCTCCATCCATATCTTTAGATATATGCACTTTTCATATTTATTTTTGTTTTAATCTTAATTTTAGCGATTGATAATGATACATATTTCAAATAAATTTTCCAATAGACTAGGTGGTTACATCAATACATAGGTGTACTCCTAAACCTTGATTATTTTTAATTTAATTCATTTTAATAATTTCAATTCCATATTATATTTGCTGATTAAAAAATAGATAAAGTAATAGCACTATGCATATATAGGATAGATCTAGAGTGAATAATGATAAATAAAACATATAAATTAACACATATGAATTTAAATATTACATAATAAATTTAAATGGGAAAAACTTTAAGAGGTAAAAACCCCATGAGTGATATTTAATAATTGAAAACCAATTATAACCCTGATACATAAAATTTTCTTGATCTCACTCCTCAAATTTTCTTCATAAAATATTATGTGAATAATAATCACAATGTGTTCAAGATATGAATTTAAAATAGGGGTAAACCTATTTATAATATTCATGATGGTATGTGATCATTTTAATCAATAGTCCTATCTTTTCCCTAATGAACATTTAATTATAATGACAATTATTAAACAAATCTAATTTAATTATTTATTTAACTCTAAAGGAACATAAGGGTGAATAAAACACCACTTAGTCATTAAATGATCTAACACTCCCCGTTATTGATAAATGGGGATAAATATCATAGTCAACTTAAAAAGGAATTATACTATGTACACAATTGAAGGATTTAAAAACCTTCATCATACCAAACACCACCTCTTGAAACAAAATGAATTATAATCCATAAACTAATTGAGAGTAAGTTTAGGATATAATGATCATGAGACTATATCTAATAATTTCTCATGAATAATTATTAATAATATTTGGAACCTTTTATAACAAAAGGACCTGCACTACAAACTATTATTACAATGTATTGGTGCATAAAAGTAAAAATTTGACACAAATTTTACAATGCTTTGCAATTGAGAAGAAGTATAGAGAAGAAGAAGAGACACATGGAAATTAGGAAGTGATGGCATTGTCATGCACAATTATATTCAATGGAAACTCTAAGAGGCCCAACATTCCATGAAATTTAAAAAAACATGGTATCACCAAGTGTATTTTTGAAGATATTCCACTAGTTCATCCATAAGATAGAACGACATATCTAATTCATCATTGAGGACTTTCTCTTGGGTAAAATGAACATGAAATTAAATATGATTAAATTTTTGTTATTTCACACCTATATAAAACTTAAACACATATCAAAAAATATATTCATGATAGCATAGTATGGTTATCATCAAAATAATTATATACATAAAAATATGATAGATGTTTTTATATGGTAAAACAAATTTAAAAATAATTGAGTTATATATTAGGATAACAAGGTCAATGATTTTATTATATAGTTAGTAAAAAAAACATAAATTATTCTATGGAATTCATTATTGGATGTCTCTAATATTGACAAGATGAACATTCCCAAATATCATGTGATGTGCATATAATAATTTAATAATAATATGGTACTAAGTTTAACCAAACATTAGATATATTATTAATAATAACTTATTTTATCATTTGAGTTTTATCAAAACTTTGCAAGTTTAATATACTTAATAAAAATATTGAGGTATAACCTCTCATAAATCTAATATGGATAATTTTAGCATGATATGAATCATTCAATCAAAAATATATGAAAATGATACAAATAATATTAGAGATGTATGAATAGGATGCTTGGTAAATTAAATGATGAAGATTCAATAATAAAATCTTCATTTACACTATGCATTTCATAACATATCTTATTATCAAATGAATCATATAAGCATGTTATCATAAATAATCAAATGAGATTATGTAAGCATATTATCATGTAATTGATCCATTAATAAAATTAAATAATTTTAATAATTGAAAAAAAAATCCAAACTTACAGAGCATGATCTTTTTACCAAAATGTAATAGCTAAATATGATCATATTTTAAAAATAAGATTGATGTTATGTATATAATTTATTTCTATGTTAACTCATATGAATTAAAAATAATCATTATATATATATATATATATATATATATATATATATATATTTCATCTAAGACAAATATATATAACTATATTAAAAAAAATTCAAGAGTTAAACTAAATATTTTACTAAAAAATATAGTGTGGATGAGACACTATCAATATAGTGAAAATGGGTTATCATGTTGCTTATTCTTTAATTTTTCATCTAAGGCAAATATATATATTCTCATATAACTATAATAAACATTTTTCAAGAGTCAAACTAAATATTTTTACTAAAAAATATAATTTGGATGAGACACTATCAATATAGTGAAAATGGGTTATCATGTTGCTTACCACATAAGTAACCCTCATAATAGTCAACCATGTTAAGCAAATAAAGCAACATATAAAGCAATAACATTCTAATATTGATTGTTATTATAATTAGGGTTTTGATTATCCTAATTGTTTTAATTATATTTATTCCATTTGTTATTTTTAGAATATTGATTTCTAACTCTATCTTTATTTTTATAATGGGTTTCCTTCTATGACAAAGTTTACCACACAAGTTGCAATTTCCATTAAACCTAGGTTTATGATTATTATTATCATAATTCTTGTTCATGTTTTTCCTTTTAATAGAATTAGAGTTAGATTTATAGTTTTTATTATTATCAAGAAAATTATTTAAGGTGAGAAGTGTCTAAGTGACATTATATTTAAAATCAAAATTGATCATAACTTGCTCTTGTTGAATTAGGAGAGCAAACACAGTGGTAAGGTTGGGGATATCTTACTTAGTTTTCTACTTAAAATTTAGAATATAAATGAAAATTTTAAAATTTTCATGAATATTTATTTATTATTAAATAAATTAGTTGATACTTAATCAAATTATAGTTACAACCATCTAATTGATCTTTAATGTTCTTAATTTTAGCAAGAAAATTCACAACCTTTTCATCACCTTTCGTAGGTGTTATTAGAAATTTAAGGATTAACCTTGTAATTTTTGAGAGGCAAGTACCTTCATACATGGATTCAAGGAATTTATAAGCACTACTAGTAGAATCTTGATTACAATTATGGATAAGGAATTCATCCTTACCACTCCATAATATAATGGACATAACGTCGTGTGATTTTTGTTGAAATGTATTGGTAAGCTTAGGGGTAACTATCATACAAAAGGGTATTTTTAGTATTAATGACAATATTACATAAATTTTAGGCCATGAATTTCACTTTAATTTTTATTTTCCAAATATTATAGTTATTTCTATTAAACATTTGTGATTTATCCAAAATAAAATTAGGCGAAACCATAGATTCCCTTTAAGAATGATAGTAAACAGATGTTTAAAATGGATCATTTTTAGTGTAAATTTTAATTTTATTTGATATTAAAATACATTTAAAGTGTAAATAAACAATAATTATTCAATTTTATGTTAGATAAAACAATAAAATTATAAAATATTGTGACAAAATAGTGTGTCACAAGTGTCATAAAAATACACTAATGTAAGAACATTTTAATAAATATATATTTTAATGAGTTTTCCAAACTATTTTATAAAATAAAGTGAATTACACATGAAAATATAATTAATTTTATAATTTAGATGTCAAATAATGCAAAAAATTGAAATAGAATTGCACTAAACTAGGTGTTTAAAGAGTCACAGTTAGAGCAACCACCTAGACACTATTATTAATAAAGTTGTAAAAAATTTAATAAAAATTTTAAAAAGATAAAGTAGACCATGTATATGTGTCCATAAGATGTCAAAAATTAGGGATTGATTGCCTACACAAATATATTTAACAAAAAATTCACTAGGTTGAATGTTGAAACAAGTTTGATAGGTCAACTAGGGTTTTAAATGCATGAGAAGTTCAAAAATTAACCAAAACTAGAATTCAAATTAATTTAATTTAACCAAGTTAAAAATTAGACCATTTTTTTAATGGTTTTTAGTTTGGTACCTCCTTAGTTGTAAGATTTTGTAAAAGAACAGTGACGAACCCTTCTATGCTAGAGTTTGAAATAACATATGCACAAAATTATATATATATATATATATATATATTATTCCATGCATTAAACAATGTGGCCCTCACTCTTATTTAAAACCTTATTTACCAATAGTAGAAAAATCTATTTTTCTAATTTAATATATATATATATATATATATATATATATATATATATTAAATTAGAAAAATAGATTTTTCTACTATTGGTAAATAAGGTTTTAAATAAGAGTGAGGGCCACATTGTTTAATGCATGGAATAATTAATAAATATATTATTTATTAAATATATTATCAGAAAATATTGAATCAACCTTTGAAATGATTCTAGGTAGAAATGGTGCTCTTATAGAGGTTGTGGATTAGAATTAAATTATATGGAGCACCAGAAGTATCAATAATTTTCAATCCTCTTAGTTTTGCCTCTTAATGCCATAGATGTCTTCAAAATCCAATTTTGACTAAAAAATATTTTTAAAACTAGTGTTGCATGGTAGTGCCCAGGGATCATTTGGAAATCTCACAATGCTAAAACGAGACCACCAAACACCTTGAAAATTTGCTAATGCTCCTAAAATGCTAAAATTTAGACAACAAGGTCTTCAAAATTCAATATTTGATGAAAAATGCATATTTTTCACTCACCCCAGCTAATTATGGTGCCTTAAACTACTTAAAAAAAATACCAAACTATTTGGAAAGCCTTCTCATGTTTACAAATGCTTCCAATAGCCTTTAAATATAAATATCTACCTTCTTTAAGTAGTAACAAGGCAAAAATAAATTTTGTTCAAAAATATTATGAGATTCCTTCAAGTGGAAGGTTGTAAAAGTGCAAGTAATGATGTGACATAGGATTTGAAAATCTACAATAGTTAAAAAAATCCATGAGTGATATTTAATAATTGAGAAAAAATAATAACCCCAATACATAAAATATTCTTCATCTCACTCAGAATTTCTTCACAAAAGCTTGTGTGAATAAGAATCACCATGTGTTCAAGATATGAATTTACAATAGGGGTAAACCCTATTTATAATGTTCATGAGGGTAGGTTACCATTATAACAAATGGTCCAATCATTTACCTGATGAACATTTTATTACAATGATAGTTATTAAACAAATATAATGTAATTATTTATTTTCATGAGGTTTGCACCTTATGTAAATAAATAATAAATTATTATTATTATTATTTATTTAAATTTAAAGGTAAGCTAAGGGTAAATAAAGAACTAATTAGCTATCAAATACTCTAACACTGATTATATTATATAACATGATCTTTGTTGTAGGTCAATCACTAAAATATCATTCAAGTTGGACTTAAGAAAAGACAAGGTATGTTATACACACCCAGGTACACATTCCTTTCCTTTAAACTAAAAATTTCATTACTAGATTACATGAGTGTAAAATTTAGACATTATTAATGAATTATGTAGCTCCTTAGTCTTGTACATGTGGAAAACTCATATCTTGGTTGTTCTTCCTAGTTCTAGGCTTTTCCTACTTCTACAGGTCTCACATTTTCTCTCTTGTGCACCTTGTCTTATCTCTTAGTTCATTAATATTATATTGATGACAAAAGACTTATATCTTGCCCAGAATACTTAGATCCTACTCACATTATGACTCTACAAGTTTTGAGCATGCACCCATTTTTATTGCCACCTAGACACTTGTATCCTAGACAAACACCTATATTGATGTAGGTGTCCTACTCTGACACAAGTGTCCAATGCCATAAATTTATATAATTTTTAAATAAAATGTATATTAATGGTTATATTAAGTGATATTATGTGATTTATTCCCCAAAATAGATTGGTATGAATATGATATCAACCCTCATTCATTCATCACCTATAAACTTCTTACATACTCACCAAGAAGCTTACCAAAAGCATTCAATAAAGCATTCAAGTGAAAAAAGCTTGTATTTTTTATTTTATTTCCATATCAATCTTAGGGAAAGCATATCTATAAGTCAAAATTACTAAAACATCATCCTAATATCTAAATTTTCTAATTTACAAGATAAGTCATTATTATACTTGCTTATCACACATTGCATGATTTACACGCAATCCAATACATAGGGGAGAACTACATAAGTACTAGGACCTATTAATAGTATTGGATATGTAAGTATAACTCATTTATACAGTGTTATTTATGGAAAATCAACACCATATATCTACTAACCCTTTCTTGCTACAACCACTATGAGGATAAAGAACAAGGGTTTTGATCATTTGACCAGGAAAAATAGTCCATGACCCAAATCTAAATGCACTAGAGTTAAAGTAATGAGTAACCTAGAATAATATAAGTGGTCATATCATATTTAAATATGTATTACATATTTTACATTTGTGTCTAACCTAAACACTAGTGTTGATGTAACCATCCCAAGCTAAAACAAGTGTCTAAATTATAGAGGCACATAATCTAGAATTTGGTGATTGTTCTAGAATACTCTCATAATATGATTCCTTCCTATTTTAGATCCAAATTTATATTAGCATCAAGTATCTTATTTATTTATAATTTCCATAAATATCATTAATATTTTTTCTATTTTTAACATATCTTTGTTTAATAAATTTAGTATATATTCTAAGTTTTGTAATTAATTTGCCTACTATATTCTTAACCATATCTATCCTAATAAGATCCACATTATATATAATATTTAGTGTTACAAATTTACATACATAAATAGGGTGTAAAATTATAAAAAATTATAATCATTAATTTTCTATGTGTTGAAACTATTATTTTTTAGGTTGAAACCAACACATGACAGGTTTGATCAACTAGGACAATAGTGGTAGTCAGTTGTGTCTAGAACTAGTCGATGACCTAATTGATAGAAAAATGAAAAATTATAAATGAAAACTATAAAAATAGAGTGATAAATAGTGTGATATGTAAATATTGATCACTATTTTACATTATTAAGATCTTGAAAGTGAAAAAAAATAAGAGGAAAAAGGTCAATAAGTCAACAAGAGCCAATGGATTTTAATAATTGATCAGTCAATCACATGTACAAGTAAATATAATTATATGATGTAATAGTTAAGAAGTTATGCACAATTATATTTTTTTATTTTTTGAATGTTTTTGAATTATTTATATTATTTTAAATTATAACAAGGTAACTAAGATCCAATCAAGATAAGAATAAAAATAATATGTGATTCATATTATTTGAATTTTGTATTTAGCACATCAATCAATACCTATATAAATGTATCAATAAATATCATAATTATAATGTATAATTTTTATATTATGTTACTGTTATATGATATGGATCATGACAATCATCATATTTAACAAGCTCAATAATAACGTACATAAAAATAATAATAATAGTAATATGAAAAAACAAGGCCAAGGACCTCACATAAAGGACATGTTCAAGTGTTTAAAATTTAAAATTTCACATAAAATTGAAATAAATAATGTCAAAAATAAGGGACATTTTTTTTCGCTCCAAGATATCATTCCCATATGCACCTATGGGGATAGATGCACTGAGTGAGCTTAAGGAAACATTGGGGGAATCACATATTCTCATTTTAAGATTCCCATTGAGATAATCTAAAGCATAATATGTAGGTATTGGGATCCATTAAATATCCTAATTCTAATATATATTTATATATTAATATAAGAGATGTAGTACTACTACTAAATGTCCAATACTATTATTTTCATTGACCCAC
The DNA here is from genome assembly GCA_037957365.1 of Torreya grandis. Lineage (NCBI taxonomy): Eukaryota > Viridiplantae > Streptophyta > Pinopsida > Cupressales > Taxaceae > Torreya > Torreya grandis. The sequence continues at coordinate 461,479 of JARHVA010001858.1, forward strand.
AAAACTTCTACACTTATAACTAAACAAACCAATTGCAACATATTGAAATCCATAGCTCTAATTTTATTCACTCCATACTTTCTGAATAAATGGAAAAATAAATTTGTCATAAATAACCATAAAAAAGATAGAGGGTAAGGAAAAAATAAATCATTCTAAATAAAGGGCCAACACAAATGCTTCTAGGACCAAAATGTGCCCAGCTATAATTGTACCACTGTATGCTAAGTTTTAGGATATCTCAAGATATAGTCACACAAAGAGATAGTTTAAAGAGAAAGGGTAAAGGATTGTTTCTAATAATCATTTAATGATTAAAAGATAAATATGTTTGTAGTTAATTACACAAAAATATTTAAATAATTTAAATAAAAAAGTAATTGAAGAACCTAACTAAAATAACAAAAATCACATCCTAGATAATGCATGAACTATGTATCAAATCATAAATTATAGTCCACTAGAATTGATTTTAATCCATTAAATTAGAAATAAATTTGAATAAATTCAAGATAAATAGACATATTTACATATAAAAATCAAATTAGTATTAATCCAACAATGTTTGTTTACAAATAGATTTGACTCTTATAGTATACTAGAGATTAGTATATAAAAAAGATAGAGAGATGGGTCCTACCTCCAAGATGCATGAGACTACACTATTGTCCATCATATCCCAAAATGGTAAAATAAAAATATGTCATAATATTCCTCATCCTGTGGAGCATCAAGAAGAAGAGTTTTGATGTGGACCACTTCATAATGGTTCTCAAAGGCTTCACTAAGATACTAATGATTAATTGATGAGGCTTTTTTAATTATTAAAACCTTTTAAAAATGAAAATTGAATCTTGAAATACCATGACTTGTCATTTTTATTAGGTTTAGGGAGTGTGAAGAACACACACCTAATTTACCTCTATGGTACTATTAATTGTTGATAGAATAACCACATGGCACTTTTCTAATGTATTTTATTGGTTAGTCATTTTAAAAATCATAAATGTATTATTATAATGCTTTTTGGTCCTACATTTTCTTCTTTTTATGATAGGATAAAGTCAAAATATGTGTCTAAGTTGAGTTTCTTAGGATTACGATACTTGGAAATTTATTGCTTAATCATGACCTATATGAACCTTGCCTTTAGTCTTTGGATCAAAATTGATCTATATGCAAGGTCATATATAGAATTATAAATTTATATTTATATAAATATTGGGTCCCATCATATTTATCTCAAATCCACTTTGTCATGAGGGAAACACAAGGCAAAATGTCACTAATTTTGACTTCTTCATCATCACTTCATTGAATCACTTTTTTTTCTAAGTCTATTTATCATGCAACTGAGCATTGATTTTATTTGTACATGATGCCTTATTCAAATAATCACACTTGTCATTCCCTCATTATTCTATGAACTTTGTACCTTGGTCCCCATTTTAGTAATGAGTGAGTGAGATGTCATCATGTGGTATGATCTCACTCTTTCACTTAGTCACTAATATTTGGAGCATGTAACTTAGGAATTTGGTCATGGTTAAGTGATATGTAAAAGAGTGTCACAATATTTTAATTTGGAGGCTATAGATCTCTATATTTTTTTATGTCTATAAACAAAATGTTAATATGATACTACCATGTGAACAACCCTCACTTGTCCGATGGGTCATCAATCTTTGACTATGTATGCCTATGTGATAAGCCTCTAATGAGTGAGATCATGTCATGTGGATGGTCCTAACTTATCTATATTCTTAGGGATGTTTGGGATATGTCGTACTCTATTTAGACTTGGATGATCAATATTGTGCTAGGTATCATGATCTTGCTTATCCAAATGTTTAGGTAACCTTGATAACTATGATTTTTATTGTAACCTCAAGATTAATGGGATACTACCATGTTGATGGCCCTCATTTATTTATATGATTTCCATTATGTATAATATGTGATTATACCTATAGGTTCTAGATGATATAGATGTTTCCACATGGATGGCCTAACTTGTTTATATTATTGGGGAACCTTGCTAATTTTGATTCTAACTACAAAAAATAGATAAATGAGATGATACCACATGGACAAACCTCACTTGTCTAGAGGGTTTGTGACTTATCCATTGGATTAGATAGAAATTATTGAACAAGATAAATATGTGTGTCACAATATTAGTTTTTAGATAAAAAATACTTGGAATTTACAAATAAGTTATGGAAGACTGAGAAGAATACACACATCTAAATCCCATGAAATTAGATACTCACCAAAATAAAAATACTTACTTGTTTCATAATTTTTTTTGTGAGGAAGATATATTTTGACACATAAAGTGATATTAGAGTTTAAGACATAGCCTTTGGGGTTCAAACTATCATGACCTAGCCATTGGGATTCAAACTGCATTTTCACTTTTAAATTTGATAGTTACTATAAGTGAAAGAGAGATGTTTAGTGAATAAATAAAAAGGAAAGTTCTACCAAATGACTAAAGATGAAAATTCATTCATACTTCAGAAGACTTTTGTAAGATAGATCAATTAATATTTGGTAAGGTTTCCTTATGGATCTATAATAATACTAAAAAGAGAAAACAACCTTGGGTAAATATCATGCTAGGTAGATGAGTCCATAAATCCAAATTATGGATTCAATAGACATCATATAAATAAAATACAAATATATGAATATAATAACTTTAATAAACATGTCCATTTATACCTTTAGACATAGCTATCAATGAAATAAATAAAATAACTTAAAAAATGCCTAGTCAATTTGGTTAGCTTATAATTAGATCAAGACTTCATTATAAATAAGGTACTCAAACTTAAGGCAATGAATTCAAGTTTAAAATTGGACTGATTCATTTCAAAATATTTCATGAACATGGACTTTGAGCTTATAGTGGTTAGTCATTTGGAAATTTGAAAATGGGCCATGTTCAAATTTAGCCCACATAAAATATTATATCATAGATATGTTCAAACAAGTTTACACAAAATTCTAAATATTCATACACAATAGACATGCAAGAACTAATCTATTATGTGCAATGGAACATATAATTAGAAATGTATTCTAAACCATGCATATTTGATCATATCATATAAAATAATATATTCATGTACACAATATAAGATACAAATTAATCAAGACATTTTTAAATAGTATAAAACTCAATAGTATGTGAGTCATGGAATGATAACACCTATGAATATTGTAACTTGTGGATTAGTTTACCCTAGTTTGGAAATAATAATAAGTATAGGTAATTACAACATTTTAGTTCTTTGTAAATTTTTTATGTCATAAATAAAACTCATGAAACCATTGAAATACATGTGTGATATAAAAATAAGGTGTTATCTACTAGTCATGAGATAAACAACATATTTCACATATATAACCTAGATGTCTATTCAAGTTTAGATCTTGATTTCATATTGTTAGCATATTTTGAATGTTTTTGCATTTTTATTTTTTAATATTTTTGAAAATTTGAAATTATAAATAGTAATAAGTAGTGATAATAAAGGTATAAAAATTATAATAAGCGAGAAATATATAAACAACTTTTAACATGTGTCAATATAATATGAGTAGTATAAGTGATTGTATGACCATGTATAGGCATGATTCCCCCAATACATGTGAATTATAACTTTTAAAATCATGTAGGAATATAATAGTATGTATAGGATTAATTTTACATCCTCATTTTATAAAATATGCACTTTTTAAAGTATGTCACATATATGAACAATATAACTCTAAAAAGTAAGGATTTTACATATAGTATAATGATGTACATACTAAAAATGGGTGAAAACATATGAAAATTGGAAGAATTAAGGATTTATGTTTTGAAACTTATATTTTTTGGGTGAAAATTGGTGCAAGAAAAGATAGATTAATTAGGAAAATAGTGGTATTCAACTCTATCTATAACTAATCGATGTTTTTTTATATAGACTATGAAAATATAGAGATAAATGGCAAAATATGGGGAAAATGATCAATGTTTTACATTTATAAGGTCTATAAAGTGAGAAAAAATAATATCCATGAATCAATAAGTCAAAAATATGCAAGGGATGAGAATAATTTATTAATAAATTGCATGTGCAAGTAAATAAAAGAATATGATACATCAGTCAAGAAGCTATATACAATCATATTTTTTATTTTTTGAAATATTTGAATGTTTTTGAATTATTTATGGTATTTTAAACTTTAATAAACTAACCATTTATCACATAAATATAATTAAAAAAATGTGATAAGTGTTAAATGAATTAATTTATTTTGATTGAAATGTGAAGAGGTATTTATATTAGAATACAAAAATCTATCATGAATTTAATAAAACTATCTATATCACTATTTATATAATCATATGTTAGAGGAATAGCTCTATGAGATGAATAATTAGGTGAAATACCATGAGGGATAGTATAATATTGTGATAAATGTGGATATGTATGTCTCACCAATTTAGGAGACATGACATGTGATTGTACTTATTAGGACATAGAAACATTTTCTTGATAGTTTTACTCTTGTATTGGTTTATTTTAGACATTTTAACATTTTTTTTATTTTTTAGACTAGAAACATTTTGTCTAGGTATAAAAACTAAAAAAAATCTTTGTTCTTGCATAGTTTTATGATTAAACTATGGTGTTAGATGAGGACGAGAAGGTACGAATTATTGTTGAGGGTAATCATATTTGATTCCTCAAATTTTTACATCTTGGTTTTAATGAATGTAATTTAAAAATATATGTAATATATAAGACATAACATGGAGCTTTGGAAATGAAGGGCATCCCAATACCATATCAAAGACCCCATTTTGTGATAAAACTAAAAATTGAGTATATATGTATGGCCAACTTGAAGAGGTAACACAATATATCAAAAAATTGTTTATTATCTTCCATTGAATGTATTGACACATTTTATAGTTTCATCTATGTCATGTTGCGAGTGTCACAATAAAATAACTAATGTTATTGTCCATTCCTTTTCACTTTATCCATTATCAGTTAGTACACTATGAATAAGTGTGTATCAATATAATCTTGTATACATCAAGCATGAATATTAAAGTCATCATCCAATATCTCACTATCATAAAATTTAATCATGGGAAGTGGTTGAATACTTTGACTAAATATATCAATTATTACATTTAATGAATTATCATATGACTCAGGAGGTGGATAAGAATTATAAGTGTGATGTTTTTCTGAATTATCCTTGTTTGTATCATGATTAATAGATGGTTCACTAAAAATATTGAATTTATCATTTTAATTTTGTTTATATTAGGTACCTCTATAGGAGTTACCAGTTAAATTAAATTTTTATTAACGATATCATAAGTAATATCTTGAGGTTGAAACATTTGATAGCATAATGACCATTGCATCTATGATAATCATACTATGAATTGTTATCAAAATATTTTCCTTGGGATTTCCGCATGTAAATTTAAAATGGTGGTGTAAAAGTTATGATATTTCATTCAATTAATTTTTGTAACAATTTTTGAGGTGGTTATGGTAACTTATAAAATTGAAAACTTAGTTGATCTAATGAAATAATTTTGTTATAAGATTGAGAAATAAAATAAACTTTAATCCTTGCATCTACATTAGTATTTGTTGGTTTAGCTTTGTAATAAGGTTTTATTTGAAACTTCACCATGTAATTTTAAGTAGATGTAGGTATATACCTAACCTTTCAAATATATAAGATTGTTTTATATTTCTCTTATTTTATGATAATGCTCTTCAAATGATCATAATTTTTGAAAAATAATTAAATCATGCAATGGTGCAAGTAGTTTTTTTTTTTAATTTATTATAATTCATTATCTTCCAATGTGTTATTAATTTTTTCAAGCATAGTATTTTAACAAATCACATAATCATTGATAGGCTCATAATTTATTTACTTAAGCTTGGAAATTTGTGCATTAGAAATGTTTTCATCAATGTTAATATTAAATACTTAAGAAGTAAACATGCTAATGGATTTAATGTTTTTACTCATAAAACAAAGACAAGGCATAATATTTTAAAATTATTAAAAATAACTTGGTTAGAAATTTGTCTTTGAAATCATAATCTAAACATGCTACATGAAAAAATATAATATATTTTCCTCAGTGTCCTTTACCCTCATATAGTGTAAGATTATGATCTAAAACCCATCCAGGTGAAGGATATGATGCATAAATTAGTTCTATAATATTATTAAGTAAATATTTGGAATCAAATGATTGGGTATATTTTGGTATACCTTGTAATTTTACAACCTTAGCATGCAAAAAATTTAATAGTTTAATTGAGGGTTTTTACATTAAGAAAGGTATGTAATATATTATGCATAGATATCCATGGTTCTAAATGAGTCACTTAGTTAGGAGTAAGCATATAAATCTATTTTAAAACATGTGTCCCCCAAGTCCAAAGGTGTATATGTAGTAATAGGATTAACAATATTAGTAACCCTAATATCACATTATGCTCACCAATAACTATTATCCAAATTTGATTTATTTATTAAATTAATCCTAATTATGATCAATTTAATAGAAATCAAAGTGCTACAAATGCAGTTTTGACAAGTAGAATTAAACTAAATAACTAAATTAGGCAAGATGAAAATTATTCAAGGTAAGTTAAATATGAAAATGAAAGACAAAATTAGCTATTTTAGTGTGATGGTAAATTGTAAAAGAAACATGAAAAATGTGAAACATATCTTCAAGTGCCCCAAAATTTAGATATGAGACTATATGAGGACATGAATGGTAGATAAGGATAAGATAAAAACCCACCACCATCAATGTTGGGTGATTATATATTTCTTAAAAAAACTTCAAATTAAGGCAAGTCACTTGTGATAGTTAGATTTAGGTTTGTATACACATATTTGACCTTTAGTTATCTATGGAAGACCTATAAATAAATATTGAAAGTTTGAAAACCTAAAAATGATTGTAATGATCTAAATACATACATAATAAAATAGGCAAATTGTAACTAAGTTGAGTTTACCCCAATCATTCCCATTATGACTGAGCATTGCCTATTATCCCATATTGTAAGGATGAAAATCAATCCCACATACTTCACTCAATTAAAGTGTTTTGTGAAATTTTACTCCTTTGATTATATAAATGAATATAGATTTAGATTGAATAATTGATCATGTTTTTTTAGGGTTGAATAAAATACACTTTTAACATAGCTCAGGACTATTTTTTATATCTAGAATCTAAGTTAGGAAGAATATGGAATTTCTTCACAATGTGAAATTGTGTAAATATCCCTCTATATTTTAATTTCTAAGTGGTAGAATAAGTGACTTAATTTTACCTTTATAGAAACAAAAAATGGAAAACCACAGAATAGGAAGTCTAAAAACATATTTTAGAGGCTGTGGGTCTAATTTCAAAATTTATCATTGGAATGCTTAACATAGAAGCATCCCATAGGGACAAGAATGCCTCCCACTATTGTCCTTATTAGATGTTATTGTTCCATAGGGAAACAAGTGGGTTTTTAGATTTGGGTTTTTCCATATAGATGATTAAGTGCATTTTTAGTAATTGTAACCTTTATTTAGGTGAAAAATGACAATTTTTGCAAGAAATAACCCTCCTATACACTAAGGATATGGTAAAGTGGAAAACTATTTACTAATTAAGTGCACAAGTTAATTAAAGATAAAAAGGGGTAAAACTAACAAGGTCAATTATTCATGACCATGTTTAGGTTAATATAATGTTAACACATATATTTAATACCATATATTTTTATAACATACTACAAAAATATGTTTTGCATCAATAAATATATTCACTATCTAATCAATAATGATGTTATTAAAGTGAAAGGAAAAAATAATGCATTGAATGAATTAGTTAATCCAAAAATAAACATTTGAAAATATTTCAATGATACTAAAAATAAAGTTAGTGTTAAATGGAAACACCTACACAATAACAAAATATTTCTAATGATCATATATTAGATGTTTTCATAGGTTTGGTTACAAATTCTTGAAAATATATTCCATATATTAATTTAAATGACTAACATATTTTAACAAATAATTCTAATAATGGTCCATTATTCATACATTCTTTTATTAATACACATCCTAAGATCATATATGGAATTAGTGTTAATAATGGTTCAATATTAAACATATCTTATGCTCTTAAATTTGGTATTATACTATTGGAAACATCAATCTTGATATGCATGAATTGTGCATAAAACTTTAGACCTTATGAAAAATTTCCCCTATCCATTTACACATCTATTTCCTTGACCATCCAATTTCTCTATCACATATATATAGGATCTCCCTAGCTTGTGCAAGAACATTATGTAATCCTAGGAAAAATATTATCATATTTCAAATCACTATTTTTATTTCTCTAAATAATTTTGGAAATAATCAAATAGTTAGAGTTACCATATGTTTCCACATTTTCTAATAGTTTTCATGAACATTCGATGGTTAATTTTTAAATTCAAATGTATTCCTTAATTTTGTCTAAAAATGTTTAATATGTTGATTGTGGGGGAAAAATCAAAAAGTCATCTATAAATAAAATTCAATCCTAAGGTCATACTCATGGGATAACTTGTTCACTATCTAGAATATATATTGGTAAATACATTTGCACATCTTTGAGACATTACCATGAAAGCATACACATACAAAAAATATTGAAAATAGCATCACTAGAGATAATTATTCATTAAAAAACATAAATATTTCATGTTGACAAGTTTGAACACCCAAATCATTTAATTCCATTCTATTGGATCAAAATTGAGTTCACACACACACACACACACACACACACACACACACACACACACACACACACACACACACACACACACACACACACACACACACACACACACACACACACACACACACACACACACACACACACACACACACACACACACACACACACACACACACCCAAGGTGGGAGAAATATGTTTAATTTGATCCATATTTAGAGTATTAAAACATAGGAAATGTTCACTACTTTAGTAGGGATTAGTTGGGGATATCTATCCATTTTTTAACTCCTTATTCAAATTGAATATGGTGTTTAAAGTGAATATAATCTTTTAAATCAATAAAAAGCAAAAAAAAACTATAAACAATAGTGAGTGCAAGGAAACACACAAAACTGATTGACAAAGGTAGGAATAGTGATATGTGGCATAATAAATTGGCATAATTAACTTGGATAGACATGATATATAGTGGATAGTACCAATTAAATCATGTGTCTTAGATTCATCGACAATATCTTGGAAGGTTTTGAGGGTCTATTTCTTGATTTGAGTATTTACAAAATTGATACAAAATATTTTAGAGCTTTGTGAAACAAGAAGTAGTATAAATCATAAAATCAGCTAAGTACCTTCTCTCTCCTCTTAATTTGGTTGATTATAAAAAATAAAGTGAAATAAATCTCTCTTTTACATTTACATTTGTGTGGTTACTATCTTATTTTAAATAATTTAAATTTCAATATTATTATATTTTTTTGATATTTTTAATCACAAAAATAAGTGAAAATATAGTTAACCCAATCTTTGTTTTGAGTAATAAACCCTAAGTATTTTCTCCCTTAGGTTTTCATCTTCCTTCTTAGGTTTTTATATTTATTTCCTACTAGGGTTTTAATTGTATATATGATTTTTGATTTCTAATTGTCATATATGAAAATATAATTTTTTTCTCATTTCCCTAAGGTTTCATTTGTATTTTCCTTTTAGGGTTTATCCTATTATGATTTTAGTATATATTCATACATTTTTGGTTTATATCTAATTTAAAATAACTCTACTTTGAAACACTTAAATTTTTTACTTAGTCATATTAATTGGTTCAAGCACTGCTTTTCCCCCTAAAGTTTATAACATATTTTTTTAAAATCAAGGTTTCTCTATTTTAACTAAATTTCATCTAACAAGCGAATAATATATTTATTTCCAAAATAAATTTTGATTTTCATTTATCTATTTATATTTATCAATCACATCTTTTTATTTCTCAAAATTCATCATGGTTTATTGGAGTGGTTTGTTATTTATTTAGATCTTATTAGATTGATCATTTGCATATATACGTCCTTTGGATTTCATTATTTGGGAATTACATTATAGTAATAATAGATGTTTATAGTTTATACTTTGTGATTAAATCTTTGATTTTCATGATTTTATCTTTATTTCTCCAAATATGTAATATTTTTTACAATTCATGTAAAGAAATGGGTTAAATATATCTACAATAAAACTAAGGATGATATAAATAAATATGAATTCATAGCTTGCCCTAGTAACACATAATGTATAAATATTTAATTTTAAATGATTCTATTTATGACTCTTTTTATTCCTCCTCCCCTATACCTCAATGAAGTGATAATGACCATCCCTTGAATATTATTTTCCCAAGGATTATATTGGATACAAAGGTCTATGTTATCACAACACCAAGACATAGAGTGGATACTCCTATGGATTTTTTCATGAATATTGATTCTTAAATGTCGAGGGTTCGTGGTTATAAATTTAAATATTCCCAACCCTATAGAATTTTCATACCAACTATGGATTTCCATTATAATACTCGACCATTGAACGAATCTATTTAGGTTCTCACCATTCCTTCATAATATATACTTTCTATAATGAATTCCATATATGCATACAAGATAAAATACATAATTTATTCTTTGAGGTAATGTAACTTTAAATTAATCTTCCACATGACAAAAATATTGATCATGATACTATAAATTGCATCTTTATCCCTTCATTCAAAACCTATGTGTCTCAAAGGTTTTCATCACAAATACAGGTTAATAAAAAATGCATCTATGACTAATAAATAAATAAATAGGAACAAGATTAATTTATCTCCAATTCAAAATTTTAGGAATATGCTTTGAAATAAATTTATCATGTTACCTCCTACACATCCTATGAAAAAGTTAAAATACTAGTTTGCTTATCATAGAGTTCTTGGACATCCCATAGATATGCTTTGGGATTTGAAACATAAAATAAATAATTTTAATAATATTGGTGGATATATATATATATATATATATATATATATATATCACCACCAAACTCAATCACACCGTATAAAGTTAATTTTTTTTCTAAAAACATGGTTTAATCTCCTAAGGTCTAGTTATCAAAACAATATCTTCATTTAAAAAAAAAATTTACCTAATAAATAGGTCCATAATAATGGATTTAATAATAAATATTTACCTAATACAAATACTAAAAATAAGTTTTCCAATGTGGTAACCACAAAACCTTCATCATTCTTGGAAACTTTTATTGTTATTCCTCACATAGTAAAAAAAATAAAAATTTCATGATTGATACTAATGTTTAAGTTAATATATGTGGAATGAAAATTTTCCAGTCTCTTGGATATGTTATAAAAAAACTTTAATAAGACTATTTCATCTAAACTATGCATCAAATCCATGCAGTGGCCCACAACTCTTGGTATTAGATAATATTCTATTATATTCCACATTTCCCCTAATTTGACCTAATACAATGCTATATTATGAATATTATGGGTAATATTTATGGATGAAACTATTTATAATAATATTAAACACATTACATTTGATCTCTAATGCAGTACTATTTCCATTTCAAAAGATGGAACATCTCCAAATCAAGAAAAGAAAGAGACAACTATTTATTTAATTAATGCTCAAGAAATGACATCTTATTATTATCCACATAAAACTGAAATAGGGGTTCATGGTACTAATTATGAGTAAAATATTTAATATCAAATAAAATCAGCTAATAAATTACTCAGTATGTTTTGGCTGGCTATGTATACCCTGCTATAAAAACATAATATGTATGGAATGAAATATTATTGAATGAATATGTAAATGAAATTTATGATTACAAAATGTAAAATAAATTATATATTTATTATCATTACATTGATGTTACATTTGGTTCGTATGGATAATAATTGAATGAAAATTTAAAAAAATATATGATTCAAAAATTTAAAAACAAATAAAAAAATTCAAAATCAGGTCCTATGCATGACATGATTTGTTAGTTTTCATGAATAATTTATGCTATTTATATTATAAATGGTTAATTACTTATCCATTTTATATTCACATTATTTTCATGATATACATGATTTTGATGCAAGAAAATTTGTTACAAATGATACATGGATCTACAAATGCATGAAATCCATTACACCCAAGGGCTACCTTTCTACATTGAGGGCATTCCTACACTAAGATAATATTGATACACTTTATAGGTTCTATATTTATTAGATATTTATTTCATGATATTGAGTTAATTAAATTATTTATACATGACTTGATATTATTTATACTTGTTAGGGCTCTATATCCTATAGATATTATACTTTGTTAGAGTAGATGATGGCATTGATTGATTATGTAGACTAACATTTATTACGATATATGTACATGATGTTGTTGATTCATGAATTATTTGATCATATATTTGTATTAAATTGTGTGTTATATGAGTTAATTGATTATGTTTAATCACATCCTGAGTCATTTTTATTAAGGACAATCTAGTCTTTGTCATGGCCATGTTTTTTGTGTTAGGGCATAGTCAATTCAATTATGAGTCATGTATTGAATGCATGTTTGTTTCATGATCATAATATTTTGTGTGTATATATGTGTGTAGTTACATATATGATTTTTTATGAGTTTAGTTACATTATATCTATCAATTTGTCTTATATTGTGTGTGATGCCATAATTTCTATTATGTGTTTATTATTTTGTCATTAATGTGTGCCTAATTTTATATATCTACTTAGAATGACACTTTCATTCCCATTGCCTTATATTTCACGTTTCAAGCATGATAAATTATCAAATATATATATGATGACATGTTTTATCATTTTATATACATGTTTTACTTGTTACTTTTTCATACAACACATGATGCATGTAGCTCTTTATTTTTAGATGGGTGACATTTAGGCTTCATCCCTCACCTAAAAATGGGTCATGTAATGGGATTGTCTTATATTCTCAAATCATGGTATAAAAGTAGTGCATATTTAGGTACAGTTATGTGATTAAAAATTATATTGAGGCATATGCAGAGAATTATACTTGACTATGAGGAAAAATTGGTAGATTCAATGACATCATTAGACAAGTTATATATGTCATAATAGATAAGATTTTATTATATTGAATAGATTGATAGATTGAATATATAATTTTATATAACTTTGAGTATATATGGATCCAATTTGGGGCATGCATGTGATTTAATTCAGATAATTTACTATTTATAGATTGAGGTTTAATGATACTATATAAGCACTTTATGTTTCAAATCGATTTATAGTGGTTGATTCAAAGATTTAATTTACATATGAACATACTTTAGGGTTCCAAATTTATATACAATGCTACTTTTGGATTCCACATTTGCATACAAACCTATTTCAAGATTCAAAAACAAGATTTTTAATTATATTTGGAGTAGTGTGGGTGATGATTCTAAGTTTATCAACTTCTAACACTTATTAATATAAAATGAGGGTTGAAGGATATATACATCTTAACCCATGTTTTTATAATTTTCATATCCTTTGGGCATAATCACCCCATGACTTTATCAAAATGATTTTAAAAAATTGAAACTTAGTTCATGTGTCTTGAAGTGTATTTGTTACTTGACCTTTTTAATTTCAAATAATTCAATGAACTAGATGATTTCATATTTTATATCATAAATAGGCATTTATCTATATGTGTTTCCTTGTTTAGACTATATTTTTTAATTATATATCACCTAAGTCTTATACACTTTTAAAATATATATCATGGATGTAATTTTAGCTTCTAGAACTTTCCTACTACCAAAAGGCTTGCATACACTATCTCTTTATGCATAATCACTTATCTCTTAGTAAAATAAATGTTATTTTGATGACTCAAGCCTTCTATTTTGCCTAAAATTTTACAAACCTACCTATTTTCCATATCTTCAATTTTTGGACCTATATCTACTTTTCTACTTCTTGAACACTTGACTTAGATGCCTATGTTGATGCAAGTTAACTTGACATAACTATTTAGTGCCCTAAATTCATAAATTTTTTAAATGAAATGTATTTCTATAGTCAACCTAATTTATTTAATGTGGGATTTGTCTAAAGGGGTAGTATAAATACAAGATCAATCCTCATTCATTTATAGCCTAAAAAAATGGAAACTCACAAGGTAACTTAAAAAAATCATTCTATCAAACACTCAAGTGAGAAAATATTCCCTATTTTATCTTATTTCCATATCAGTCAAAGGGATAACACATCTACAGGCCTGGAACTCTGAGGGATTAGCCCAAAATATATATTTTACAAGTTAAAATATAGGTCACTATTCTATTTATTTATCTCACATTTCATGATTAACACACAAACTAATACATAGGGGATAACTACAAAAGTTTGAGGCCCTCTTTAGAGTAATAGATATGTAGGAAATGATCATTGATAGAGGGATATTTGGGATAGCTCAAAACCATGTTATAACTAGCCCATTTTTACCATAACCACTATGATTATGAATAACTATGTTTTTGAAATTTGATAAGGAGTGATAGTCCATGACCCAAAGCTAAATGCACACAAGTGAAGGTGATGTAGAACCTAGGAGAATCCAAGTGGGCACATCTAATTTTAATTACTATTACATGTCAGACTCTTACAGTCATATAATAACATCAATTCAATTGTCCCATGTTAATATAGGTGTTTACAACTTTAGAGGTACAATTTATAGAACCAAAAGACTAATCTAGAGTCCATATCTAGCCTACTTTATACCTATTCTAGATCAAGATCTGTATTAGCATCAAAACCAGTTAAGTATTGTGTTTTCATTATCATTTAAATATATATCATATTTTTACTTTTTATCTTTAACATCTTAGTATACAAAATTTAGTGTATGTTTTATTTAAGTTTCATATTGTTGATGCTTAAAATTACACTGTTTCCAACACCAACAATGGGAAGTTTTAGGAATGTGGGACTTGCGAACTAAAATGACCTCTAGATTTTAAAGAAGTTGGATCTTCTTTATCTCAAAAATATTTTTGGGAAAAAGGATATAAATTAAATAGAAACACAAATGCAACAAAATAAAATCTAACTATGGTGATGTGCCTAAAATTAATTTGACACTTAATTCTAAGCACAATGAATCTATCTTTAGGATTCAATTACATTAAAGAGAAAACAAGGCATGATCAATGTAAAAGATGAAAATAGATAGGATCAAAGGCTCACAACTTATATGATTTTGTAATAACATAGAAAATATCAACAAAGGCACAAAAAATAGTCTTCTTATTAATTTTCTAGTCACATAAAAGGCACAGAGACATGGACAATTATACAAACTTTTTAACCCAAGAAAATAGAACAAAGACAAATGATATTATTGGTCATTATTAAAAAAGTCTAAAACTTCTTGACAATAATCTCTTATAGAAAATTCTCTCTATCTTCTGATGATGATCCCTTGGTGATCTCTACACCCATATTTATAGCATCAGACTAGCTCTAGATTAATTGCATGATCCCAATCCAATGGTCTAACTAAACCCTAACTAAACTGGAAGTGTCTAACAAAATATATTTCTTGGATCTAAAATGTTCCATCTCCCTGTAGATCATTGGATGAAATAGATACACAAGATGCTTCCCATGGTGAAATAGGTGAAGACACTTGGCATGTTTCACTTATTCTAATTGAAAACTTTCTCATTATTCAAAAGGTACCATAAAATGACACTTGGTAGCTTCTAAGGCACTTATCGAAGACACACGTCACTTTCCATATAACTTATACTCTTTACTTTGTCTTTGCTCATGAGTGTTCCATCTTTGGCATCTGTCAAAGTCCACTTCTTTAAAATTTAACAATTTATGGAGAATGGGACCCATAACACTTCTCACTTAAACAGCTTTAAAAAGGAGAACAGTGACAGGTGTCACTTTTTGCATATTTTTAACAAATGACATGTGGTAGCTTCCATTTTCTTCAGCTAGGGACATGTGGCAGCTTTTGTTGATCTTTAGCTAGACTATATAAACATTTAGGACTCATTTTTAGATTCATATGGATGGTGACACTTGGTGGCTTCCACTAACTTTAGAAACAAAAACTCGGGTCCCACCATAGTCTTTACTTCTTGATGAAATAAAGTGAAGATATTTTGGATGTTGACATGTGGTGGCTTCTGATTTCTTTAACTATGGATATGTGGCATCTTTCATTGCTTTTAGAAAAACATATTAAAACCTTCCACAATTGCCACTTAGCACCTTTCACTTGATCTTGAGAAAAGCTTATTGAAAGAAGCTTTCAAAACTCAAAAGAAATTTGAAACATGGATGACAACACTTGTCACACTCCACTGATTTACCACAGGACATGTGATACGTTTTAAGCAACTTAAAAGAATTATAAAATGTGTCTCGGCTGCTGGCACTTGGCAACTTCTACATGACTTTGCTACTTAGACAAAAGTTAGGCAAAAGAAACTCATGCCTGCACTCTATGTCAAAAACTTTACTACCTCGAAACTAAAATGCACAGGGACAAAACTTGGAGTGCACAACTGAAAATTAAAAAATGAAAAATGTAGAGTTTTTTACTCTATAGTTCTTAGCGACCTTGAGGACTTTTGAGCTTGCTCAAAAAGCATAATCCACAAAATCCCGCATGATAAAATGTGACAAAAATCACAACTTTAGTAAGGCTATCTGATAAGCAGACCACTCATCATCCAAAAATCCCTGCTTATTTTGCAATTCATGGAAGGCTAAATCAAGATTGATGATATCCTTGTGTGAAAAATTATACAAAATATGAATTGTAGCCTTCAATCTAAATTCAAGCTAGGAAATAGGAATTATAATAGCTTCTACTTTAGGCACTAATGAATCATCTCTTAAACCCTTAAAGACTACCTGATCATTTTGCTTGGCTAACAACAAAGGTTTAATTTCATCAATCATCAACACAGTGTTGGTATCAGGAAAAGGGGATGGAAGACCCAATTGCACCAGATCTTCAATGTGTTGTTTCATGTCTTTGATTCTTTTTTTCACCACATCTAGAAGCTATCTATAATTGATTACTATGGAGTTACAATTGATCATCAAATTCATTCACTCTTTTAGCAGTGATCATTCTGTCACTAATCCCTACTACTGACAATGTTCCATCAATTGCATCATATAACTTTTATAGTAGCATTTGAGAGTCTAACACTCTCAAAGATATAATAGATAGAGTGTCTTCAATTGAAGTCTCCACCTTTTTACACAATTTTTGTGCATTTAGCAAAAAGGTTAGAGAAGGTTTGAGCTGAATGATCTCCTCAGAAATTCTTTTCCATATTGATTCATAAAGCTCCTTAACCAAATTCAAAACCCCTACATTCCTTGGCCTATTAGCCAACTCAAGTTTCAATTTTTCTATCATGTATCACTCAACTTAAAGTTGGGCCTGTATAGTAGTAGTATTTTTCTGATCATTTAGTATATTTTGTTGAAGTTGAGTGACCTGTAGTAGGCTATCCTCACATTTTTCCCCAAATGTTACCTTTTCCCACCTTAAGGTTGTTACTACATCTTTCACCTACATTAGCCCTACTTTTAAAGAATCATTTTGGGCCTAAATAGCCTAGTGAGTCTAAAGAGAAATAGTATCTTGCAACTATTTATTGAGACTCTCTATTTTGTTATTCTTGGTATTGATTTCTATAGTCAAACTGCTATAGTTTGTCTTCTCTTGGACTAGATCAGCCTCCATCTTTTGTAGCTTCTTTGATATTTTCAAATAATCCTCAGTTATTATAGAAGTGGATTCATTTAGCAACTCAACCTTATCTTGGGGTTTGAAAAGTGACATATCTATTGCCATTACATTCATTATGTAATCTTCAGGCTGCATCTACTCATTTGGCTTGACTATATTAGGTGACAAATGGGTCACTGTTAGTTGATACTGGATTGGGCCAAATTGTGACCTCATATGTGATGTAGTCAAGGCTTTATTATCTTTGATATTATTTTTCTCCATTTGGACTTCCCTTGCCTTCTTAGCAGCATCTACTTGAGTTTGGAAGGTAGAAGGAGAGGCAATGTGCCCACCCACAAAAGGATAACCTTCTGGCAAGCCATATGGAATAGCCAAATGTTGGCTAGGGGTAATCTAAGGATGTAATTTATTTGGGATAGAGGGGGAAAATGAGGCAATGATGTCTCGAGTATGGATAGATGGGGAAAATTGAGATATGGGCACAACAGAGGTGGCAAGGGATATTATTTAGCTCGACAAAATCATCACCCCTATAGGAGAAGAGAGAGATTGAGAAGAAGGAGAAACAACACTTACCTGATGAGCAAATGAGGTACTCTATGGTTGGTGTTGTGAGGGTTCTTCCTTCTCCTCTGAATCAAGTTGAAATCTCAACCTCTTATGTTTTCTTGGTGTTTCTTCTTCTAGCTATGCTCCCTTCTCCTCAACATTTACCACTATTGCTAGTGGTGATTGTGTAAAATTAGGAACCCCAAGGGTTGACGTTGATGGGGAATATTTTGGTGATGAAGATACCACACTCTTGTGTTTTTCAATGGTACTAAGAGATTGGGGTCAAATAGTTATAGTAACTATAGCTGAGGTTTGCCCTGGGGTCTACAATATTTGACTAGATTCTACTCTGGATTCTGACTCTCCACCCTATGTCTACAAATTACTTGTATCAGGGCTAAAGATAGGAGACAAATGACATTCATCCCAGAGTTCCTCCTATTTCTCATCTAAATCCATATTTCCAAAAGAGTGAGTTGTCTCACAAATCTCTTGCCTATAACTCCAATAGGCTTCTATTTTCTCAGTGTTCTAGTCTTTGTTCTTTAAAGATCTTCTTAAAATAGAAGGCATTCTAATTTTTGGATCAAAATCCCTTTGCTTAACATAAAAATTGTCCCATGGCCTTTCTTCTTAGAGGGGCAAATCTATCAATTCTACATAAAAATCAAGAATATCTTCCCTAAGATTTATTTTATTTTCCCAAAAGGGACGTCCCTCATGCACAATGCTGGCAGCAACGTTATTATTCATGACCCATGAATTTATGAAACCATTGGGGTCATATCCCCATTTATCTTCAATTAAATAGAAACCCAGAAAGGCTAGCTTTCTTAGCAACATGATCTCAGCATCTCTGACCTCTAGGGCCATGTTGTTTGTTACCCATGGAACATCATACATTTTCTT
Source organism: Torreya grandis (assembly GCA_037957365.1). Lineage (NCBI taxonomy): Eukaryota > Viridiplantae > Streptophyta > Pinopsida > Cupressales > Taxaceae > Torreya > Torreya grandis. The sequence continues at coordinate 480,928 of JARHVA010001858.1, forward strand.
CTTTTTCTTCCTAGAGCCATATTCATTATCTACCATAGACACCTACCTAGTGACCTCTGAAAATGATAACCTAAAGGTTAAAATCCTAGGTAGTAACATTGGTTCTCCACTAAAACCATGGACTTGAATAATAGTATGATAGGATCCAAAAAAGTAATTATAAGGAATAGTATAATTGGTCATAAGGCCTGAGACACTTCGAATCAATCTATTTACCACTGGCTCTAGGTTTAGATGACAAAAAGTAGGAGAAACAAAAATATCCCAAAATTCACATGGGTTAATGGTTTTGGACAAGATATGTGTCCATGTAGACATAGGAATCATCCTATGTAGACCAAAGCTTGGGTCATACATATTTAGATGCATGTGTTGGGAAAAGATGTTAGAATTTTGGTACAACATAAGGTGAAATAGATAAGAAGAATACCTAAAAATCCCTTTAGATTTAACCTAGGTGAGTTATTCAACCATTGATTATGCAATCTACTTAGAGAAATCTAACTGATACTCCTGAGTCTTGTCAACAGTTTTCAATCTGAAGAGGATGGCCATTTATTCTTCATAGATAGTTAAATTATCTTTCACTCCAAAAATGAATGCCATTATAGAAAGTGCCTCTTAACTAGCTTATGCAAATTGTGGTCTTGGTGTTGGTAGTATCAGCATAGCAGTATCATCATCACCTCATTGCAATTCTGATATTATAAACCTCAATTGAGCATTGACATTTGCTCACATTTTTTGCATTTTGGCAATGGTGGGAAACATGGCTATCTTATCATGATACAGGGCCAACATGTCTCTAATAGCCTTTGGTGTAATTTGCACCACAAATGGACCCTATTTTATGTTATTTAAGGATGCATGAAATAATTTGGAGCATATTTCAACCAAGTCAAGGCATGGAGGTACACTTAGGATAATGAATTATGCCAGCTGGGAAGTCTATATCCTCGTTGTGAATGTTTCATATTGTCTAGCCTTGGCCCTCTGAATACACCTTTGATGTGCCCCTTCTCTGAGAGTTTTGCTAGGCTTTTGAAGAATTGGGTCCATGATTCCATCTGCAAAATCTTTCACCTTTATTGGGTCATTTGCATAACTAACTTCAAGGACTCTAGTCCATGGAAAGGTCTTTAAAGGTTGTGCAGGGGCTGAAGCATATGATTGTGAGAAACTTATCAATGGATTCATAAATCCCAGACCCTTTTTGTGAAGATTGTGCTCCCTCCATATCTATATCTATACTTGTAAATAATGAACTATGGTAACAGGTATGGAGCTTTGCAATAAAGAAGGCACTTTCACTAAGCAGGTCTGCTATGAACTAAAAATGCAAGTAGTAGGGATTTTCTAGTAGACACAAGAATGTTTGAGACAACGTTAAGCTTTAACTCTTGTTATGGGGTATTTAATGACCCATAAAGTCTCAAAATGGCATTAAAATTGGATAACTGTTAGCAAATCTTACTAAATCTTCATGGGATAGTGAGTTAGACACGTCATGAAAGTGGCTGTGTAAGGTACCTTGGGGAATTTAAAGATTTGGGAGACGTTTAATGTGTCGAGAGTTTTGAAATTTTTGAAAAAGGGAAATAAATATAAGAAAACAAAGCAACAAGGAAAGGGAAACTATCTAACTATATTACATTAGACACATTTTAACTAAAATGTTTTAAGTAGATCCCATTCATAAGAATCTCTTCAAGTTCACCTTCCATTGTTTCTAGCTCAAACAAATTTTTCTATTTACATGCACAAATTTTATAGGGGCCAGTCCACAATACTTCATATTTAGTGTGTTGACCTAGCTTGGCAGCTCTTGCATCCCATTTCAAAACAATTGAGCTTACATCAAAATGGGGATTTGAAGTCCTTTTATCAAATCAATCTTTAATTATTTTCTAATGCTTTATTAATGAATCATGTGCTAAATCCCTCTTTTCTTGAACTTCTAAAATTTTAGCATGTCTAACCTGCATGGGGCCATTTTCCTCAATTTTAATCTATTTTAATAGTTGAAGAGCAGGAATCTCCAAGCTTAGGGGTATTATAGTAGGCTTGCCATAAACCAATTCATATGGGGACATTTTTTCCACCTACTTAGGTGTAATTCTATCAACCCACAGTGCTATATTAAGCACTTTATGCCACTCCTTTTGATGATCAGCCCCTATTGTCTTGATGAGTCTAATCATGTTCTTATTGGTTGATTCTACCAAACCATTAGCCTAAGGGTAATAATTAGAGGAAGTTTTCAGATATATTCCATGATTTAATGCAAAATCAGATATTTTAGACCCTAAAAATGCTTTAGCTTTATCTAAAATTTTAGTGTGAGGAGCCCCAAAGTGAGTAGTGATACTCTCTAAAAAATCTAGGATCACATTTTGTGTTGCTTCTTTGAGTGGCATTGCCTCAGTCCATCTAATGAAATAATCTATGGTAGTTAGAATCCATTTGTGACCCATACTAGACACTAGATTTATCATTATAATGAAGTCAAGACACCATTAAACAAAGGGTTCACCAATAATTATAGGACTAAGGGCCATTGCTGCATTCCTTCTCATCCCCACATAATATTGACAAGATTGACACTTTTTTACCAGTTGATAACAATCTGTAAATAAAGTGGGCCAAAAATAACCTACCTCACTTATCTTTATAGCTATGGTTCTTGCAGAAAAGTGTCCACCTGAAACTCCATTGTGCATTTCATGCAATAATTTTTAGCCTCGTCTTTCTCTATGCATCTTAAGAGTTTTCCATTAGAATTTATTCTGAAAAGAACTTGTTCAATTAAAACAAAATGGACCCCTTGCATTCTATAGTATCTCCTCTTGTTTTGAGGGGGTTCTCTTGGGTAAATCCCATATTTCATAAAATGAATCCTGTTTGTGACCTAAGAGTTTTGATCAACCTCTTGTATCCTCAATACAGTTTCCTTTTCTATTTCTAAATTTGTTACTTCAATTATCATCTTTATAAGCTCTTGAGTCATGTATTGATACAACTCCGTACCTCTAACTAACTTAGTGGGTTTGACCTCTACATCATATTCAAAGATATTTGTTATCCAGTTTGCTCTTTTTTTAGTAATTTCACCCTCCATAATGTATTCTCTGACACTTAGGCGAGCCACAAGTGTCAAAATCTTACTTACTGATACTATATGCCTAAATTTCTTGAGAGATTTTACCATAGCATATGCTCATTTCTCCAAAAAGTTGTATCTAGTTTTGTACTCCCTAAGAGTCCTTGAGAAAAAGGCTATTAGATGCTTTCCCTCCTATCTATCATCTTTTTGTGTTAGGACAGCAGCAATACTGAGCTGTCCTCCATAGACATACATTACAAAAGGCTTAGAAAAGTCTAGGTTTCTAAGTACTGGGGCCATTGAAATTGCTTTCTTGACCTCTTCAAATGCTTTCCTTCCTTCTGTAGTCCACTTGAAAACTAGGTCTTTTTTCAACAAGAGTGTCACTAGTCTTACTAAGCCTACAAAGTTAGATATGAACCAACTGACAAAATTAATCTTCCCCAAAAAAGATTGAATTACTTTTTTATTTACTAGTAGGGGAAAGTTCATTATGGCTACAACTCTCTCTGGATCTATAGAAACTCCTTCTTTAGATACTATATGTCCCAATAATTTGCCTTGAGGTACAACAAAGATACATTTCTTGGGATTCAAGGATATTCCAAATTCTTGATATTTCTTAAAAATAGATTCTAAATGATCAAAATGATCAACATCATTCTTGGAAAAAATAGTAAGATCATCAAGATAAATTAGGATGATTTTATTTATAAGTTCCCTAAATGCTACATCCATAACTCTTTTAAAAGTGGCTCCAGAGGCCAAATGGCATCTTAACATATGCAAATGTTCCCCATTTGGTAGTAAAAGCAGTCTTGTATTGATCTTCATCAGCCAACTAAATCTGATTATATCTAGAGAAACCATCTAGCAAGGAAAATCTCTTTGATCCAGCCACAATCTATAAAATTTATTCCATAGATGGCAAGGGATAGTGATCTTTCAGAGATGCTCTATTCAAGTCTCTGAAATCTACACAGAGTCTTATGTCACCATTATTTTTCCTGACTGGTACTAGATTTGATACCCAGGTTGAGTGTTTGATTGGAAAAATTATTTTAGAATCTAAAAGTTTCTATAACTCATCTACCATTAGAGATTCAATCCTTGGATTTACTGGCCTCTGCTTCTGTTTGACTGGCTTAGATCCTTCAGTTAGTTATATTGTGTGATGAATGATGTCTCTATTATATCCATGAAGGTATTCATAGCTATAGTCTATGACTCTATCATATATTTTGCATAAGTCAATTAGTCTTTCCCTTTCCTCTTGAGTTGTAGAATTTCCAATTTTTTATTTTCTCCCTTCACTCACCTCTATTTTAGAATAATTTGCTTTATTTACTTGGAACCTTTTCTTCTCTAGGCCTACATCTTCTAGATCAAGTAGGTTTTCTAAAGTGATTAAGCCTTTGGGAAGCTTATTATTCTTTAATTGTATAACTTGGTATCGATATGCCTCTTCAATTTTTAGTTGCAATTAATCAACAAATTCCCCTAATTATTGCAAAAATGAGAGTACCTGAGAATCATTTTCAAATACTTGTCAATTCTCATCATTTTCTGGGATAGTTGGCCTTACTATAACTTTTACTAACTCATTGTTAACTAATAGGCCAGTTGTTAGATCAAACTATGAGCCAATCTGTGCCATCCTATCAGCTTTAGAATTTTGGGTTCTAGGAACTACTTCAATATTGAAAGCTTCAAAATCTTCTATTAAGTCCCAAATTCATTATCTATAGGATCTCATCCTTACATTTTTGGATATTGTCTTTTCCCTAATTTGCTTCACCACTAATTATGAATCTCCTTTTACTATCACATTCTTTACTCCCTTTTTCTTGGCTAATATGAGCCCATGTACTAAGGATTCATATTCAGCATCATTATTAGTACAAGTAAATTGACAATGGATAGCTCTCAAAATTTTCTCCCCATTTGGAGCAATAAGACAAATTCCTACTCTAGCACCACTTTTACTTCTAGCCCCATCAAAATTTAAGGTTTAAATTTATGAATCTTTTTTAGATTCTTGATTATTTGGTGTTTCTTCCCTTAAAACATTTGAGATTTCATGGTCTTCATCAAAAATGACATAAGTGCCCAGACTAGGAAAGTCATAATTTCCATATGGATCACTATGCATCATAGCTAACAAATGGTTATTTTCCTCTTCTTGGTCATGTTCAGTCTAGTCACCCAACTCTTCAACAAAGACCTTTTCTTCCTTATTTAGCATAGCATGAGATGCTTCTAATTTTGACATTGGTTCATTGGTGATGTGATCCTTAGATAATGGCTTAGATAATATTTTCATCTTTGTACCATATTTGGTTTTTAAGATGAGGTGAGACCAATCAAGTGACATATATCCTCCTATTATGGCTGTGAAATTCCTAATAAACATAGGCCAAATATAGAGGGTATATTTATGACTACTACATCTTGATTGACAATTATATTGGGGCAAGTATATAATTGCAATGGGAGTTATTTAATTCTCCCAATATTTGCACTGATTTTCCATCCAACTACATGACTCCTCTAGTAAGTGGCTCATACTTTATTTTTAAAGCATCTGCTATTTGCTTAGGCATTAATATAGTACTAACCCTTGAGTCTATCATTGCATTATCTAACAGTTTCTTTCCAAATGTCAAAGTCAAATAGAAGGGATTTGGTTTGGATTTACTTACCTCTATTACATTGTTCAAAAAGGTTATTGTCTTCAAAGGAATTGTGTCCTTGAGATTTTCTTTATCAACAAGTCCTTCTTTGGTGCTAGTATGTTTAGGCACTGCTTAGCCCTATAGAGCTTCTTGTAATAGTATATTTTGCTCAATAATGGATAATATGTCCCATATTGACACTTGTGTTGGAGTCCTCTACAGTTGATCCACCACATTCACCAATCCTAATGTTCGGGTTCTTGGAAAATAAGGGTACCTTGCTTTTTCTTGAACTTGTCTAGGAACTACTTGATTTTGCACTGGCTGATGCACTTCTTGTCTAGTAGTTATGTTTTGATTAATTTGAAATGGAGGAGGCCCCATAACTTCATTATTTGTGACTTTAGGCTATTCCATCATCCTTTTCTTTGATTTGGTATAGTAGTCTGATTGCACCACTGGTTTCTCAAAAGTAGAAGCTTCATTCAAGAATATTGACTCTTCATCTTCAACCCATGAAAACAAAGCATGTTCAAGGGCTATTTATTCTTCTTATTGTAAGGACATCCCTTGCATCTAAGCCATTAGGACTAAATTTTTCATACTAGGGGACTGGTAGGCTTGAGTGTCAGAAGTACTTGCAAATTGTCCATCTATTCTTCTTTGATCTACTACCTTTTGTTATAGATTACCCATGGAACAATCTCTAGGCATATGATCATTATTACAAGGGAAACACTAGGCATTGATGCCCTGCATAATTATTCTACCCTTGAACAATCTCCCTATTTGGATTAGGGGGAACAGTCTGTGAGGGTGTAAGGACTGCAACTAATTGGTTTGCTAGCTGAGGGTTATTTTGCCTTTGATGACCCTAATAATGGTTTGGCTATGGTGGAAATATATTTATTTGGTAGCCTTGATATTGGGGTTTAGGGTAAGGATTTTTTTGTCTTTTTATGCTAATTAACTCATTAGAAAATGTCCTTAAGATATTCTTGATATCATCCATCTCAGATGACTGGGCATGGACAAGTTCTTTAACAGTTTGTTGAGGATATGTGTACATAGACACAGGTGGGGCTATAGGATTAGGGACTTCCTGAGGTAAGGGTAAGGTAATTTATAGAAATATGGGCGTGGGAGGCCTTGGGGGAAACTTTCTATAATCTATTAAATTATTTTCAGCTCTTACTACACAATCATAAGATTCTAGTAGAGTCTGACCTCTAAGTGACTAAATCATTACTGATATGTTTGAATTTAAAGCTTTAAGATAAAATACTATAGCCATACATAGTAATGGTCTTATTGTAGTAGTAATCCTTTCCCAAGTCTTTTGAAATCTTCAATTGAAGTTAGTCATTGCTTATTGTGGTGCCCTTTTAATAGTAATCAATTATTGAAACAAAGAAGACTTATCACCCTTTTATTCAAACCTTTCAAAGAAAATATCTCCAAGTTGATCCCATGTAGATATTGTATTTGGAGTCAAGGATCGGTACCATTCTATAGATTTTCCTTTAAAATAAGATGCTAACAATCTTATAGCCACATTCTGCTATGTGACCACATGTATAGCACAGACATTAGACACATCCTACATATGTTCTTTAGGTGTTTTAAAATCTTGCCCACTAAATTTGGGTAGAGCTTTCAAGGCATTTACTAGAATAGGATAACAAGTGGCTAGTGATATTGGGAGAATCAAAGAACTACTAGTGTTCCAAATTACATAATTCCTTGGGGGTATAGGTGCTCTCATGTTTGCTTTTGGTATTGGTATAAACTGATTGACTTTTCATCTTGGACTAATTATCAAAGGTGGAAAAAGAATACCTAGATTTATAGTAGATTGAGATCTTGTTACTGGTCCACAAATCTGACTCCTTGTAGCTCTCTGGTTCATATGGTCTTGAAAGAAACTTCAAGATGGAGTCCCACTGGGTGTGCCAAAAATTGTTGATGCTTAAAATTGCACTTTTTCCAACACCAACAATGGGAAGTTTTAGGAATGTGGGACTTGTGACCTGAAATGACCTCTAGATTTTAAATAAGCTGGCTCTTCTTTATCTCAAAAGTATTTTTGGTAAAAAGAATAGAAATTAAATAGAAACACAAATGCAACGAAATAAAATCTAACTATGGTGAGGTGCCTGAATTTAATTCAACCCTTAATTCTAAGCACAGTGAATCTATCTTTAGGATTCAATTACATTAAATAGAAAACAAGGCATGATCAATGTAAAAGATGAAAATAGATATGATCAAAGGCTCACAACATAGATGATTTTGCAATAACATAGAAAATATCAACAAAGGCACAAAACTCAATCTTCTTATTAATTTTCTAGTCACATAAAAGGCATAGAGACATGCATAGTTATACAAACATTCTAACCCAAGAAAATAGAACAAATGCAAATGATATTCCAGGTCATAACTAAAAAAGTCTAAAACTTCTTGACAATAATCTCTTGCAAAAAATTCTCTCTATCTATTGATGATGATCCTTTGGTGATCTTTGTAGCCATATTTATATCATCAGACTAGCTCTAGATTACCTGCACATTCCCAATCCAATGGTCTAATTGAACTCTAACTGAACTGGAAGTGTCTAACAAAAGATATTTCTTGGATCTGAAATGTTTTGTCTCCCTACAGTTCATTAGATGAAATAGATACACAAGACACTTCCCATGGTGAAATGGGTGAAGACACTTGGCGTGTTTCACTTACTCTAATTGAAAACTTTCTCATTATTCAAAAGGTACCAAAAAATGACACTTGGCAGCTTTTGAGGCACTTACCAAAGACACACAACACTTTCCACATAACTTATACTCTTTATTGTGTCCTTTCTCAGGAGTGTTCCATCTTTGACATCTATCAAAGTCTACTTCTTCAAACTTTAACAATTTATAGAGAATGGGACCCACAGCACTTCTCACTTGAATAGCTTTAAAAAGGAAAATGGGGATATGTGTCACTTTTTGCATATTTTTAATAAATGACACATGGTGTATTCCATTTTCTTTAGCTAGGGACATGTGGTGGCTTCTATTGATCTTTAGCTAGACTGTATAAACATTCAAGACTCATTTTTAGATTCATACGGATGGTGAAACTTGGCGACTTCCACTGACTTTAAAAACAAAAACCCAGGTCCCACCATAGTCTTTACTTCTTGATGAAACAAAGTGAAGATATTTTATATGTTGACACATGGCAGCTTCCTCTTTCTTTAGCTATAGATACATGGTGTCTTTCATTGCTTTTAGAAAAACATATTGAAAGCTTCCGCAGTTGCCACTTGGCACCTTTTGCTTGATCCTGAGAAAAGCTTATTGAAAGAAGCTTTCAAAACTCAAAATAAATTTGAAACATGGATGCCAACACTTGTCACACTCCACTAATTTACCACAGGACATGTGATACATTTTAAGCAACTTAAAAGAATTATAAATTGTGTCTCAGCTGCTGGCACTTGGCAACTTCTACATGACTTTGATACTTAGACAAAAGTTAGGCAAAATAAACTCATGCCTGCACTCTATGTCAAAAACTTTACTGCCTCAAAATTGAAATGCATAGGGACAAAACATGGAGCACACAACTAAAAATTAGAAAATGAAAAATGTAGAGTTTTTTACTCTACACATATACAATTGACCTACTCTAGATATAGTCTATTATCCTTGTGCCCTAGAATATATCTACTCTAACCCTACATTCCCCATATATAAATTTTAGGGTTAAACATTTTTTGAAACCAACATTTCATTTTCAAACCTAGATATTTATATAGGGTTCCTTGTTTTTGTATCTCAGATTTTTTATTTTAAAAAATAGATTTTAAAAAGTTCAAAAAAAATTGATTTTTTAAAGGCATGTTTAATATGGATATATTTGTTTGTTGGCTCATATTTAATTAATTATTAGTAGTTATTTTTATGTTTCATGTAATATTAAATCAATCTAATCTATAAGGGGTTCCAAATTTGATTACTACAAATCACATGTATTTTTGCATACCTTATCTTGTTATAATGTTTACAGTGAGATTCTACCTGATATTAAGAAACACCATAAAGAGTGTTTGAAATAGTATTGATCTTACAACCATGCTAAATTTTTTTCAAATTATGTTATATATAAAAATCCACTTTGGCACTTGATCCCCTATTTCTCCCATGACAAGGATGTTCTTTTAGATGCATTATGCATGAGATTTTTACCAAGTAATATGGAGCCTCATATGTAGATTTTGTGTTAAATTCCATTAAATAGACTAAACATAGTATATCATTTTAAAAATAATATATATCACTATAAGACCTCATAAATAATTTATTACCATTATACATTCAAGTTTGTGTGTGGAATAAAATTATAAAAAGAGTCCTTATGGATAATGGTTCAGGGTTAAACATTTGTAACATATCATTTATTTACTTACATGTAATTAGGACTAATGATTTGTAACCTTCCAATATGAGTATCAAAGGATATGATAATATTCCATGACAATTATTGGGGAAAATAACATTGAACATTAATGTGGGATCATGTACACCATTTAATTTGTACCATGTTATGTTAAATGATTTAAACTATAATACACTTTTAGGATGACCTTGGATACATGAAATGTGCATAGTTCCATTTAATATACATACATGGCTAAAAAATAGATATCATGGATTTATTTACACATGTCCAATGGATACTAACCCCTTCAAGCATTTTTCCATAATCTAATAAATAAATAATCCTACATTACAATCCTATAAAATTAATTTTGGTTCTCAATATATGATAAAATATGAAAAAATAAGAAAATGGTTTGGAATATTAATAAGATATAACTCAACCCAAATCTTCTATAAATAACACAAATCGTCAAGGATTGGGGTTTTAAAATAAATTTGTAACTCATAAGAAATATAATTATAACACACCTTTTTTTCAAAAGGCCAAATCTAAACATATACATAATTCCACAATAGATATTCATGTGGTTCAACCTCATTTTATTGATAAGACTACTTCACTAAAAACTTTGACATTTGATTAATTTTAAAATGATGAGTCATTATTAGAGTGCTTGGGGCATATGAGGATCTCCCTTCTTTATTTCATAAAAATAGGTTTCCTCATGCCACCTCTGATCATGATTACTTTGGTGAGAGTGATGATATAAATATCTAACATGATGCATATAATCTTATTCCTAAAACACCATTTATTTTAGGTAAGTATATATTACCAAATGAAGAAATAATACAGTTCAATTATGGAATAGAAAAAGATTCTTGGTCAGTATTACTTGTAGAAATCGTGTAGGATGATGAAAACAAAGAATATCAAAAATTCCTACGTTGATTATCCATAACTATTTTCTTGATCTTACTTATATATGCCTAGGATTCACCCATAAATGATGATGAAAAATGTATTATCATATCTCAATGCAAATATTGTTATGCACAAGATTTATAAAATGCATCCTAAAGTGGCATTGTTAATTAAAAAATAGATTAAAAAGAATTTAGATGTTGTATTCTTATGAGTCATTATACATTATGATTAGGTATATAACCTTATGCATGTTCTTAATCCTAATGGAAAAATTTGATGGTGCACTAGCTATCATGATTTAAACAAGGCTTGCCCAAAAGATTACTTTCTATTACCTAATATTGACATGATTATTGATTCTACATTTGGATATGAAATATTTTCATTTATGGATGGTTTTTTGAGATATAATCAAAATAAAATTAACCCAAAATATCAAGTGAAGACAACATTTACTACTCCATGAGGTATATTTTGTTATGAGGTCTTTCTTTTAGACATAAAAATGCCATATCAACATATCAAAGGGACATGACTCATATATTTCATGATTTTATTCAAAAAACCATTGAGACTATGGTGATGATTTACTTGCCAAATCTAAGAATCAATAAGACCATGATCATGTTTTTTGGTGGATATTTGAATGTTTGTGCAAGTTCAATGATCATTTAAATCCCCAAAAATGTGTTTTTAGAGTGTCTTATAGAAATCTCCTCAAGTATATTATTCTCAATGAGGCATCAAGGTTGATCCAAAAAAGGTAAAATCTTGAGATGCCACCACTAACTAATCTAAAGTAACAACTATGTTTTAAAAGGTATAATTCAAGCTATCTGATGCTTCATCACTCAGTTAGCCAATAAAATAGTTACTTTTATACATTTGATAAAAAGGAAAACAAATTTTTATGGGATGACATTTATTATCAAAACTTTGATAAAATTAAAAAAATATTTAGCAAACCCACTAGTATCCATACCTCGTATTATAGATAGGCCATTACTTTTCTATATCTCATCGACTTAGAAGGCCCTTCAAATATTATTATCACAATATGATGATAATCATAAATAAATGGAAATATATTACATCAATTTAAAATTTATTGATTGTGAGGCAAATATAAGTTAATGTAAAAATTATATTTAGCCTTGGTTTTTTCTACACAAAAACTATGACATTATTTTATCAACAATGATGTTTATATGATAATAAAATAAGGTTAATTAATTTTCATTATGAACAAAACACACCTTACCAATCGTATCAGAAAGTGGGTGGTGTAACTTACCAAGTTTAATCTAAATTTTGTGCCTAAAAACTTGATAAAAGGTCAGATTGTAGTTGGCCAATTGGCTACCACTGCACTTCCTGATTCTTTTCCAATTACCAATGTTTTTCATGATGAATTCAATGCATAAATATATATCCAAATCAATGGACAATGTTTTTCAATGAATCCATATGTAGAGTAGAAGTGGGTGCTGCTATTATATTTTTCACCCTTGAGGGCAAATACATGCCTTTCTCTTACATATCAGAATTTTATTACACTAATGATATAGAAAAATATTAAGACTTGATAATCAATTTCTCAATAGCACAAAATCTTCATATCAAAGACATTCAAATCTTTGGTGATTCTCATTTATCATTAATAAGGTTACCAATCATTAACAAACTAAAGAAGATCATATTTTACCATATAAAGAAATGGTGGATAGACTAAAAGAAACATTTGATATATTTTTTATTAATAGTCACCCGCATAAAGATAAATGTCACATGTGAATGTAATGTCTAGTAAGACATCCTTGCTGAAATTTTATATTAGAAATGATCATATAGACTTTACCATATGCTAGTTATGAGAGCCTTCCATTTCTTTTGATGAAATGGATTCCTTAACCATTCCTTCTATTACTTGAATTTATACTAATACATAATGGTAAAATGATATTTATAATTTAATTTACCAAGATTATATATCAAACCACTTTATGTGTAATGATAAATGTAAATTACAATGTGAAGCACTTTGTTATGTTATTATTGGTAATGATTGATTCAAATGGTGTTTTGATGGACACCTCCTTCAATGTTTAAACACATATGTGACATATACCACATTATTATAAATGCATGATAGTCAGTGTGGTGGATATTTTAGCTGTAATACCAAATCCAAAAAACTCTTACATCAAGGCTATTATTGGTCTACCATGGCACAAGAATGTATTGAACATACCATATTATGTTTACAATTCCATAAATACAATAATTTCAACCATGCATCATCTTACAAGTTATAGCTGATTGTCTCACTTTGGTCTTCCTCTTTATGTGGATTTGATTTGGTTTTCAAGATAAATCCAATGCTTGTTAGGGGACACAAGTTCACAATAATAGCTATAGAATAATTTACAAAATGGGTAGAAGAAATCCCACTTGATTTTGATATAGCGGATGACATATACAATTTTTTTATGACCAATATTATTTCTAATTTTGGCATGCATTCAAATATTATTTATGATAATGGATAATCATTAAAAACTAAGATAGTAAAATGATTTTACAATAAATAAAAAATAAAACATACCTTTTCTACTCCTTACTATCCATAAGGTAATGGCTAAGTAGAGGTAATAAATAAAACCATTTTCAAAATACTTGGTAAAATAGTTTAACCATTCAATTCTTATTGGAACTAGAAGATGGTATATAGTTTACAAGCATACCATACTAGTGTTTTCATACCTATTTATGATACACCTTATTATTTAGTTTATGGTATAGAGGTAGTGTTACTGATTGAACAATAGATATCTTCCCTTCATGTATATTTTAAATATATTATAAAAGATAATGAATATCATGAAAATATATTGCATAAATTAGAAAAATTGAGTGAAAATTACAAAAATATTATTGAACACTAATAGGTTTATCAATATCATGTTAATCATGTGTTACCATAAACGTTTGGCCATGTGAATTTTTTATGGGTGACCTGGTATTAAAATCAAATCAAAAGAATACTAATACAAAAAAGACAAGAAGGGAATGTTTAAACCAAACTAGTTGGTACCATTTATCATTACATAAAAATAAGGAAAAGGTGTGTACTACCTAGCCACACTTGAAGTAAAACCTCTCAAAATTATAATGAAAATCATGTAATTACATAAATATCTCCCTTTAGATATTTCAAAAAGACCAAAAAATAAAAAAAATACAAAAATACAAAAATATGTTGTACATTTACATATAATATTATATTCTTGGCATATATGTTTTTGGTTCCATGTTAGTAGATGGAATATTGGTACTTCCTATATACACGTGTTTCACATATATTTTTGGTGTGACATAAACATACATAGATACATGATATATGCAGTTTTAGATGTTGGGACTTCCATATACTCATGTCATGTGGACATCGAGGGCATCTACTTATTTAATTATGATACATCTAGGTTATATTATTATATGGTCACTTTACATTATCATGTTTGAGATCATATATTTACTTACACATGCCCTTATCCATGCTTATATATTTCATGGTATACTTTTTTTGGATTGATACTGAGGAATTACTAGGTCCTCAGCCCTATCAACAAAAAGATAAAAATAACCATTACAATATGGCTTAACATTTATCCCTATTAAGACATAAGACCACCTTGATTTACAAAATAAGTTTTTGATAAAATCATTATACAGAGTATATAGTAACTTAAAATTTCTAAAATAGACAAGTAAAATAGTACCGACAAACCAAATAGGCTAACCTATTTTACTCCAAGATAATTAATTCAATCATTCTACCATTACAACGTACCATGTTTCTTGATTCTACCACCTACCTAGAACCATGCTCACTGATATCCAAGACATCCTATCCCTTCCCTTCCAATGTAATACCATTATTAGCTAACATCCTACCAACTAACTCACCAATTGTGCACTTCATTGAAGAGAAAATAAAATGTTTATGAACTCATTAAAGACCCTTCCAAATGCTTCCCCTTCCACCAAGGGGGATATTTAATTAACCATGTATGACACCTTTCCCAAGTTATTTAATGGCCTTCATCCTTTCTGGAGAGTGCCTAAGTTCCCTCAAGTCCTCAAACCTAAGAATGGGATTTAACAAATCTTCAATAACAAGCATGCTAACCCCCTAACTCTCTATAATTTCCATTTAGATCAAGCAATCAGTGTCCACATCTTTAGAAAAGTTAACTAAAGCCAAAAAATAGGACTCTAGTTCTTGAAACATCGATAAAGGGACAAAACCCAAAAAACATCTTTTAGAAAATGAGTGTTGGAAAAGGCTTGAGGGGTAGGGATTTTAATTCTAATAGAAACTCCAACTGATGTTTGGGACACACAAAAAACTTAACCATTACTCGGACTTGATCCCTATTTGACATAATCAAACATATATTTAAAGCACAAAGTGAAGAGAAGTCTGAGTTCACCCTAACTCATCTACTATCTACCAAGATATCCATACCTAACACCTTTTCAATTACCTCTACCAACTTTAAAGATGGGATATAGAACACATTGAATAGTTGCATTCTAGAAACTGACCTAAATAAGCCCATTTCCATACTCTTATCTCATCCAAAATCTAGTGTCTAACCTACCGATTCAACACTAAAATGACCCATCTTTCCTCTACATCTGACACAAAAAAAACCATGCTCATATAAAATCCAAAAAAAACCACCCTACTATCATAACTCACACTAAGACATTCTTAACAATAAATTCCCACACTGAAGAATCAAGAAAATCCATCATAAAACTAAAAGTCCCATCCTATCTCTTAAATCTCAGGAGTCCATCACCATCAAAAATCCCTCTACACACTCTACCCTACATCATCCACTCCACTAAAGGACAAGAGGGCCAAATGAACTATATGTCCATGCAAATCTAATATCTATAGATTTTTTATTTATAAGAAAATCAAAATATCTTTATTAGAAAATGGTTTTTTGAAACATTTTTAAATGCCAACCACTAAAAATTTTATTATTTTTTGAAAAATATAAAAAATTCTAGTTAAAGACATTCTCTTCAGATAGGACTTAACAAACCATGTAGCCTTTGAAAAATATACCCAAAAAAATAGGAAGCTTATTAAAATTCAATTTTCTCAAATTTCATGCCATCTACCCATCTATTATTGATATTATATATCCTTTCTTCCTCTCTTTGATCAACTACCACATTCACCAAACATCCACAATTTTATTACTTTCATGGAAATAATGAGAATAATTCCAACCTTCAAAAGTTTCCAACATGGGCCAAATGACATCTAAAATATTTGAAATCTTCCAAGATTTAGCCATTTGATTAGTCAAATCTTGAATCACCACCTACAAATCTCCTTCAATTTCTAAGAAGGAGATTCCACATTCTAGAGCCAAATTAATCCCTATTGCTAAGGCTTCGGCTTCAGCTTCATTATTCATGCCATCAAAAAGTTTTAAGGATAGAGTTATAATTAAAGAACTATTAAAATATTTTATAACATAACCAACCTATGAAGCTCCAGGATTGCCTTGACAAACCCCATCAAAATTTAGTTTGAACCACCCAAGTTTAGGTGGACTCCAAACTACATCTTTTCTTTCTTCCTTATTTTTCTTATCTACCATTGTCACTTTAACGGGAGGTATTTTAATATATTTCCATTTAACACATTTTTGCATATCCCATTGTGAAAAGATACCTTTCTTTTTATGAAAATGTGAGGACACCACTTTAGATATGGATATTTCTATTTCTCTTAAAATCACATGCAATAGGTGTTCTTTTTCTTTGAAGATACAAACATTTCTCTCCTTCTAGATCATCCAAATAAGAATAGCTAGACTACATCTCCATAGACTGTAAATATAATTCTTTACATCACCTATAGGCCAAGATGCAAAATATTGAAAAAGAGTTTTTATCCATGCCCACAACCAATTGAACCTGTTACATATCCAAATCTAACACCAATGACCAAAGGAAAAATTATATAGCAAGTGATATGCCATTTTTTTGTCTTTTTTGCAAAGGCACACCTTGAAGGTCCAATAAACCTAATCTTTCTTAGGTAATCTTGAGTCAATATACAACTATGAAATACTAACCAATAAAAATCCCTTACTTTTTGTAAACCCTCTTTATTCCAATAGAGAAAGTTAGCCTAGCTTAGAGCATCATCTTCCACTTCCACCATTTGATAGCCTAATCTAATAGAGTAGTGTCATGTCTTAGCTCTAATTCAATGTAATTGATCTTCTTGATTTTTTAGAAATATTTTTCCTAATTTAAGATAGGATTCTAGAGATAATTTCTTCATGATAAACTAGAAGATCATGAAAACTTGTCCAATTGTTCGCTACTTTGTTGGAATTACATTGTTGAGCCACATAATCCCTAACTAATTTACCCCATTGGTTTTTTAAAAAAGATTTAATTTGATTTTTAGTGAACTCCTCTATTAGAGGCTGATGGCCATTCCAAGAATCTAACCAAAAATCCACTTTCCTACCATTATTAACCATCTAAGAGACATGTTGTCTTATCACTAATCTCCATTGTAGCATGAAATTCCAAATATGAGATCCTCTAGGAGGATATTTTATATAAACTATTCTTTATTTAGATTCTGAATCTAGATATTTTTCTTTGTGAAGCCTATACCACAATCTACCAAAATTAGAAATCATTTGCCAAACCAATTTTGCTCCCAAAGCTAAATTTTGCAAAGAAAGATTCTAAATACTTGCCCCTCCTTTTTGTTTTATCTTACACACACTCTCCCATTTCATCATAGGAATTTTTTTATCTTCCCCATAATCTTACCAAATAAAATCTCTCATGATTTTATTCATGGAATTAAACATATGATCTAGAGGGGAAAGAACCAAGAAGTAGTAAGTTGGAACATCACTTAACACAACCTTGATCAAAGTGATTCTTCCTTCTAAGGAGAGTCATGTTACTTTCCGTTAACTAATATGGGCTTTAAATCTATCCATGAAATTCTTTCACATCTATTTGGAGCTAGATATTTTGAAAAAAATAAACCCAAGATATTTACTTGGGAGTTTCCCAATTTTAAAACCAAGAATCCTACTTAAATTATTTTCAACCATTTGGCTACAGTTGACAAAATATATTTATAACTTACCCTCATTTACTTCTTAACCATAAGCTACTTAATAGCCTCTCATGATACTTTTTAATTCCTTAGCTTCCTCAATTTTTGATTTTCCAAATATAAAGTGTCATTTAAAAATTGATGGTAAGAGAATCAAAGTTATACATCACTTTCAAACCCTGAAGCCTTTCTCTATTTTGTGCTGATTTCATAACTCTCCCCAAGGCTTCTGCCATGATGATGAAAAGAAAAGGTGATAGAGGATCCCCTTACCTAAAACCTCTTGAAATAGGAAAGAATCCCAAAGAACTCCCATTTGTTAATATAGAGAATTTAGGATTTGAGACATAATTATATATCCAATCACATCAATCTTTACTAGAGCTAAATTTAAAAAGAATTTTAAACTAGAATATCCAGTTAACTCGATCATAATATTTAATAATGTCCATTTTTATCATCATTCCTTTTTGATGATTTTGGTTTAGGGATTGTATGAATTCATAAGCTACAATAATTCCTTCTTGAATACTTATACTTGGTATGAAACTAGCTTTTTCACCATAATTAATATTATTCAAAAGGGGTTTCATTTTTTCATTAGTGGATTTTGAAATTATCTTATAGATTATATTGCACAAAGCCACCAGTCTAAAAGAAATAAAAAAGAATCATGAGCCTCACCTTTTGGAAATAAAGAGGTTAATGTCATATAATTTATGACTAAACTTTCCTCTTTTTCCCTGATTCTTCCACCATATCTAATACATCCAAATCCAATGTTTCCAAAAAGGATTAAAAGAAAACTACTAGAAAACCATCCAAACCTAGAGATTTATCTTTGACCATATAAAAGACTAAATTTTTTATTTATTCAAGTGAGAAAGGAGATAAAAACCTCTCATTCATTTCTTGAGATGTTAATTTTAGAATATAATGAAGAAATTCATTCTGAGTATGCAAATTAGAATTGGCTTCATCATTCAATAAGTGCTAAAAGAAACAAATTGCTTCCTACCTAATTTCCTCTAGAGATTCCAAGGCCACCCCTTATCCTAAAAAATGGGGGGAATTACAATCACATTTCTTCTTGATCTTACCAATTGATAGAAAAGGTAGAATTTTTGGCACCTTCTTTAAGCCAACTCTCTCTAGGTTTTTGTTTCTAATAAATATATTCCCTATAAATAATTTCTTCATAATCACTAGTCAAATCCTTTTCCTGATGATAGTATGCCACATCCATGCTATATTTAAACACTTTTTCATTTAAAAAGTTTATCTTAGATTCAATCCTATCTTTCTCTTGAAAACATATTCTTAAAGTGATACCAATTCTAACCTTTCAACTTCTCCTTCAAGAACTTAAGCCATTTAGACATTTGCACCCTTTTTTTTAATCTTCATGTATTAGATAATTTATCCACAAATATTTTACTAAATTAAAAATATATTCATCATGTATCCACATTAATTCAAACTTTAAAATAAATCTTTTAGGAGGAGAATCTAGATTAATAGTCAAAGCAATCAAAAGGTGATTAGACCTCATATGTTGAGTGACCAAATAATCCAATTTACTATTACTCTGAAACCAATTAGAGGAAGAAAAAAACTTATCCAACCTATCCAGAATATTATCCTTACCTAACCATATTTTTTTTGAGGTAAACCAACTTGAATTTAGAGAAACATCTTGAAAATCATAAAATTTCCTAAATCTTGACTTGCATGAGAGACAGTGAAAAAATCTCCCTACTTATCCTTCTAACTCAAGATGATTTTAATATCCCCACCTAAAACCAAATTTTACTACTAATAATATTTTAGAAATGTATAAATCTCAGGCCAAAGGGTATATTTCAAACCTCCTCCTTGTGGACCATAAATGTTAGTCAAGTAAAATTGAAGATCTGACTGAAAACTAGAAATCCACCCTCTACTTTTCAACATCTAGAAAAATTTCTAAAGTGCCTTGAGTTTTAGATAATACTTCAACTTATGTATGTTATATAATATTTTTCTTGCCTTTTTTAATATTCAAACCCCAATTAGGTTTAGAGATTTTTCTCTTAGACTTAGCTATTGATAGAACTTCTTTATAATTTAAATCTCCTTTAGATTCCTCTTCTACCTCTTCTTCTGACTCTTCTTCAAAAATTGATTCTTCTTCCTCAATGCTAGGAATTGTCTACTCTTCCTCCACTAATACCCTCCTCTTCTTATTGCTTTCTATGACCATTTGATTCTTCAAAACCATCTCTCTAATATTAAGTGATTATTGCTCAAGGAAATCACAATTTTTGATCATTAAATCTAGGGAAATAACTTAATTGGTACCAATTCTAACCCAAAGATCTTATATTACATTGATTTTATTTGAAAGACTCTTGATAAATACCTTCTCCAAATGCTACTTTGGTGCCTCTATTTTAGGTGTTTTCAAATTTTACTTCTTTCCTTGAGAGGCTTGTTCACTTTCCATTTAGGGACAAATTTGATCGATTTGGTTTAAAGAGGACTCCTTTTATTCTTATAATATTTCTAAAGATGCCCTAGTTGATGACAACCATAACATCTAAAAGGAATATTTTCCACATCTATACTTTGATGCCATTCTCTCATTGCTATTTTAATAATAAAAAACTCTAGAATCTCTAGATCTAAATCCAAATCAACCCTAATGTTTGCATAAGTTATTCTCTCCCCTTTCAAGGAAACCACATTAATTTCCACCACCCCCACCAAATTTCATAAAGTTGTTACACAATCTTCATTCTAGTATTCTAAAGGGAATCCATAAAATATTATTGAAGTAGTAACTCCCATTTTTAGCTTTTAAGGGATCAAAATTAGGGCTACAATTTTGAATCCAAATACCCAATCCTTCTAGAGACTAGTTTTTGACCTTAAGAATTTTATCTTTATCCATTTTAGATAGAAAAGTTTCCAAAAAAACCCCTTGGTAAAAATCTCACCTTCATTTCCTTGCCGCATTTCTCTTTAACCTATAATTCTATGGTTCTTATCACTGACCATTTACCAATGCATTTCCATATTATAGCACAGTTATAAAGTAATTGAATCTTAGCATTAAATTAGTCCAATGACCAATCAAGGATTTTAGATTTACCCAAATTCTCTTCAAACCCAAATAGTGCCCATAGGATAGGCTCCTTAGCCATTGGTATCTCAAAAAACTCCTCCTTATGATGGAAATTTACTAAGGACTTGCCCTCACCCGATTCTCGAGAGCCTCTATGGATTTCATACTCTCACAAAAAACCTTTGGCTCTTAAAAAATCTAGCCTTTCTTCTTTTCTTTCCAACTATTTCCTATTTTACCCCACTTGCCTCCTCATCCCACCACTCCTTATCTTCCTCTATCACTACATCCAAAATCTTCCAATGATCTTTCTTTCCATGATTATCCCCAATTTACCTTTTTCTTTAGATAGTTTTTGAAAATGTAGTGTAGTCATGTCTTTCTAACCTTTTAAAGACTTTCTCTTATCATTTTATGATCCCTTTCATTGATCCTTTTCCATTGCTTCATACTTCATTTCTTTGCTCACTTTCACCATAGTCACTCCCCCTTTTTCCTAACTTCTTTTTTTATTATTATCCTAAGATCTAATAGAATTTTATAAATTCTTGACACTCTATTTCATAGTATACTTAATATTATAGATAATTAACATTTTTTGCTAGCACATATACCAAGGTACTAGTATGATATGTTTATGTTGGATGTTTATGTTTTCATTTATGTACTTCATTAAGTTTCTTGCCATGTTATTGTCTTGATTATTTGAGCATGTGAATATGATTCCATTTTTTATCCTCTCCATTCCTTTGTTTACCTTTTTGACATTTTAATAAGTCATTTTTTATTATATGTTGACATTTAAAAGTCATTATTACTGTAGAGTAAAAAATACTCTACATTTTATTTTGATTTTCAGTTGTGCACTACAAAATTTTATCCCCACACACTTTGGTTCAGGATGGTGAAGTTTTGACTTAGAGTGCAGGCTCAAATTTCTTTTCGCCTCATTTTTCTCTAAGTGTCAAAATCAAGCAAAAGCTGCCAAGTGTCATCGATCGAGGCACCTTTCATAATTTCTATAAGTTGTTCAGGATGTGCCACGTGTCTCATAGTAACTTAGTGGAATGTGACAAGTGTCAGCATCGATGTTTCATATTGACATCTACATTTGAAATCTCTTTTGAGTGGAAGGTTTCAACAAGCTAAGTATCAGGATCAAGCAGAAGGAACCAGGTGGCAATAATGGAAGGTTTTAATGTGCTTTCCTAAACACAATAGAAGATGCCACATATCCCTAGCTAAATAAAGTGGAAGCCACCATGTGTCAACCTATGAATTATCTTCATTTTGTTTCATTAACAAGTAAAGACTATGGTGGGTCTCGAGTTTTTGTTTTGACGCAAGTGGAAGCCACCAAGTGTCACTGTCCATGTAAGTATGAAATGAGGCTTGATTATTTCTATATTATAGATAGGGAAACATGGAGATGGACACATGTCACCTTTCATAGGTTTCTCAAAAGGTATCCAAAGGTAGCAGAGATCACCATGTGTCCTTTGTAAAGAATAAGCAGAAAGTGCCACATGTCCCTGTCCCCTTTTTGAAGTTGCTCAGGTGAGAACTATTTTAGGCCCTATTCTCTATAGAAGTTGTTTAAGTTTTGGGAGAAGCGGATGGTGACAGATGTCAAAGACCAAACACTTCTAAGTGAAGACACAGTAAGAGTATAGGTTACACAAAATGTGCCATGTGTCTTCAGTAATTGTTACAGAAGCTGCCAAGTGTCATTTTTTGGTGCTTCATAAATGATAAGAAGGTTTTCAAGTAAAATAAGGGAAATTGGCCAAGTGTCCTCTTTTGTTTGATAGAAGGGAGCGTCCTGTGTATCTATTTTAGTCAATGAATTATAGGAAGATAGAATGTTTCAAAATCTAAGAAATATCTTCTATTAGACACTTCTAGTTCAGTTAGCTTTCAGTTGGGCCATTAGATTGGGAACATGCAGACAATCTAGAGTGAATCTAATGCTATAAAGAGGGGTGCAGAGATCACCAGAATGGATCATTAGAAGATTGGAGAAATTTTTTTATGAGAGACTATTGTTAAGAGTTTTAGACTTTTAGAGCTGTGATCAGGAATATCATTTGCCTTTGTTCTATTTTCTTGAATTGTAAAGTTTATGTAACTATGCATGTTTCTATGCCTTTTATGTAACTTGAGAGTTAATAAGAAGACTGAGTTCTATGCCTTTGTTGATATTTCTCTGTATCATTACAAAAGTAGTCTAAGTTATGAGCCTCTGTTTATATTGTTTATATCTTTTACATTAATCATGCCTTGTTTGCTCTTTAATGGAATTGAATCTCACATATAGTTTCAATGTGCTTAGAATTAAGGGTCGAATTACATTCAAGCACATCACCATAGTTATATTTTCTTTCTTTGCATTTGTGTTTCTATTTAAATTCCTATCCCTTTCCTCCCAACACTAAAGATAAAGAAGAGACCAACTTCTTAAAAATTTGGAGGTTGTTTCATGTTGCAAGTCCCACATTCTTGAAACTTCCCATTATTGGTGTTAGAAACAAAGTGCAATTTTAACCATCAACAGTTTTTGGCATGCCCGGTGGCACACCATCTTGAAGTTTTTTTCAAGATTGTATGAACTAGAGAGCTACAAGGAGTCAAAGTTGTGGACCAGTAACCAGATCTCAATCTGCTATAAATCTAGGTATTCTTTTGCCACCTTTGGTATCTATTCCAAGAAGAAGAGTCAATCAATTTATACCAATACCAAGAGTAAATATGGGAACCCCTATACCCCCAAGGAATTATATAAGTTGGAACATTGGTAGTGCTTTGATTCTCCCAATACCACCAACCACTTGGGATCTTATCCCAATAAATGCTTTGAAATCTCTACCCAAATTCAGTGGGCAAGATTTTAAAACACCTGAAGAACATCTTCAAGATGTATCAGATGTTTGTGTTATACATGTTGTCATAGCAGAATGTGGCTATAAGGTTGTTAGTAGCTTCTTTTAAAGGGAAGGCTCTGGAATGGTACCGATCCTTGACTCCAAATACCATATCTACATGGGATCAGCTTGGAGATCTTTTCTTTGAAAGATTTGAAGAAAAGGGTGATACATCTTCTATGTTGCAATAATTGATTACTATCCAAAGAGCACCACAAAAAGCAATGACTGACTTCAATTCTAGATTTCAAAAGACTTGGGAAAGGATTCACGCTATAGCTAGACCATTACTAAGGATGGAAATAGTATTTTATCTTAAATCTTTGAATTTAGACATATCTATTATGATTCAGTCACTTGGAGGTCAGACTCTGCCAGAAGCTTATGACTATGCAGTCAGAGCTGAGAATAATCTAATAAATGCTAGAAAGTTACCCCCAAGGCCTCTCATGCCCATGTTTTTAGAGATTACCTTACCATTGCCTCAAGAAACCTCTAATTCCATAGCCCCACCTATGTCTATGTATAAGTATCATTAACCACCTACTAAATAACTTGTCCCTACCCATTCATCTAAGATGGATGATATCAAGAATATCTTAAGGACATTTTCTAATGAGTTGATTAACATAAAAAGATAGCAGAATCCTTACCCTAGACCTCAATATCAAGGCTACCAAAGAAATATATTTTCATCATAGCTAAACCAATACCAAGGTCCTCAAAGGCAAAATAACCCTCAGCCAACAAACCAATTAGTTGCAGTCCCTCCACCCTCACAAACTGTTCCCCCCAATTTGAATAGGGAGATTATTTAAGGGAAAAATAATTATGTAGATAGCAATAATGCCTAGTCTTTCCCTTGTAATCATGCTCATACACCTAGAGATTGTCCCATGGGTAATATACAACAAAAGGTAGTAGAGCAAAGAAGAATGGATGGACAATTTGCAAGTACTAGTGATAATCAAGCCTACCAATCTCCTAGTATGCAAAATTTAGTCCTAATGGCTCAAATGCAAGGAATGTCTTTATAACAAGAGGAAGAAATAGCCCCAAAACATGATTTGTTCTCATGGGTTGAAGATGAAGAATTATTATTCTTGAATGAAGCTTCCACTTCCAAGAAACTAGTGGTGCAATCAGATTACTATACTAGTTCAAAGAGAAGAATGGTGGAATAGCCTGAGGTTGAAATAATCAAGTTATGGAGAGTCCTCCATTTCAAGGTCAAATAAATATAGCTGTTAGATAAGAAATGTCATAATCAGTGCTGAATCAAGTAGTTCTTAGACAAGTTCAAGAAAAGTAAGGTATCCTTGCTTTCCAAAAACCCAAACTCTGAGACCAATGAATGTGGTAGATCAATTAAAGAGGACTCCAACACAAGTATCAATCTGGGACATATTAGCTATCCTTAAACAAAAGACACTATTACAAGAAGCTCTACAAAGCCAAGCAGTGCCCAAACATACTAAGATCAAAGAAATATTTGCTGAAAAGGAAAAGCTCAAGGACACAGTTCATCTGTAGACAACAACCCTAGTGAACAATCCACCAAAGGTAACAAAATCAAAACCAGATCCTTTGTATTTGACTTTGATAATTAGCAAGAAACTACTATATAATGTAATGATAGATTCAAGGGCTAGTACTATATTAATGCCAAAGGTAATAGCAAATGCTTTAAAGATAAAGTATGAGCCACTCACTAAAGGAGTTATGTAGCTAGATGGCAAATTAGTTCAAACCATAGGGAGAATTAGACAACTCCCATTACAATTATATACTTGTCCCAATATAATTGTTAATCAAGATATAGTAGTCATAGATATACCTCTTATTTTTGGTTTATGTTTATCAAGAGACTTTACAACCAAGATAGGAGGATATATGTCTCTTGATTGGTCTCACCTCATTCTAAGAACCAAATATGGTTCAAAGATGAAAATTCTATCTAAACCACTATCAAAGGATCATATCACCAATGAACCAACATCAAAATTAGAGGTAGATCATGCTATGTTAAATAAGGAAGAAAGGGTTTTTGTTGAACAGTTAGGTGATTGGACTAAGCATGATCAAGAAGAAGAAAATAACCAATTGTTGGTTATGATGCATAGTGACCCATATGGGAATTATGACTCTACTGGTCTGGTCACTTATGTCATATTTGATGAGGACCATGAAATCCCAAATGTTTTAAGGGAAGAGGCACCAACTAATCAAGAATCTAAAAAACTTTCAGACATATGGACCTTAAATTTTTATGGGGCTAGAAGTAAAAATGGTGCTAGAGCAGAAATTTATCTTACTACTCCAAATGGTGAAATTTTTTTAAGGGATATCCATTTCCAATTTGCTTGTACTAATAATGATGCTAAGTATGAATCTTTAGTACATGGGCTCCTATTATCCAAGAAAAAAGGAATAAAGAATCTAATAGTAAAAGGAGGTTTAGAATTAGTAGTAAAGCAAATTAGAGAAAAGGCAATAGCCAAAAATGTAAGGATGACATCTTATAGACATAAGATTTGGAACTTAATAGAAGATTTTGAAGCCTTCAATATTGAAGTAGTCCATAGGATTCAAAATTCTAAAGTTGATAGGATGGTCGAGATTGGCTCATAGTTTGATCCAAAAATTGGCCTATTAATTAACAATGAGTCAGTAAAAGTTATAGTGAGGCCAAATTTTCTAGACAGTGATGAGAATTGGCAAGTATTTTAAAATGATTCTTAGGTACTTTCATTCTTACAACAACCAGATGAGTTTGCTGATCAATTTCAAACCAAAATTGAAGAGGCATATGGATATCAAGTCATATAATTAAAGACTAATAAGCTTCCCAAAGGCTTGATCACTTTAGAGAATCTATTTGATCCAAAAGATGTAAGTCTGGAGAAGAAAAGATTCCATGTAAAAAAAGTAGACTATTCTGAAATAGAGGTGAGTGAAGGGAAAAAATTAAAAGTTGGAAATTTTACAACACAAGAGGAAAGAGAAAGACTAATTGAATTGTGTAAAAAATATGATAGAGTCATAGCCTGGAGATATGAAGACCTTCATGGATACAATAGAGACATTATTCAGCACACAATAGAACTGAGTTAAGGATTTAATCCAATCAAATAGAAATAGAGGCCAGTAAATCCAAGGATTGAGTCTCTAATGGTAGATGAGTTACAGAAACTTTTAGATTCTAAAATAATTTTTCCAATCAAACACTCAACTTGGGTATTAAATCTAGTACCAGTTAGGAAAAATAATGGAGATATAAGACTTTGTGTAGATTTTAGAAATCTAAATAGAGCATATTTGAAAGATCATTATCCCTTGTCCTCCATAGAACAAATTCTACAAACTGTGGCTGGATCAGAGAGATTTTCTTTGCTAGATGGTTTCTCTAGATACAATCAGATTTGGTTGGCCGATGAAGACCAATACAAGATTGATTTTACTACCAAATGGGGAACATTTGCATATGCTAAGATGCCATTTGGCCTATCAAATGCTGGAGCCACTTTTCAAAGAGCTATGGATGTTGCTTTTGGGGAACTTATAAATAAAATCATCCTGATTTATCTTGATGATCTTACTATTTTTTCAAAAAATGTTGTTGATCATTTTGATCATTTAAAAGCTATTTTAAAGAAATGTCAAGAATTTGGAATATCCTTGAACCCTAAGAAATGTATCTTTACTATCCCTCAAGGAAAATTATTGGGGCATATAGTATCTAAAGAAGGAGTTTCCATAGATCCTAAAAGAGTTGTAGCTATAATGAACCTACCTCTTCTAGTAAATAAAAAAGTAGTTCAATCTTTTTTAGGGAAGATTAATTTTGTTAGTAGGTTCATATCTGATTTTGCAGGCTTAGTGAGACTAGTGACACTCTTGTTAAAGAAGGACCTAATTTTCAAGTGGACTATAGAAGGAAGGCAAGCTTTTGAAGGGGTCAAGAAGGCTATCTCAACAACCCTAGTACTTAGAAACCTAGATTTTTCTAAGCCTTTTGTAATGTATGTCTATGGAGGAGAGTTAAGTATTCCTATTGTCTTAACACAAAAAGATGATAGATAGGAGGGAGAGCACACAATAGCTTTTTTCTCAAGAACTCTTAGGGAGTATGAAACTAGATACAACTTTGTAGAGAAACAAGCATATGCTCTAGTAAAATCCCTTGAGAAATTCAAGCATATGGTATCAGGAAGCAAAATTATGATACATGTAGCTCACCCAAGTGTCAGAGAATACATCATGGAGGGAGAAATTATTGAAAAAAGAGATAACTAGATAACCAAGATCCTTGAATATGATGTAGAGGTCAGACCCACTAAGTTAGTCAGAGGTAGAGGTTTGTGCCAATATATGACTCAGGAGCTTGAAAAGATGATACCTGAAGAGACAAATTCAAAAGAAGAAAAGGAAATTGTACTAAGGATACAAGAGGTAGATCAGGAATCCTAGGTCACAAGCAGGATTCATTTTATGAAATATGGGGTTTACCCAAGAGAACTCCCTTAAAATAAGAGAAGATATTATAGGATATAAAGAGTTCGCATTGTTTTAATTGAATAGGTTCTTTTCAGAAGAAATTCTAATGGCAAATTGTTAAGATGTGTAGAAAAGGCTAAGGCTAAGAAAATACTACATGAAATGCATCATGGAGTATCAGGTGGACATTTTTTTACAAAGACCATAGCTATAAAGATAAGTGAGGTAGGTTATTTCTGGCCTACTTTATTTATAGATTGTTATCAGCTGGTTAAAAAATGTCAATCCTGTCAATATTATGTGGGGATGAGAAGGAATGCAATAATGCCCCTTAGTCCTATTATTGTTGATGAACCTTTTACTCAATGGGGTCTTGACTTCATTGGAATGATAAACCCAATATCTAGTATGGGTCACAAATGGATCTTAACTACCATAGATTATTTCACAAGATAGACAGAGGTAGTACCACTCAAAGAAGTAATAGAAAATGTGATCCTAGATTTTCTAGGGAGTATCACTACTTGCTTTGGGGCTCCTTGCATCATAAGTTTAGATAATGCTAAAGCATTTTTAGGGTCTAAAGTATCTAAATTTGCATTAAATCTTGGAATGTATCTAAAAACAACCTC
This sequence comes from Torreya grandis, assembly GCA_037957365.1. Lineage (NCBI taxonomy): Eukaryota > Viridiplantae > Streptophyta > Pinopsida > Cupressales > Taxaceae > Torreya > Torreya grandis. The sequence goes on from JARHVA010001858.1 coordinate 510,409, forward strand.
AAATTATTACCCTTAGGGTAATGGTTTGGCAGAATCAACTAACAAGAACCTGATTAGACTTATCAAAAGAATAGGGGCTGATCATCACAAAGAGTGGCATAAAGTCATTAATTTAGCACTATGGGCTGATAGAATCACACTTAAATAGGTGATCAAAATGTCTACATATGAATTGGTATATGGAAAATCTACTGTAATACCACTAAGTTTGGAGATTCCTGCTCTCCAACTGATCAAATAGATTGAAATTGAGGAAAATAGCCCCATGCAGGTCAGACTTGCAAAACGTTTGGAAGTTTAAGAAAAGAGGGATGCAGCCCATGATTCATTGGTAAAGCATTAGAAAATAATTAAAGACTATTTTGATAAAAGGACTTCAAATCCCCATTTCAAAATACGCTCAATTATTTTGAAATGGGATGCAAGAGATGCCAATCCGGGTCAACACACTAAATTTGAAGCATTATGGACTGGTCCTTATAAAATTCATGCATGTAAACAAAAAAATTTGTTTGAGCTAGAAACAATGGAAGGCAAACCTGAAGAGATTCCTATGAATGGAATCTATTTGAAACATTTTATTTAGGTTGTGTCCTTGATGCATTATAGTTAGATAGTTTCCCTTTCTTAGTTGTTTTGTTTTCCCATTTTGCTTTCCTGCTTTCTTTTAAATAAGTGTCATTTAAACACGTAGCAACAGCTCAGATCTTTTTCAAAATTTTAAAAATTCTCAATACATTGAATATCTCCCAAATCTTTAAAAATCCCCAAGGTACCTTGCACTACCACTTGCATAACGTGTCTATCTCATTGTCCCATGAAGATTGAGTAAGATTTGCTAATGGTTATCCAATTTTAATGCCATTGTGAGACTTGATGGGTCAATAAATACCTCTTAGCAAGAGTTAAAGCTTACAGTATTTCAAACAATCCTAGATCTATGAGAAAATATCCTACTGCTTGCATTTTTAGTTCCTAGTAAACTTGCTTAAGGGAAAGTGATATCTATTTTGCAAAAGTTCATACCGGTTATCACATAATAGATATAGATATGGAAGGAGCATAGTCTTCACAACAAGGAGGTAGGATTTATGAATCCCTTGATAATTTTCTTATGAGAAAGTCATATGCTTTAGCCCCCGTGTAACCATTAAAGACCTACCCATGGACCAGAGTCCCTGAAGTTGGTCAAGTAAATGACCTAGCAAAGATAAAAGATTATGAAGATGGAGTCATGGATCCAATTCTTCAAAGAACTAGTAGTAAGACTCTCAGAGAAGGGGCACACAAAAGGTGTCTTCAGGGGGCCAAGGTGGGATAATATGAGACATTTTCAATGAGGATATGGACTTCACAATTGGCACAATTCATTGTCCCAGGTGTTTATCCATGCCCTGAATTGGTCAAACTATGCATAGACATGTTCCATGCACCCTCAAACACCATACAATAGGGTCCATTCATTGTGTAGATTACACTAAAGGATATCAAAGAAATGTTGGCCTTGCATCATGATAAGATAGCTACATTTCCCACCATTGCTAAAATGCAGAGAACATGGGCAAATATCAATACTCAATTAAGATTCTTAAGATCTAAATTGAAATTAAGAGACGATGATACTACTAAGCTAACACTACCTATAGTAAGAGCCCAATTCACACAAGCTATCCAAGATGCGCTGTCTATGATGGCTTTCATCTTCAGAATGAAAGATGATATGGTAATCTATGGAGAACAAATGGCCATCCTCTTCAGGTTGAAAACCGTCGACAAGACTTAAGAGTATTAGCTTGATTTTTCTAAGCAGATTACATACTCAATGGTGGAACAACTTACCCAATTCAAATCAAAAGGGGTTTTTAGGTACTCTTCTTATTTGTTTCACCTTATGTTGTATCAAAACTCTGACATCTTTTCCCAACATATGCATCTTGATATGTATGATCCAAGTTTTGATTTACAAAGGACCACTCATGTGTCTGTGTGGACACATATTTTGTCAAAAAATAGTGATCCATATGAATTCTAGGAACTATTTGTTACCCCTAATTTTTGTCACTTGAGCCCAGAACTAGTTATAAATAGACTATTTCCAAGTGTTTCAAACCTTCTACCCAATTGCCCAATTCCTTGTGATTTCTTTTCTAGATCCCACCATACAATTATTAGAGTCCATGGTTTTTGTGGGGAACTAATGTTGCTACCTAAGTTTTTGACTCTTAGGTTAGCATTCTTAGAGGTCACCAGGAAGGTGTCTATAGTAAATACTGAATATGGCTCTTAGAAGAGGAAGAGGAAAATGTATGACCTCCCATGGATGACAAACAATATGACACTAGAGTCCAGAGATGTTGAAATTGTGTTGCTTAGAAAGCTAGCCTTCCTAGGTTTTTTGCTAATCAAAGATAAATGGGTATATGACCTAAATGGTTTCATAGCTTCATGAATAAGGACTAATAAGGTTGCTACCATAATTTCACATGAGGGTCACCCCTTTTGGGAAAATAGAAAAAATCCTAGGGAAGATACTCTTAGATTTTATGTTGAATTAATAGATTTGCCCCTTCAACAAAATAGACCATGGGAAAAATTCTATGATAAGCAGAGGAATTTTGATCCTAAAATCAAAATGACTTCTGGCTTAAGAAGGGCACTAAAGAATAAAGACTAGGATGCTGAGAAAATAGAAGCCTATTGGTAATAGAGGTAAGAAATTTGTCAAATAAATCATTTTTTTGGGAATGTAGACTCAGATGAGAGATGGGAGGAATTGTGGGATGAGTGCCATTTGTCCCCTATATATAGCCTTAACACAAGCAATTTGCTGACACAGGGTGTAGAGCTGAAAGCCAGAGTAAGATCCAACCAAGAATCATAGGCCCCAAGGTAAACCATAGCTACAATCATTGTAATAGTTTGGCCTCAACCTCTTAGCATCATGGAAAAACAAAAGAGTGTGGTGCCTTCACCACCAAAATCTTCCCCATCAGCATTAGTTATTGAAGTTCCCAGTTCCCCACAATCACCACTAATAGTAGTGGTAAATGTTTAAGAACAAGAAGCACAACCAGAAGAAGAAATGCCAAAGAAGTGAAAGAGGATGAGGTTGCAATTGGATTCAGAAGAGAGGGTAGAACCCTCACAACACCAATTATAGAGTATTGTAGTTGCTCCTCAGGTAACTATCATTCCTCTTCCTCCTTCTCAATCTCTTTCTTCTCTTATAGGCATGATGATTTCATCTAGTCAGATGACATCCCCTGCCACCTCCACTATGCCCATTTCTCACATCACCCCATCTATCCCTACTCAAGCTTTATCATTACCTCACTTTTCTCCTTATATTCCCAAGAAACTACCTCCTTAGATTGCCTATAGCCAACAATTGGCTATTCCATATGGTTTGCCACAAGGTCATCCTTTTGTGGGTGGGCACATTGCCTCCTCTTCTACCTTCCAAACTTAAGTAGATGCTACTAGGAAGGTGAGGGAAGCCCGAAGAGAGAAAAAGAGGATCAAGGATAATAAGGCCTTGGCTAAACCACACTTATGGTCATAATTTGACCCAATTTAGTAGCAATTGATGGTGACTCATTTATCACTAAATATAATCAAGCCAAGTGAGAAAATGTAGCTAAAAGACTACACAATGAATGTAGTGGCCATAGACATGTCCCTATTTAGACCATAAGACAAAATTGAGTTGCTAACTAAATCCACTTTTGTAGTTGCTGAAGATTACTTGAAAACATCACAAAATCTATAGAAGATGGAGGCTAATCTAGCCAAAGAGAAGGCAAATTGTAGTAGTTTGACCACATAAATCAATAGAAAAGATAATGAAATAGAGAGTCTAAATAAATAGTTGCAAGATATTATTTCTCTTCAGACTCACTAGGTGATCCAGGCCCAAAATGATTCTCTAAAAGTAGGGCTAATGTAGGTAAAGAATGCATTGATGATCCTAAGGTGAGAAAAGGTAGCATTACATGAAAAATGAGAGGAAGGCCTACTACATGTTACTCAATTGCAACAAAAGCCGCTAAATGAACAAAATAATACCATGGTTATACAAACCTAATTTCAAACCGAGTAACAAAGAGCAGAATAATTGACACTAGAGCTAGCCAATAAGCCAAAGAATATAGGAGTGTTAAATTTGGTGAAGGAGCTTTATGAATCAATGTGGAAAAGAATCTCTTCAAAGATTATTCAGCTCAGGCCTTCTCTCACCTTCTTACTAAATTCATATAAATTATGCAAAAAGGTGGAGAATTTAGTTGAAGACACTCTAGATACTATTTCTAGGAGAGTTTTGGATTTTGAAACACTACTACAAAAGCTTTATGATGCAATGGATGGAACATTGTTAGCAGTAAGAATTAATGATAGAATGGTCATTGTTAAGCGAGTGAATGAGGTTCTCAGTTGCAACTCCATAGCCATCAATTGCAGAGAGCTTCTCAATGTAATGTAAGAAGGAATTAGGGAAATGAAACAACACATTGAAGACCTAGTGCAATTAGGTCTTCCTTCTCCATTTCTTGATGACAATATTATGCTAATGGTTGATGAAATTGAACCTTTGTTGTTAGCCAAGCAGAATGATTAGGAAATATTTTAGGATTTAAGGGATGATTTTGATTTTTAGTTGCACACTACAAAATTTTGTCCCCGCACACTTTGGTTTGAGATAGTGAAGTTTTGACTCAGAGCGCAGGCTCAAATTTCTTTTTGCCTCATTTTTCTCTAAGTGTCAAAATTAAGTAGAAGCTACCAAGTGTCATCAGCTAAGGTACCTTTCATAATTTCTATAAGTTGGTCAGGACATGCCACGTGTCTCATATTAACTTAGTGAAATGCAACAAGTGTCGACATCCATGTTTCATATCAACATCCGCATCTCAAATCTCTTTTGAGTGGAAGGTTTCAACAAGCTAAGTATCAAGATCAAGTAAAAGGTGCTAGGTGGCAACAATAGAAGGTTTTAATGTGCTTTCCTAAAAGCAATGGAAGATGCCATGTATCCCCAGCTGAAAAAAGTGGAAGCCACCATGTGTCAACCTCTGAATTATCTTCATTTTGTTTCATTGACAAGTAAAGACTGTAGTGGGTCTCAAGTTTTTGTTCTGATGCAAGTGAAAGATACCAAGTGTCATCATCTGTGTAAGTATGAAATGAGGCTTGATTCTTTTTATAGTATAGATAGGGAAATGTGAAGATAGACACATGTCACCTTCCATAGGTTTCTCAAAAGGTAGCTAAAGGCAACAAAGATCACCATGTGTCCTTTGTCAAGAATAAGTAGAAAGCACCACATGTCCTTATCCCCTTTTTGAAGTTGCTCATGTGAAAACTGCTTTAGGTCCTATTCTCTATAGAAGTTGTTTAATTTTTGGGAGAAGTGGATGGTGACAAATGTCAAAGACCAAACACTTCTAAGTGAAGACAAAGTAAGAGTATAGGTTACATGGAAGGTGTCGTGCATCTTCAGTAAGTGTTGTGGAAGCTACCAAGTGTCATTTTCTAGTGCTTCCTAAGTAATAAGAAGGTTTTCAAGTAAAATAGGGGAAATCAACCAAGTGTCCTCTTCTATTTGATAGAAGGGAGTATCTTGTGTATCTATTTCAACCAATGAATTGCAAGAAGATAGAATGTTTTAAAATCTAAGAAATATCATCTATTAGACACTTCTAGTTTAATTAGATTTCAGTTGGGCCATTAGATTGGGAACACGTAGACAATCTGGAGTGAATTTGATGCTATAAAGAGGGGTATAGAGATCACGAGAAGGGATCATTAAAAGATTGGAGAGAATTTTCTACGAGAGACTATTGTCAAGAGTTTTAGACTTTTAGAGTTCTGATCAGGAATATCATTTGCCTTTGTTTTATTTTCTTGAATTAGAAAGTTTATGTAACAATGCATGTTTCTATGCCTTTTATGTAACTTGAGAGTTAATAAGAAGACTGAGTTCTATGCCTTTGTTGATATTTCTTTGTATCATTGCAAAATTAGTCTAAGTTTTGAGCCTTTATTTCTATTGTTTCTATCTTTTACATTGATCATGCCTTCTTTGCTCTTTAATGTAATTGAATCTCACATATAATTTCACTATGCTTAGAATTAAGGGTCGAATTACATTTAGGCACATTACCATAGTTAGATTTTCTTTCTTTTCATTTGTGTTTCTATTTAAATTCCTATCCCTTTCCTCCCAACACTCAAGATAAAGAAGAGACCAGCTTCTTAAAAATCTAGATGTCATTTCAAGTTGCAAGTCCGACATTCTTGAAACTTCCCATTGTTGGTGTTAGAAACAAAGTGCAATTTTAATCATCAATAATTACTTTTGTGCATATATGACTAAGCCATGTCCCTTTGATTGTTAGACATTTAAACATTCCTTTTGGTTGAGGTCTCCTTGGACCATTGTATTTTGGTTTAATTTTGAGTGTTCTTATGTGTGTGTTTGATTAATTATTAGGCTTGCAATATTACTATTTATATATTACTAGTATATACATAATGCATTTTAAAACTCAGTGTAATCACAATCTTTATGCTTTAAAGATATAGATACCTAGACATGTCCCTTTTATTATATACATGGTACATGCATAGTTTACATGATTATCCTATCCTTTTGAGGTAAGGTAACTAATATTTGATAAATTCCCTCAACTGAAATAGGGAGGCATATCAATGGGGGTATATGATAGAGGCATGACTTTTACATTGCTTCAAACATTTATATTACAATGGGGGAATGTTTTAAAAACATGTACTCCATATTTGTCATACTTTCAAATTATGTGGGGAAATGTTTTGGAAACATGTTATCCACACTTATTTAGAATGTAACATACCCATGTTAAAGTAGGGGTATGATTTGGAAACATGTCCTCCACATTGGCACTTATATCTTTTTTAAAATTTATCCACATTAACACTTACACTAGTTCTCAATTTAAGATTATAGTGGGGGGAATGTATTTAAAACATGTTCTCCACAATTCCACTAGTTTTTAGATTCAAATTATACTAGGGGAATATTTTGGAAACATGTTCTCCATACTTTCATAGTTTCAAATTGACCAAATTCATAGTTATATGATTTAGATACACTTTTGTGCTAGAATTATATACATTGGTACCATTGTTATACATAGTTTCATCATGAGACATATCTAAGGTGAATATTATATGAAACATAAACCAAATATTTAAAAATAAAATCATTTTAAAATTACAAACATTTTTAGGGACTTTCATCACCCATCAAGTTTGAATTTTATAAACTATATTGAACCAATCTACTATAGTATTTAGTTCACTTTTTGGTATGGTTGAGGTTATTAAATCATTTAATATTACCAACTTTATAGTTTATACATGATTACATCATCCAACCTCACCATATTTATAGTTTGATTTGACTTGGTTTTCTCACACTCACTAGGTTATAGTATGATTGGGTTAAATAATTGAGTTAATCTCAACTATCAGGTGGTAACTCATATTTTTTCCAAGGTTGAGGGCATTTTTACTCTAATATATATCTCCTTAGTTAATTATGATTTATAAATTTTTATTTTTGTCCTAATCTCAACTTTGATGATTCATAATGATATATTGTTTCAAATTAAATTTCTAAAAGGTAAGATGGTTTTATTAATATGCAAGTGTAATCATAAACCTTGCTCTCTTTTAATTTAAATGATTTTAATTTAAAATTATATGTAATAATTATTTATGATAACATTATCTTAGTTGAAGGTTAGTCACCAGTAAAACACTCAATTTGGACTCAAGCAAAGGAAAGGTGTGTTATATATACCAAGGTACACTTTTATTTTCCTTTAAACTAAAAATTCCATTACTAGAATAAAGGGGGAAAAATTTAGGAACTATTTATGAATGATATAACACCTCAATCTTATACACTTGTAAAATACATATTATGAATCTACCATAAAGTTTCATACCTTTCCCACTACCAAAATGCTTGCATAAAATATCTCTATGTGCCTAATTACTTTTCTCTTAGTTTGACCAATGTTATTCTTATGACATAGGACTTTTATCTTCCATATATGTATGTTCTGGACCTATATATACTTTTATGCCTCTTAGGCACTTGAATCCTAGTTAGACACTTGTGTTGACACAAGTATCCTTACCCAATGTAAGTGTTCAATGTTGTAAAGTCATCCGATTTGAAAATGAAATGTATTCCCATGGTATTCCTAAGTTATTTAATGTGGTATGTCCACCAAAGGGATTGGTATAAATACAATATCAATCCTAATTCATCTCTAACTTATAAAAAACCTATAAACTCATAAGGCAACTTACAAAAATAATTATATCAATTACTCAAGTAAGTAAATATTTCTTGTTTTCTCCTATTTTCATATCATTAAAAGGGAAAACACATTTACATTTCTAAATTACTGAAGAATAAACCCAATAGATGTATTTTTCAAGTTGTAAATTAGGTAACTATTGAACTTACTTATCACACATTACATGGTTCACACATAAGACAACACATAGGGTGTACATAGTTAAGTCTAAGGCCCATTTAAAATTATTTTATATATGGGAAAAACTCATTGACAAAGGGGTCTTTAGGATTGCTTAACATTTTGTCCCCTCTAACCATTTTACCCTAACAACTATGAAGAAGAACTAGGGTTTTCATATTTGACTAGGATAGATAGTCCATGACCCATATTTGAATGAACTAGAGTAAAGGTGATGTATAACCAATGATCATCCAAGTGGTTGTATCTAGTTTTAACAACTATTATATACTAGACACATACGTACAAGTCAAATAGTAGAATTGATACAACCATCCTAGGTCAATACAAGTGTCCATGGATATAGATGTATAGTTTTTGTATTTAGATGATTGATCTAGAGTCTATATAAAATATGATTTTTGTGTGTTGTAGTCTAGATCTATATTAGCATCAGAACCAACTAAGTATTCTATTTTAATTATCATTGAAATATCTAGCATAACTATGATTTCTATCTTTGTAATCTTAACATAATAAATTTAGTATATGTTATATATGAGTTTTATAAATAATTGGCCTACTTTAGAGATAGTCTACCATCCTTGTTCCCTAGGATATCTCTACCCCTTTAACCCTATATTCCCCATATCTAAATTTTAGTGTTAAACACCTTTAAAGTTTTCCACATAGTAAGTTTGACATTTGGGGCATACGACATTGTCATATTGAATTAAGCACAAGTAATAAATGTATTTATTTTATCATTTTAATCTATCATTTTCAATGCTGTACTAAAATTTTGGTATTTTTAGACATTTAAATTTCATACTAAACACACATAAACATCAATTTTGACATATATTTGACATTCAAGAATTATGTTTACAAATTAGACTATTTTCTACACTTCCCCCTATCTGTTTACACATTTTTTTATTTCAACCAACCAAATTTGATATCATTCATTTATAAATATAAATCAATCCTAAGGTCATACTCATGGGATAACATGGTCACTATTTGGCATACACATTGAGAAATCCATTTTGACTTCTTTGAGATAAAACCATGAAAGAATACACATCTAAAACATTTAAAAAGATTATCCCTAGAGACAAATTAGTGTGAAAAATGTAGGTCAAGACTATATGTTTTAAATGTCAAAATCTAAAGCATTGTATTTAATTATATTTGAACATGATTAGACACATGCACAAACCCCTAAGTGGGGAAATTAAGTGTTTTGTGAACCTTATTCAAAGTATTTACATGTATGAAATGATAAATCACTCAATCAAGAGTGGTTGGGGATATATATAAAATATTTTAACTCATCTTTTCAATTTAATTTAGTGTCAAAAGTGAATCTAGGTTTTCAAGTCAAATCAAAGTGAAATAAAAATATATTTTCACAATATCAAGGAAAATTTAACACATGAATCATATACAAAGGCAATGGAAATAATCTATAACAATAAAGACTATCACAATCACTATGGATAGTTTCAGTAGATAGTGGACAATATTGATGGTCACACGAGGGTTTATTTTCTGATCTATATAGTTATAGAGATAATATATTATATTTCAAAGAATTATGATGCTATAAATGAGAAATATAGATCATAAAATAAGATAAGTTCCTTAAATCCCATATTTTTAGGTCAATTATAAAAATATTAAGTGTAGTTAATCTCTATTTTACAATCAAATTTATATGGTTAATGTCCTATCTCATAAAATCCAAATTTTAATAGTTTTATGTTATTTAGATCACTCTAAAGACAAACAAAAATACATGTGTATAAGGTCATTTATTGTTAGTATATTGTACACTTAAAAATATTTGCTTGCTTAAAACATTGATTTTAAAGGTTATTATAGTCTCACAAGGACATCCCTTGGAGGTATTACATTACCTATCATTTTAGGTCATATGACCCTTTTAGTATGGTTTCATGTATTTGTTGTTAATAATGACCCAATTTATTAAAGATAACTTAGGGCCAATAATTTTGAACTAAAAAAATTAAAGTAAGTTTTTGACTTTTGGATTAAAAATTATATATTAAACCCCATTGAAATAGAATCCCAAAAAAATTATTTTAAAATTACAAGCCTTTTTTTTTAACAAATTTTGATTTTAACTTTATCTTGGTCAAACTAAATAATTTTATTTTCCTTTGACATGAGTTTTTTATTCATATGGTTTCTACTTATTTAATTCCATCCGAAGTTCCCATTTTGATTAATGTTATCTTAATTTTTATTTTTGGAATTATCTTGTCTCAAGGAGTCTCATTGATTATCCAAATATTTGATTTTATTTATTTCACTTATTTTAAGAGTATTTTTCATGTACTTGAGCCTTTATTTAATTTGTGATTTTTTGGGGTTAACTAAACTCATCCACCATAAATATTAGTTAGCATCATCTGCCACTATATCATACTTGTGTTCCCCTTGAATACTTATCTTATTGACAAAATCAAGTTTCCTACCTCCTATGTGACACAATATGTTGCCACCTGGCCTCATCACATAATCCAAAACACTACTATTTTTATTATTATTCAAATTTATTTATCTATTTTATTTCTATTGACTGACAATTATTAAATATCTTAGGAAAATAAAATGGTTTGATATAGGAGTAATGATTTTCATTTAATAAACATTTAATAACATCTCATGGTTATTTTTGGAATTAAAAGTTAAATATCACTTCAATGCTTTAAAATTTATGAAGAAACACCACTTAATTTATAGTTTTAGAAATAAAATAGAAGGAAATAAACCTAGTTTTATAATATATCTTATGTAATGGTGGTAAGTAAATCATATATAGTCTTGGGGAAGGATCTGAGAGACACCAGTTGTAGTGAAAGATATTTAATAAATCATAATATAATGATTTTTATTATTTCTATAGGAATACCTAGAAGCTAAGAGATTTAATGTATCATCTTGATGAAGAAGAAAAATATTTTTTAGAAGAAGATTATTTGTGGAAAACCCAAATCTCATACCTATGCAAGCTATTTTACATGTCAAAGATCTTCCCAAGCTAAGAACTAGTCATGAATGTTTTCCATTATTGTGAAAAGAGGAATGGATGATTGTGTGCTCTAAGTGGAAAGGTAATAAATGATGTATTGGGATTTTTAAATTATTAAATGTTATTATTACCACAACCTACTATAAATTATATAAAGGAGTGGGTAAAAACATGGAAGGCCAACCACAACATATATTATGTTTTGATAAATTGTGTAAAAAACACTAAATTGTGGAAAAAGATGGACATGCCATACTTTATTTTTTTGCTTAAAGTTATAATTATAGAGGCTATGTTATTGTTAAATAAACTCTTTTGGAGTATAAAATTTAACTTATTATATTTTTCATTGGCAGCACTATAATTTTCTTTTGAGAGATAGTAATCCTTCAAAGTGGGGTGAGTTACTTTATTTTTACCTATTCAATACTTTTAAAAAGTGCAAGAGAAGTGAAATTTTTTTATTTGCATTATATTTAATTAATTTCCATTTTGCACCATGGATTTTAGTATTTATTTATTTACATTTTATAAGAAACCCATTCACATTATCTAAAAACATTACTATGATCACCTACATTTTAATTAATAGAGAGAGTGCTTGTGTAATACCCCTTGTGTGTAACCTCTATGTCTTAGTTGTCTTAATACATTTACATTATGCGGTGACCCTTCATATGTTTAGAAATTTAAATTTTGTTCACTCCATTATTTGAAATATTAATTTTTTGAAACATAATTAGAACATTTTTAATTACTAAATCCTATATCAATAAATATAATATTTAAATACAAATAAATTGTGAGGAATTGTATAACTAAATTAATTGAAAAATGAAAGCATAACCTCCTAGAAAGGCTAAAAAAGTTTTTGATAGGACCTAGACTTCGGTAGGTAGATGTACAAATTTTTGAATGTCTAAAGGGCAATGTAAGAGAAATAAATCTAGAGTGTAAGAAGACCAATTGACCTTGTAAGTTAAATATAAGGGTGGGTTACTTGGTAAATTAATACATAATACCCTTCCATTTAATGATTTGGGTGGAATTTTTTAGAAAAAATATATTAGGTCTCCATTTTATTACCTACTCTTAGTTTTTTGTTGTTGTTAATTTTGGGTGGAAGGAGGAGCTTGGAGTGGAGAGAATAAAATCAAAAAGAGATTGGATCAAGGAGGAAAAAGTATGAATCTTAAAAATATTATATTATTATTTGTAAATGATGAACCTGTTGTATATTATATCCACCTTTGGTCTCTAACACTTGAACTACTTGGAGAGGTAATGTTTTTCCAAAATCATCTGTGCACGGTCCTTGAAACCTTCACGAAGATTAGATTGGTTAAATAAGATGTTTGAAAAAGTCATTAATTTTTTTTGTACTTTTTCTCCATTTATATTAATCTTACAATCATTATAAGAGTCATTATTTATATTATGGTCTTGTTAAGGTATTTTAGTCTTATTAGACCCCATTCAATGTCTAAAGCATTCAAGTGAATCCTGAATGCAATATTTTGTTGGAATACCTATTAATTAAATCCTAAAGGCATGGTGACTTAGTGAAGTAAAAGAGTCTTAAAAATACCCCTGATGTCATAAACACATATAAAGGTCCCATTTAAGGTCATTAGAGTCATTATATATAAGGTTAAACACTCTAAAACTTTTATAAAGTCATTTCAATGTTTAAAATATCTTCACCAACTCTCCAATCCATAAATATGGTCAAAAGTGCATTGAATTTAGTTATTTACCTCCATTTTATTCCTTAGTGGTATTCAATTCCCTCAATGTGAGGATAATGCACATGACCATCATTAAATTGTTACTCATCCTCAAGCATGATCATAGAAATTTCATTATTTTAGGAGAGTTTAGGAGGTATACTAGATAAAATCTCAAATTTAAACCACTAATGTCAAGGCTTCATGTTTTTTTCAAGTCCTATAGTTTCAATCACGAAGTTTAAATCATTTTTTATAGGTTTCCTAGAGTCACAATGGAGAATACACCATTATTTTGAATGGATTATGGTGTAAAAATAATGTACATGTTCTTCAGTGAAGAGGAATTCCATTCCTAGAAGAAATGATAGGTTTCAAAGATTATCATAAGAAAACAAATCTTTATTACAAAATATGAGTGGAATTTGTAGGTCTTTTGAGGAAGGTTTCAAGATGAAATTTATAGTATTTAAGGTTTGTAAGAAGATATAAGTAGAATTTCAAGTTTTGAAACATGTTACAGAGGTTGTAGGTCATATATACTTATTTTATGTTTATTAGGTAAGAGATCTCAAGTTTTCATGACCCTTTCAAAGTGTGAACATGTCTACATGGTTTTAAATATGAAAATACGTCTTCTTAGGAGCTAAGGAAACCAATTCACAAGTCTAGATCAAGCATTCAAATGTTTTATGATCAATTTACATATAAAATATTGCAAATATAAAAGCTTCAGGATTATAAAAGAAGAAATAAGGTCCTTGAGTTACCTAACATAACCTTTGAACAAGTATAAAACTAGATTTATAAGACTAACATAGATATATAGGTTCATTATAAGGTATTTTATCATGAATCAAAGGTTTAATAGGATAATAATATGTCTTATGAGCCTTTATAGACTTATATAGTAACAAACAAGGTCAACAATCCATGAAGGACCCCTAAAATAAGCTAAAAATGGTTCAAAACCTTATTTGTAGGCTACAAGTAGATTTCCTAAATGGAGAATATTTGTTTAAGAGTTGCATGCCAAGTTGATTGTTTCTAAAACATGTAAATTCAAACCTCAAGGCTCAAAATGGAATAGGAGGTATAATTCCAAGACAAAAATTAAACAACCTTTAACATGAATAAAGGTGGAAATAGGAAAAAAAAAGTAGTCAAAGTAATATTTTCTCAAGGATATCAGCCCTAAAATAGACATTCGTCATCCACAAGATCTCCTAATGATAAAAATAGCAACATGTAAGGCCTCCTCCTCCATTACTATGACAAATTTCATCGAGATACCTTCATGAATAAGCCTAATGCAATGGGGAGAGTTTGATGCTCATAATTTTCACTTACTTTTTTCATAAGATGAATTATGATGTAACAAATGAATTTATGTAGTCTAGTAGTATTTTTTCTCCTCTATTTTATCATATTTCTTATAGATTGGGCTAGAGATTCCGTATTTTTATCCCTCTATTTAGTATATCAAAAATTTACTTATTTAGAGTCTTATAAATGCTATATTAAGGCATTTGAATTGAATAAAGATTGGATTTTTACCTTCTCTAAGTTTGTATCTTATGTGATTCATGTGTTTTGTTGATTTCCACTTGTGGTAGAGAGTGTTTTCCCTTGTGTATGTCCATATCCCTTTACCTTGGTGCAAGTAGGCATGTATTTTATAAGTTATATTTTATGTTGCATCTAGTTATAAAAGTTGTTAGCTATGGAATTTCACTAATTGTGTCTTTTATAATACCTTTTGGTTATCCATTATAGTTATAGCATAGGCTACCACCTTCATATGAAACACTTATGTTGAGAAATCTAATTTGGAGATTGTGTAGGATAGAATTTATTATATATTAATCCCATTGTACTATTCTAGGTTGGTAGAGGAGATATTAAAGATTGGTACATCACCTCATTTTTAAGTGTTTGGCTTCATTCTTTCTCTCTCTTTTCATGAATTGAGTCTTAGTTTAGTTTATATATGCTTTGTTAATGTAGGTTTTATGGTTGTAGCCTAATTTTAAGTCAGGTGCAGTATGGTTTGAGAAGGGCCTTATCTATCTATCTATTCACTCATATCATAGGTCACCCATAACTAGTAGTGTTTCCATTATTTCAATTGAAATAGGTCTTGGGAGCTAACAAGGTGCATTTCAATGTGACAATAGACCCCATTGTTAAAATTTATCTATCTCACCCTCTCATTTAGTAAAATAGTTAGCCAAATAGATTTTTTCCTATAACTCTATCTTACTTCCCTTCCATTCCTTTTTTTTTTTAATTATATTCTTCAAAAACCATTTATTGAAGGATATACAGAATCAATCTAATTATATGTATGTCTTTTATGTTAAAATAAATTTATTTGAGAAATAAATAAGTAAATAAAAATACATGATTTTTGTTTTTTTGATACATGATATTATATACTTGTTTCGAAAGTGGTATAATGAATATAATATATATATATATATAAGGATAAAAATTAAATAATGAAAAAATATGTATATAATAATAAAAATATATGTTAGAGATTAACCTTAATTTAGGTCATTCCTTTAGTCCTTTAGTTTATCTTAATTATTATGTATTTATACATTTATAAAATTTATAAATATGCTTTAGTATACCCTTTTGAGGTGGCACTCACCTCTCTAGTCCACGTGTAGGCTTTGTAGTTACCTACATATAACTCCTCTCCCCCACATAACACACACATCTTCCTAAATTTTAAGAGGATTAGGGACATATAAAAAACATGTTGGAGCTTTAAATTTTAACTCCTTTTTTCTCTTATCTCTTTATAAAGAGATCTCCTCTCCCTTTCTTCAACACTTTCTACAAAACAACTCATACAACACTTTTGTCCATCTAGTATTCTCTTCCATCCTTTATTTTCTCTTGGCCTACTATAATTCTTCTCCTATCTTATTCATAATATTTTGATTAGAGATTATTATTGTAAACATTAAATACTAGTGTGGGGTTTTTATCCATATGAAAATTTCCTCACTTATCAACTCTCATCTCACATTTGTGGCTTGATTCACTCTTGAGGTAATATTACTTTATTTTGAATTCTTTTGATTTAGGGTTTTTAATATTATTATAGTTATTTTAGTTAACTTCATAATATGGTATCAGAGAATTTGCTTCTTTAACATTATTTGTTGACATGTCTTGTAGGATATTGGGTCAAAAATAAGTTTTTTTCCTCTTGTTCACAACTAGTTTTTTTTCAAATCTTGATTTTCTATCATTTTTTGCTAATTTATAGTTTTATTTATATCAATAATTTATATAAATGTGATTTTATTAATCCATTTATATTAATCATTTATTTTATTTTATTTATGGGTTATTTTAGTTTGCTCAATATTGATGTGTAATATCACAAGATTTAATCTCAACTATTTGTTTTTGGTATTTTATCCTTATATGTAATTTTTATTTTATTTTTCAACTCATATCTTTGGTTTAGTCTTAAGAATGTGAAATATTTGATGTCTTCCATCCTTCATATCTATGTGGATATTTATTCTTATGTCTTAGTACCTTACCTTTCAATACATTCCTCTTGGTCCTAGTTCATTGGTTTTTGTATGTAGTATATGTGTCTCTCCATTTTAATATCATTACCTAGTTATCCACCCTTGACCAAGGTATGTTCAATACTTGGCACATGAGTCATCTAACCTTATATATGGTCTTATTGAGAGTCATGACTTAGTGTCATGGATTGGTGTTGTATGTCATATCAAGGTTTAAACAAGGTCTTATTATGATGTTGAGGTCCATGACATGTATCTTGTCTAATCAGTATTTTTCAATTATCACTCATGAGGTATTTTAAAATGTAGTTTATTAAAGTTTAAGGTAACTTTGGAAAAATTAAGGTTAGTCTATGAAATTCAAGGTATGAGTGATGCATGGTGAAGACAATGAGGTGGTGATAATCCAATAAATCATGGTGTTCCATAGTGGATAGTGGACTAGGATATAATCTAGTGAGATAAGCATTTTTGTCTTCACAATCATTTTCAAGAGTTTAAGGTAATTTGGAGATACTAAGGTTTCATTGGTCTTCTTATATTACTTGTTGTAATGATGTAGTGTAACCCCTTGAAGAGACATCAAGTGTGAAGGTAAAATATCATGCATATAGGTAAAAGAGGTATTTTTGATGTCATTTGACACTTATTTAATAACACCTTATATATATTTTGCCTGTACACTTGGTCAAGGTGTCAAAACACTTCTTTTAAAATGTACAGTCACTTTTAAAAATTGTTTTGCTTATTATTCTAACATCTAAACATAGTATAATAAAGAAATGCTAGGGAAAATAAGATGGAGAGATGTTTGGTACATTAAACTATCATCATAAAATACAATAAGGACTCCATTGGAATCTAGTTCACAACTTTAGTATGGTATTTTGGTAGAATAAGCAAGTTTTCTTGATCAAGATAGGTCCAAAAGTGAATATACAACATCAAGCTTGATTAGCAGGTCTCATTAAAGGGTTTCAAAACTAAGTATGGTATTATAATCTCTCAAAAATATCATATATAATCCTCAAGATCAAAATTCTATAGAGAAATAAGTTTTAGGCCCAAAAAAGGCAAAAATCTGTTTAAGTTTTCCATTGGGTCACTTGTAAGAGAAGAAGGCTCATTTTAATAATGTTGCTTCATAAATGAGGAGAATTTTTAGATGAATTTACATTAGAGTATTTTTTACATCCATAATCCCTTAAAATCCATCGAAATGTATTTGGGATTAGGGAGCACAGCTTTATGAACCACTTTTAACAAGTTAGATGCCTCTTAAACCCTATTAAAACCCTAGTATCACATTTTTTTTCTTGAAATGATATTTTTCTATTTTATTAGTAAATTTTGAAAGTTTTAAATAATATAATATGGGTAAAATATCCATTTAAACATCAAACTCAACTTAAAATCCTAATGATCATGATTTTTTTGACAATAAATTCCATGGTTTTGTTGGCTTTACATGAGAGGTAGGGTATTTTGGGGTCGTGATGCATTTACAATAATGAATTCAATTTAATGTAAATTTTAATTAATTTATAATACCTAAAAAACTCAAATAATCCCTCTTAGACCATCTCCAAATGCAAAGGTACATGTCTACAAGGTTTGAGAGTGTAAGTTTTGTGGTTGTTTGACACTATTAAGAAGTTTTTGGGTTTTAAAATATATATAACATGTATTATATATTATCTCACACCCATTTACATATTTTTACAATCTTACATTCATCCCCAAAGTAGTCTTATAGTGTTATTTCAATACATAAGCCTCCAATGGAAGAAAAACAATTTTATAGGCAAACAAGTTTCATGTTTGGGGAGTAATCCATTTTAATTATGGATTTAAAAAATCAAGGGGAATTATATGATACATATATAATATCTAAAATGTGTGAAAAATATACATGAGTTATAGGTGGTAGGCTTATGAGCATTGGTTTAAGGTTCTTGAATAGGGTTTCAAGTATAGGAAAGCAAGTAACAGATCTATGAATAAAGGTTAGGTATTCAATGAATTATTGACATATTATTATTTATATTATAAATATATAAATTCCATAAATCTCCTTAAATAAACCATCATATTCAAAGTGAAAAAAGAGCAATGTAGTTGTGCATGCATTAGTAGACTGTGTCAGGTCTACATGTTTCAAATGAGAGGCTATTAGAAAAACCTAAGTGGATACTCCATGGGGAATTTTCTAAAAAAATAAAATAAAACTCCATATTTTCTCCAATATCATTAAATGGTCATACAAATAAAGGGAGTCTAATTTTATAGCGATTTGTAATGGCGTTTAAGCTTGGAATAGGCATATATAGTCATGTACATAGGAATATGAATGCAGAGTGTAAGTTGTGAGTCCAACTAAAGGTTTAGAAATTATTTATGAGTTAAATATAACATTAATTATAATTTTATAATTATATCATATACGGTCATAAGGAAAAAACATAAAAATATGGCCATTATGGCTGAAATAATCACATAACCTATAACCCCCAAATATGGGTTAAAATAGGTTTTAAGATTTTTAATGGAATAAAATGATTGGATAAGTATTTATAGATATTATATGGAATGATTATTACCTAGGTTATGTTTATAAAATAAAAAAAATAAACATAAATAAGAATTTTTGGCCAAAACATGCATCTCAAACAGGCACCTACAGGCTTGCAAGCTTGAGAAGGTAAAATTTCTCAAATGATAAGTTTGATAAGTAGATGAATGAGAAAAAAATAAATTATGAGTTTTTGGTAAGGATTTTATAATCAAAAATAATTTAATTTTTTAGTCTAATAATGGGCTCAACTCTATGAACAATCATTAGGAAGATAGAGACCTTAAAACTACATTTTGTGCCCTTAAAGAACTCGATGACCATGTATGTCTCCAAATGGAATATAGTATGAATGAATTACATTGAAACAAATATATGAAATATTTAATACACATCATAACATATTGTATCCATAATATTGAAATTTTTTGAAGTGAAGTATAGAAAAATGACCTGGAAATTACATTTTCAATCCTTGTTGAAGTGTTTGAATGAGTAAGGTCTTTTTATCAATTATAAATGTCTATAAAGCATGGTAAGAGGTATAATTAAATATAAAAATAAATAATATATATCTCCATGGTGACATAATAGGTTTTAAGTCTCTATAACAAGCTAAGATGAAGACTTTCCTTGTTTACATTGAGGACACTCAAAGAAGCATAAATGACTCTATCAACTATCAATCTAGCATCAATATTGAACATGATCTTGAACACTACTAATAGGATATAATACAACTTAAAAATAATTTTATAAGTCATGTACCATGGAAAATAATACATATATCCCTCTCTAAACTCATTTATAGTAGGATGCAAAGATATAATGGACAAGTAATCAATTGAAGGATGATCTATAAGCTTAGACAAAAGTTGTATGATCTTCTACAAGACCTAGATGGAGTTGATAAGATTTTTTTGATAATATTCAATCAAAAAATAGACCTTGTATGAGTGATAAAATTTTATTTAGTCCTTACTTTGTATTAAACAAGATTGACCATGAAATTACAGGTTCTAAGGACAATCATCACATTTTGAGGAGATTTAGACCTTAAGTCCTATTCTCACCAAGATGAAATATGTATTAAAAGAAATATAGATGATGTAAAAATATTCTAAGGATGTCAAGTATTCCATGTGTCTATATATCATCTTGTAACTCCTCAATCAAGAAAGGTCAGTTTTAAGAGAGAAAGGATGAGTCATAGGAGGTGAAGATCCACTTCTATGCCACATATCATGATGCCATCATTAAGAAAATCTAACACATGTTGAATATGAATATTTTTTTCACCTTATATTATCATTATAACTAGTTTCATGATAGATGATAGTCGTAATAGGCCTCCTACACGTCCTCTTCTCTCTCTTCTCATTTTTTCTATATATACTCATGAAAAGGCCATTGTAAACGATCCTCCATGTTATTATGGAAAAGACATGATAAAATATACAGTTGTTTTTTATTTTAATGTGAATAAAAACTATTTTTTCCTTCTTCATATCATATTTAGTGTTTTCATGGTGAATTGTTGATGAATGTTAGTGTTGATTTTCAATCTCCTTACATTTATCCTTTTTATTCTTACCTTTTTATAAGTAATTTATCTTATTGAAGGTCATATGGTGTGTATCAAGTGGTTATGAAAAATTTAAGTGTGTAAAACCTTCACTAGTTCCTCATTATAAACCTTTTGTTTTTTTGATGCAAATCATCATTTCACTTATACTCTACCTATCATCTCTCTAATACTTGCAATACCAATATTTAACTTGAATATTTTCAAACTCCTTACAATATCAAATTTCAATTTTTTTTCATGGAATTCTCTTTGTTCTATATTATATGATGTAGAGAACTTTACTATCACCTCAAAATTTTTTACCTATATACACAAATTCATTATCAATCTCCATAATATTATTTATTTTATCAACTCTTGATTCACTTTGTCACCCTAACTCTTTATTTGTCATCATGTTCTCTTGAACCTAATCTTGGATGCTCTCAATCACCTTATATTTACATACAATATAATATCCATTCATTTTCAAATCATATTCAAGTGGTTTCAAGTCCTATTCCACTTCCTAGTTAATCCTTCCAAACATCTACATAGACTTATTATGTCTCCTTGCAGTACAAGTATACTCAGTCATTAAAGTATGGTCCATACAAGTTTGTATTAGACTACAACATTCAAAATATTATTCACTATGCTAAGTTCCATTGAATTACCAATTTCGATTAGTTTTCAATAGTTTCTTTACCTATTATTCTACCTTGGGTTCTTATGCCCCAAACTATGGTTCACATGGTCATTGGAAGACCCGAGAAGGTATATCATGGTCTTAATTTATGCTTTATTGTTGTCAAAACTTCAAAGGGCCAAATTTATGTATATATGACCTATATATAACTTTTAAATAATTTAATTATATATAATTCCCTCTATGTATCACTCCATGCTTGGATTCCCTATTGCTCTTTAATATAGTCCTTCTTGTGTATATTTTAAGGACAAAATTTTGTTGCTTAAGTTTCCAAAACCTATTTATACCTTCTATGAGGCTTGAACCATTTATGTAACATTTAATTTAACCTTCATAATAAATTAACTCCTCTCTTTATTCCTCACTTCATTATATAATTACAAAGTAACCTCAATCTAAGTATGTAGATATAATGTTCTACAAAACTGGGCATAATTCTCTTTTTCTCAATTTAAATCAACCTTTCATCTTTGTTTACAATAAACTTCCCTTTTTATATGTAAAAAAACATTTTAAACCACGTTTACATGTCTTATTTATAGGTTTTTGAACTATATTAAGATCATGCATAGGTTATTGGCCTTGTTAGTTAGTATTTTGACCATGTAGTCAACCTCATGTTCTCATTCTACAAATAAATCTCTTGTTACTACTAACACTAAACTAGGTATTGAAAATAGATTGAAAGTTTAATTTTTATCTCTCTAAGTAATATCTATGTGAGGATTAACTTTTATTATTTCCTTGATGAATTAATTTTAAATCCATATAAACATTCAAAAACCTTACTTTGGAAAAAATCATTCTACTAGTCTCTTGACTTCATTGAGACACACAAAAATTTTGCATAGTCACCATTCTTACAATTCATTCTAAAAAATACTATATCCATAGGTAATAAAATTATCAATCCATCAATTTTAATTCACAAAAACACTAAAACTCATAAGCATAGATATATATTTAAACAACCTATTTCATTAATTCATTCTTCTTTATATATCATTGTCATCAATGACAAGGTACATGACTCTTGGATATTTTCCATTCTAAACCTTTATTCATCTATGCCTCTATCTCCATGACTTAAAAACTAACTTATTTTCCTATACCTCCCTTATAAACTATAAGGCTCACCTCTATCAAGCCAAAATTCATTTCAAAACAAGAAACTACTTCTTGGAACTAACTTCTTGCTAGGTAACTACCTATAAAGTCTCCACATTTAATGTTAGGTTTTACGTCACCTTATTAAAAATATGTATGGAAAAACACTTTTATAAAACCTAGACTTCTTAATACCTTTTTCACACACTTTCACTAACATGGCATTCCTGAATGACCTCATTAAATAATCTTAACATACTTATTACATTCAAATTTTCAAATGGAGGTTTTGGTGGGAAAAGTTCTGAAGGATAAAAAACTTTACACAAGACACCTAAAAGACTAATTTATTAAATATCATGCCTTCTAAGTCATGTTTTAAGACTAAATACTCTTATATAAGACCAAATTGACATCATTACTTGATGCCCCTAAATCATACTCCCCAAGGAGATAGAAATTGAGCTCTAATGCAATTGCTGAGTTTTCTTCCTTTTCTTCCAATTCATGCTTTTGGGATCATCTCTTTCTACTCTTGATGCTTAATTATTTATATTATCACTTTTTATTTCATGATTTCATTGATCAAATGATATTATACTTGTCTCATACCCTTGCTTGATTGCATCATCAACTTCAACTCCATGTGCACTCTCTCTTGCTTCTTTACCTCTATCACATGGGTTGTATATGCCCCCAAACACTGCTAAAACTATAATTTTACATTCAATCTTATTTTTCCACACTATAATCACCATGATTTTAACCAAAAAAATGATAATATCATGCCTAGTTGCTTCATTATATTTTACTTCTACAAATAAGGCTTCCTCTTACTCTTTGTATTCCTTCACAAACACCTCAACTACTATAACTTGTACTATCTCATAATTTTCTCTCACTTTAGAATTTAATGCTCTTTCTAAGGCTACCACTTCTACCTCTAATTACTCACTATTTTCATATATAAACTTGCAATCAAATTACATACCTTTTCCTATCAACTACATTTCATTTTCCAAGCCTTTTATAAGGCTTTAAAATTGGTCTTTTTATTCTTTATCATGCTCATCACATAACCAATTGGCACTCTCTTCTTGTGCATAATCCAAAATCACCTCATTTTTCTCAAGGTTGTATTAAAATTATTCCTTTTATTTACTTGTCTATCCTCTCAACCAAAATCTTTACATTTATCTTTTAAGTTGCTTAGATAACAACCTCTTCTACTTCCTTTCCTCTCTCATTTCTTGCTTCTTCCTTTTCTTTATCTATTTACTAATTGGCCACTTAAATGGTTTCTTACTCATCATCCATACACATAATGGGTTTCCTATAATATCCCCTTCAAACAGGGAATATAGAAACACAAAAGCTCTGAACAAAGATACAATTTTGCCAAAATAATTTCCAAATAAATAAATAAATCACAATATAGTCTCTCAATAGCAAATCGCAGATCTTATCACTTGTTCTTCTAGATGATTACACAATTGAATCTCTATCATACAAATAAAATAATATGAAATATTCTATCTTAAAACCCTAGGCTTTTGCAAATCTAGAAGTTGAGCTTGAATCTAGAAATTCTATCTCAGCCTGCTGTGTCGAACACACAGTCGTCGGTGTCGATTGATATACTGCCGATGTCGGTCTCTGTCAGTCCTTCTCTACTGATGTCAGTCTTTAGTCAGCTGATGTCGGTCATTGGGGATCTTTGTCTATCGAGGTCAGTGTCTGAGTGAATCTGCTGGTGCTTACAGATTTTTCACGGATCTGTATGGACTTCATACGGCTGCCAAATATAAGATAACACACCCTGATAGCTGAACAACCTGATCTCAAGATATATGATTCTAATACAAAATATCTATATTTGTATAACTTATTAGATCAAAAACCTAATAAAATAAATACCTGGAATATCTATGATAACTTCTGTGTGAAGTTATCTCTCAACCCTATAAATCTCTATGATAACTTTTATATGAATCTATCTCTCAATTTGGCAATAGATCAGCTAATATTTCACAGCCTCTGAATTGCACACACTAAAGAGGGAATGTTCTCCAATGTAAATGGACTCTTGGACCCCTTGGCTCAGTCTTCACAGAAGAATTCTTTCAATATCAAAAATCAATAATCAATGCATAATCCCTAATGGCCTCCATGAGAAACCCTTATACCCTTAAAAGATATGCTTGCCCTAATTAGTGTTTTTTTCTTAAATTCAAATTAGGGTTTCTAAATTAAAATTAGACCAAATAATTAATATTTTATTAAATCAATCAAATATTAATATCTCCCTCAATACATGTCCAATCGAGCCCAAATGAAAGCCAACTGGAAAAATTTTGCTAGACAAAGCCACGCCAATCTCCATCAAGACCCTCTAACCATCCTATTAACCTACGAGGGTCACATAATAGGCTAACCATGAACTCAAAACATGTCAACTAAAAAGGGGACATGACAATCTGCCCCTCCTGAAATTGCTTACCCTTAAGCAATCGCTAAATGACAAATCAATCAATCCACTTGGATCCCAAATGTAGTCATGATCTCCACCACTATCAATTAACATGGACTCCATGCCATGTCCATCCAAACTCTCATCTAATGGCATCACATCATCTCTAGTACTAAGATAAGCACCCCAACATCCAATCCACTGTAATATCCCTTCAGATATCAAAACAAAAGCTCTGATACCACTGTAATGTCCCTTACTTAGGGGCTCCTTTTTTCCGTCAAAAGCTCTGATACCACTGTAATATCCCCTTCAAACAAGGAATATAGAAACACAAAAGCTCTGAACAAAGATACAATCTTGCAGAATAAATTTAGATAAATAATAAACCATAGTAAATCTCTTAACTACCAATCAAAGATCTTATTATTCATCCAGATGATTACAATAGTTGTCCTCTATCATGCATATACAAAATATGAAAATACAATCTTGAAATCCTGATTAACTTCCAACAATCTAGAAAATAACCTAAATTTATGTGTCTCGACCTGCTGTGTCAAACATACAGTCACCGGCGTTGGTCGATATACTGCCAACGTCGGTCTCTATCGGTCCTTCTCTGTCGACATCGGTCTTCAGTCAGCCGATGTCGGTCACTGGGGATCTCTGTCTACCGAGGTCGATATCTGCGTGGACCTATATGGACTTCGTACGGCTGCCAATAGAGCACAACCTGTCTTTTTTCAACCCTTGATCTAAAGATATCTGGCTCTAATATAGGAGTTTTTTATTTGTATAATTTATTGAATAAAAACTAATAAAATAAATAACTAAATAACTGTGATAACTTTTGTGTGAAGTTATCTCTCAAAATTGGTAATAAATTAGCTGATATCTCACAGCCTCTGAATCGCACACAATGAAGAGTTGACGTTCTCCACTGCAATGGAATCTTGGAACCCTTGGCTCAGTCTTCATAGAAGAATTTCTTAACAAGAATCAATATCAATAATCAAATCATAATCCAAACTCTCTCCCATGAGAAACCCTTATACCCTCCAAAGGTGTGCTTGCTAAAATTAGATTTCCTTAAATTAGACTTAGGGCTTCCTAAATTAGAACTAGGGTCTTAAAATTAGACCAATTCTTAAATTAGAATTAGGGTCTTAAAATTAGACCAAATAATTAATAATTAATAATTAATTAAAATTAGACCAAATAATTAATATTTGATTAAATCAATCAAATATTAATATCTCCCTTAAATCATGTCTGAAAGAGCCCGAATGAAAACCAAATGGAAAAATTTTGCTAAACGAAACCAAGCCAATTTCTATCAAAACCCTCTAACCATCCTATCAGCCTATGAGGGTCATATAATAGGCTAACCATCAACTCAGAACATGTCAACTAAAAAGGGGACATGATAATCCGCCCCTCCTAAAATTGCTTGCCCTCAAGCAATCACTGAATGATAAACTAATCAATCCACCTGGATCCCAAATGTAGTCATGATCTCCCTTAATATCAATCAATGCAAACTCCATCTGTTGAAAAAACATATGCTTGAAGATGTTGCCCCGTATTGCCTTAAGAATATGTGTCTTCCCATCAACATCAAAGTGAACCTCCATGTCCTTGAGATGAAGAGTAACTTCCTCAAATGAATGAAGCCACTTCATACCCAAGACTAAGTCTATATCCCCCATGTTCATCACATAATAATTACCCTTGAACTCATAGTTGTTTAAGCGCAATGGGAGGTCTCTAATCATATGCTCACACCTAAGAGTGTGACCATTGGCTACCTTAACTCTGATGCCCTCAAAATCTTTGGTAGTGAGTCCACACTTCTCCACAAATCTAGCATCTATGAAATTATGTGTGGCTCCTGTATCAAGAAGGGTGATGACCTTTTGTCCTTCCAAAACTCCCTGGAGTCTAAATGACTCATCCAACTGAATGCTGGATAGGCATGCCTCCTATATATGAAGCTCTAAATCTACCTCTACCTTAGGCTCTGAAGCCTCTACCTCCTTTGAACTATCCTATTGTTTGGAATCTTCTGATTCTGCATCCTCATAATACACCCACATCACATGATTTTTTTTGCCCTTAGGCCTCAAAGGGCAATCGTGATGGATATCATACAAACCTTTGCAGTAGAAGCAAAGCTTCTTCCTACGTAGATCATTAAGAGCCTCTCTATCCAATGGTGGTGTTGTTGGGCTGGCCTTTGAATCATTTTTAACACTTGATTTATCTATGTTAAAATCTAATCCCTCTCTATCTCCGTTGGAGCACTTATGGTCCCTGGATGAAGAAGTACCTCTGGAGTTAAATTTACTAGATGGGGCTGCCATCTCCATGCTACGTGCCTTCTTCATAGCTACCTGTAATGAAGGAGGATCAAAGGCTTTGATCCAACCTCTCAATGGTTCTATCAATCCCTCCATGAAGAGTACTACAAGTCGCCTCTCTGAAATGTCAGGAACCATAACTGATAACTTATGGAAGTCACCAATGTAAGACTCTAGACTGCCACTTTGGCACAACTATGCCAACTCTCAAAAATAGGACTCTAGATCCCTCTTGTCAAAATACTCTACCAGCCTATCCACAAACTCTTGATAAGATGTGATCTGATCATGATGGAGTGTCACCATCTCGTGGTGCCACCAATCGTGAGCTACTCCCTCAAGATGTAGTGTCACATATCTAATAGCATCTTCCTCAGCCATTAGATGTAATGTGAGAAAGGTGTCTAACTTACTAATCCAGGCCTACGCTGTAACCTTGCCACTATCGTCAAACATTGCGAGTGTGAGCCTGTTCGTAGCATGCTTAAGATCATTGTTCTGGTGTCTAGGTCTCCTGTCTTGTCTAACCAATTTGTAGTGCTCTCTCCTTAGATTAACAAAATGATCAAAGGACATCCTCTCTTGAACATGAGGAGGTAATAAGTCCCACTCATCATTTACAGCCATGTAAACATCTGTAAATGAGGAATCTCCTACCTCCTCCTCTGCTGGAACGTCTAGTTCCTCTTGAGCAAATGTAAGATGTGTAGGTCTATCCGCTATTCTAGAGTGGGCCTGCTAGGGTCTCTAATTAACCGTAGCACTCCTATTATCTCCTTATTTCCCATTCTATCTATCAAGTGCATTTATCCTCCTTATCATAGTACTAAGTGCTTGTAGTGCCTGTGTCATCTCACGGTAGGTTTATCTGGTACCTGGATCATCATTATGTTGGTGGCCCCTTGGTGGGATACCCTCATGTCTGTCACTCATGATAAATGGCTGCTATTTTAACAACTGGGTACCTTTAAGCAAGGCTCTACTACATGTGTTATACCTGTGTGGTCCCAACTCTTGTGGCTGTATAAGACTGTCAACCCCTCAGGATGGCAAGATTTAGCTCTGATACCACTGTAATGTCCCTTACTTAGGGGCTCCTTTTTTCTGTCAAAAGCTCTAATACCACTATAATATCCCCTTCAAATAAGGAATATAAAAACACAAAAGCTCTGAATAAAGATACAATTTTGCCAGAATAATTTCCAAATAAATAAATAAATCACAATATAGTCTCTCAATAGCAAATCACAGATCTTATCACTTGTTCTTCTAGATGATTACACAATTGAATCTCTGTCATATAAATAAAATAATATGAAATATTCTATCTTAAAACCTTGGGCTTTTACAAATCTAGAAGTTGAGCTTGAATCTAGAAATTTTGTCTTGGCCTATTGTGTCGAATACACAGTCACCAGTGTCGATCGATATACTACCGACATCGGTCTCTGTCGGTCCTTCTCTACCAACATTGGTCTTCAGTCAGCTGATGTCGGTCACTAGGGATCTTTGTCTACTAAGGTCGGTGTCTGAGCAAATCTACTGGTGCTTATGGATTTTTCACGGATCTGTACGGACTTCGTATGGCTGCCAAATATAAGATAACAAACCCTGATAGCTGAACAACCTGATCTCAAGATATACGATTCTAATATAAAAGATCTATATCTGTATAACTTATTGGATCAAAAACCTAATAAAATAAATACTTGGAATATCTGTGATAACTTCTATGTGAAGTTATCTCTCAACCCTATAAATCTCTGTGATAACTTCTGTATGAAGTAATCTCTCAATTTGGCAATAGATCAGCTGATATTTCATAGCCTCTAAATTGCACACACTAAAGAGGGAATGTTCTCCAATGCAAATGGAATCTTGGAACCCTTGGCTCAGTCTTCACAGAAGAATTCTTTCAATATCAAAAATCAATAATCAATGCATAATCCCTAATGGCCTCCATGAGAAACCCTTATACCCTCAAAAGATATGCTTGCCCTAATTAGGGTTTTTTTCTTAAATTAGAATTAGCGTTTCTAAATTAAAATTAGACCAAATAATTAATATTTGATTAAATCAATCAAATATTAATATCTCCCTCAATACATGTCCAATCGAGCCCAAACGAAAGCCAACTGGAAAAATTTTGCTAAACGAAGCCACACCAATCTCCATCAAGACCCTCTAACCATCCTATCAGCCTACGAGGGTCACATAATAGGATAACCATGAACTCAGAACATGTCAACTGAAAAGGGGACATGACATTTCCCATTTCTATTATTTTCTCTATCATAACAATCAACCTATCCATCTGT
This sequence comes from Torreya grandis, assembly GCA_037957365.1. NCBI lineage: Eukaryota > Viridiplantae > Streptophyta > Pinopsida > Cupressales > Taxaceae > Torreya > Torreya grandis. The sequence continues at coordinate 540,397 of JARHVA010001858.1, forward strand.
TGCCTTATCTCTATCATCTCCTTCTCCATATCTACTCTCTTATTGGTGTCATCTTGAACCATCTTCTTCTTATGGTATCTTCTCTCATCAACTATGCCATGTTTCTTCTTACCTCTCTCTTCCCTCCTCTCCTTGAATATGTCTAACAAATCCTTTGACTCATTTGGACCTATACCTCTTTTTGACAAGCCTTCACTCACTTGTCACATCTTGACCATTCAATTGGTTTATCTCTCTCTTGACCTCACTAGGTCTCTCTTCTTGTCCTTTCAATAGGACTCTTCTCTCACCTCAAGCTCACCTATGTGATCCCATTTGATCTTTCTCAACATCCCTATCATTTATTCAAGCCAAACTTGGTTGCATGGCTGCTACCATATCACAACTTTTCACTTTCACATATAACTCAACATTATCTTATACACATATCAAAATTTAAAATGGAAACAAAAAAAATAAACTTGTATCCTTTGCTTAATGACCTTCTTATTGACTATCCTCATCTTCTTCCTAATGAATCTTTTTTGCTATAATACTAAATGATGTATAAAATCATTTCACTTATACTCTACCTATCCTCTCTCTAATACATGCAAAACCAATCTTTACCTTGAATATTTTTAGACTCCCTATAATATCAACTTTCAACTTTGGTTTCATGGCATTCTCTTCATTCTCTATTATATGATGTAGATCAAACTGATATCACCTCAAACTTTGTTTCCTATGTACACAAATTTATTATCAATATCCTTAATCTTCTTTATTTTATTAACTCCTTATTATCTTTGTCACCCTCACTCTTGATTTGTCTTCATGTTCTCTTGACCCTATTCTTAGATGCTCTCAACTACCTTATATTTACATACAACTAAATATCCATTAATATTTACAATCCATTCATTTTTAAATCATATTTAAGTAGTTTTAAGTCCTAATCCACTTCCTAGTTACTCCTTTTAAACCTCTGCATAGACTTATTATGTCTCCTTGCACTACTGGTACACCCAGTCATCAAAGTATAGTCTGTATGGGTCCTTAATGGATTGCAACCTTGAAAATATTATTAACTATTCTAATTTCCATTGAACTACCAATTTTGGTTAGTTTTAAATAGTTACTCTACCTATTATTGTGCCTTGGGTTCTTGTGCCCTAAACTAGGATTTGCATGGTCTATGATAGACCCAAGAAGGTATATTGTGGTCTTAATTTGTTATTTCTTATTGTCAAAACTTCTAAGGTACCAATTTAGGTTTGTATGAGTTATTTATAAATTCTCAATACTTTAATTCTATCAGATTCCCTCTAAGTATCACTCCATGCTTGGATTCCCCATTACTCTTTAACTTAGTTCCACTTATGTATATTTTAAGGATGGAATTATATTTCTTAAGTTGAAAAAACATATTTATACCTTATATAAGGTTTGAACCATTTATGCAACATTTAATTTAACCTTACTCAACACTAAAATACTCTCTTCATGTCTCACTTCATCCTCTAATTATAAATTAACCTCTATGTAGGTATGTAGATATAATACCCTATAGAACTAGTCATAATTATTATTTTCTCAATTTGAATCAACCTTTCATATTATTTTATAACAAACTTCCCTTTGTATACGTAAACAACATTTTAGACCACATTTCGATGTCCTCTTTCAAGGTTTGTTTAACTATATTGAGATCATACATAGGTCATTATCCTTATTCATCAGTATTTTGATCACGTAGTTATCCTCCTATTATCATTCTACAAATAAATATCTTGTTACTACCAACACTAAACTAGGTATTAAAAATAGATTGAAAGATTGATATTTATATCTATCAAAAACAACCTAAGTACCATCTATGTGAGGATTAAATTTTATTGTTTCATTTATTACTTACTTCCAAATCCACATAGACATTCACAATCCTTACTTTTAACAAATTCATTCTACTAGTCTCTTGACTTCATTGAGACATAAAAATTTCACACAGTCACAATTATTGGAATTCATTATAAAAAATACTATATCCATAGGTAATAACATTCTCAATCCATTAATTTTAATTTTCAAAAACAATACAACTCATTATCACAAATATATATTCAAATAAACTATTTCATTGATTTATTCTTATTTATATATCACTATTATCAATGACATGGTACAAGACTCTTAGCCATTTTCCATTTTAAACCCTTATTCTTATATACCTCTATATCTAGGACTTAAAAAATGACTTTATTTTACTCTAACTCCCTTATAATATATGATATCCACCTCTATCAAGCCAAAATTCATTACAAAATAAGAAATTACTTCTTACAACTAATTGTTTGCTAGGTAACTACCTACGAAGGCTCCACATTTAATGTTTTTGGGTTTTATGCCACCTTATAAAAAATGTGTATTAAAAGACACTTTAATAACACATATAATTCATAATACATATTACAAACACTTTCACTTACATGGGATTCCTAAATAACATCATTAAATATTCTCAACATACTTATTACATTCAAATTTGCAAATGGAGGTTTTGGCAGGAAAAGTTCCAAGGCCAAGAAACTCTACACAAGACACATAAAAAACTACATTATTGAATCTCATAGCTTATAAGTTATATTTTAAGACTAAATACACCTATACAATACCAACTTGACATCATTTCCTAATGCCCCAACATCATTTGTCCCTCCTAGTTAATGTATAACCTCTATATTAAAATAATTATGCTAGGGAATTATTTGAAGTTATGTGATTATATTTAGCCTTGTCCTAGCTTAGTTATAAATTTAGATACAATAGGATGAGACCTAAAGTTTGGTGAAAAATCCTCTCTTTATATTTTAAATTAGATTTCTCTTTACCTTTTCATTGTAGTTTGAGTAGGTCTAGTGATAGTATATTTGTATCATCAGGGGAGATAGCCCTATCTAGAGGTTTTCTTTAGTTATAGGACACCCACTTCCTTAGATATTTATAATTGCATAAATTAAGTTAGGATAACTTAAAAACCTAATTAAATGGTGAAACTCATAGTGACAACAAATTTTTGCATGCTTGGTTTGACCTAAATTCAATGAGTTTGCTCAAGATTGGTGTTGGTCTTGACATAGTTGCAGTTGTTATAGCATCCACATTCAACATATAAAAACCCAAAAAATATTTCAATAATATTGGTTATAAGAATATTTTATAATTTTATTTCTAAGGGTAACTAAAATATCCTCTACTAAAGGTACTCATTTTGAGTTTGTAGAATTATCTTATCATTCAACTAAGAAAATAGATTTACTACTACATAGCCTTATCCAAACAGGTATTTTTTTTATAAAAATATATCTATATAAAAAATTATATACTTATAATTTTAAAGATATTAGTGCCTATAAATTAGGATTTTTTTTCAATGGTGTCATCCATCTACTCCTAGATCAATATGATGATATCTCTATTTCTACCCTTAAAATCATCATACACTTCACTTGAGAAGATTCCACTACTCCTATTGAGCATATAAGAGACATTTATAAAATTTGTGTTGTACGTCATGTGATATAGGAATTTGGAAATCATATTACTAGACATTTCATTCAAAGGGAAGGCTATTTACTAGTATAGAGGATTCAGGCCTAATTATATTACTACTTGGGATGAATTGGCAGAATAATTATGCAAGCATTTTTAAGATAAGAGTGATCACTTATCCTTGGTAGAGGTATTGAATACTATAAATTAGGATCCTAAATAATTCATGTTTTATTTGAACTATAGGTTTCAAAATACTTGGGATATGATCCTAGCTATATTCAAACCCACTAAAAACTATGCATTACTTTACTGCTTGAGGGATTTCAACCATGACATAGTAGGAATGATTTAATCAATGAGGGGAAATAATTTATCTTATGAATATGAAGTGGAAATAAGATTGAGAATTGTCTTATCCAATTTGGTAATATTTATCTAATGAATCCTAAGCCTTTGTTTCTAGAATTGTATTCCCCTACTCCTTTTACACCTCTTGCATTTTCCACATTGGCTTCTATTCCTTCACAAAATAATCAAGAAAAGGTTTCCTCTACTCTTAATAATGACTTACATGAAGTCAATAGTCTTACATAAAAAAATTTATATGATATTTTAAACATAAAGACGAAAAAATATTATCACCATAGTCTTTGGTAGCCCCATAATCAATTTAATTAGGCTAATATACCTCCTTTTCAAGTAATTATCAAGGCCAAAGACAAACGACCCATGTTAGGCATTACACTAGCATAACCTAAATGATTATATCTCTTTAAATGTTATTGTTATAGGTCTAAAAAATAGAGTCTAATATTAGTCATGGTACCTTCCTTATGATCAAGTCTAAACTTAGATTATGTACTCTAATGGCATGTCCAATCAAGCTCTCATGGTACAAGGTGCTTACGTTTCTCAAAATGTTCAATTTTAAAAAGGTAATCAAGATTATTAAACTCCACAATTTGAAATTCCATCACAATGAAAAAATAATAAAGGGTAGGGAAAACTTGATTCCACATTTTTTTATTGGTAATAAGGAGATTATAGTGCAATGAATTATTTTGGAGGCATAAGTAACATTGATACTCCAATATAAGCCAATACAAGGGATAAAAATAAAGAAATATAAGGTAATTAGGAGGTAATTCAAGTAAATATCATATATCCTCAAGTGTATTAAGGGAAAAATAGGCCTAATTCAACTCATAAAGCTCAAAAATGCATAAAATTAGAATATGAAAGCTATTCCTCTACCTGAATCATTACAAACTCAAGATAGTGTTGTTGCTCCTAAAGGATAACCAAAGGTTGGTAGTTATTAAATAATTTTTTTTGATAAAATAAAAAATTCACATGTTAACATATAAAATTTGGGGACATTGGCCATTCCTTTAAAAAATATACACTTCAAGAAGATCTATCTAGTCTCAACCTTGCAATTAGATCAATAATGAAAGAGAGAATGGTCCTCATGAATTAAAATTAGCCTAAAGGAGGGAATTATTTTAAAGTGATAAGCCTCATAATTTATACATATATCTAATTATAAATGAGTCTTTGGATCATAATTGTATGATTGATAGTGGTGATAGTACCTCTGTAATGACTAAACAAGTGGCTAATAAGTTAGGTCTAAAATATGATCCAATCACCAAAAGAGTGTTAAAATTGGATGGGACAACCACCAAGACTATAGGTATTATCAAGGGTATAGATTTAAATTTAAATTATTTACCCACTTTTTCAATTGCTCAAGATGTTTTTGTAATATACCTACCATCCCACTTTTCCCTATGCCTATCTAGGGAATTCATAGCCAAGATTAGGGAATATTTATCATTATATTGGTCTTACATGGTTTTTAGGACTAGGTATGAAACCAAATTCAAGATAAAATCTAAATAATTTTTTAAGAATCATATATAACATTATGTTCCTAAAGGTATACAATTTTAATTGATATATTCTTGATGAAGGAGATCTCCATGTTGACCAAGAACCAACTATTTATCTAGAAGGCATACCTGATATTTTTCTTGATGAGTGGGTAGATGAAAATCATAAACATGATACATATAATTTCATGTAATAATAAATATTAGGAGTGTATTTTATACATGAGGAATTTTATTTCATTATATAGTTAATCAAACCTAGTAAGCCCATTGATGGTATATGGCAACTATTCTTTGATGGATCAAGAAGAAAGATTAGTGTAGGAAGTAGTGAAATATTATTGTCCTTATAAATAAAAGTATTATAACACTTTGAAATTTAATTTTTTTTGTAATTTTAATGAAATATAGTATGAATAAATTGTACATGGAATTCAATGGGTTAGTAAAACAAGAGTGAAATGTTTAAAAGTATTTGATGACAGTGAGATAATTGATCATTAAGTAAAATATCAAATTGTAACCAAAAACTCATTCTTAACATCCTACAAGAATAAGTTGTGGGATATTATGAAATATTTTGAGGCCTTCAACATACAAGACATTCCAAGAGAGAAAAATAGACATGCTAATAGGTTCGTTATAGTTGGAGATAAATTTGATATACCCAATGATGTCAAGAACTCAAGATGTCAACCACATGTCAAGGTAGTAGTAAGACATTTAATTCTTAATAATCATGTTAATTGGTGAGTATTTGATAATGACAAATAGATATCATACTTTCTCAAAGATGAGGTTGATTTATATACATGAAAGTAGTCTAAATTTAAGTAGCAATATGGTGATTAGATTATGAAACAAAGGTTGAACAAACTTCTAATTTTGGACTTTTAGGGTTAAGTTATGTAAATATTATGTTTGGTTAAAGGGATGAGTAGTATAAATTGGTGAAATAATATGAAATAAACAATTATTGATATGTTATATATTTTAACTTGGTTTGAATTTCTTAAAAAAGTAATAAATATGTGTGAATAAAGACTTATCTGGAAAATAACTAAAATGAAAGATTTGATTGCTGAGGATTGAGATAAAAAAGGTGTGTGTGTTATCAAAATATACATATATTATATCCTCTCTTAGATAGTATCACCATACTTATATAGTAGCTCCATGTGGATCTAGTGTCCTAAAAATGGCATTATTATCCTTTGTGTAGGATTACTACTAAATTCAAGGTATACCTATGATTGGGTGTATGGGTTTTATTCCTACATGCACAAAGTTTGAAACTCTATATTTTTCCTATAATAACTAATTTATGATGAAAACCTTAATCCTCCTTTTAATTAAGGCATGACTTGAAAGTGTGTGTTTGTTAGTAGGATATGCTAGACATCCTCAACACCTTATTATGAAGAGAGTTTATTACATACCAATACTCTAAGGAGGGATCAAGTTTGATGTATTTCTCCCTACCTAAGTGATAGTAAAAGTGAAAGTGACATTATAATTATAGTAGTCTTGAATGCCTTGAGTGTACTTGAGATTGGAAATCTGAAACATCTGGGTTTATGGAAGCTACACATGGTAGTATGTAGAAGTAGGGAAAAATAGGAATTGATAACTATGATTTTTCTCAACTTGTTTCATGTTTGAATAGGTCTTTTTCATCTAACTTCCATATAATTAATAGAGGTCTAAAATTCATGTATTTCTAGTGTTTTTTAGCCTATGAGGATAATAAAATATGTTTATGTTGACCTTAGGAGGGTTTTAATTTCAAAAATATAATCATTTAGTAAATTTAGGGTAAAAGACATTAACAACATTTTGGGGACACTAATACCACATGGATATAGTATCCTTAATGTGGCACTAATGTAAAACTAGTAGGTTGTTTGGAATTAAGGGCATAGATATGGGAATGAAGGTTTGATACTATGTTTTAGCTACCTAGGGATGCCTACCATTTGTATAAAGGCTTGAAAAGTGTGATAAAGGGATACATGATAAGTCTAGGGATAGGATAAGAATAGGTTGTCTCAAGTATCACTCTTAGCACTCAAATACCACTTTTAGGTGATTACATCCCCCCTTTATGCTATAAATTCATCAAATTTGAATGAATATTACAAAGTAAAAATAATCCTAACTAGACATACCTAAGAAGTCAACCTTTTGTAGCTAAGTTTGAGTATGTGAAGTTGGGTCTACGTATGTGAAGCAGGGTCCAAAGCATGACTTGAAATGAAATGTGAAAAACTTAGTCCTTATTTAAGAGATATTAAATTCAAAATAATATGCCTAATAAATAATTAACTAATTAAAGATAATTAAAGGGATCTGAAAGAGGAAAATAATGAATATAACATGTTGGGTATGCAAACCAATGCATGAACCTAGTGATAACCAATATGTGTTCATGTATATAGTGATAAAGTCATTGAAGAACTTGGATTGAGATAATATATTTCCTAATCCTCATATGTGTGTGGATTAATAAATTAATCCAATTTTTAATCCATCATTTCCCACCCTTGCTTGGTGTATCATGACTTGTGAATAACTTGGATTAGATTGAAAGTGTGTCTAACCCTCTCATGTGGGTAGATCAAAAACTCAATTATGATATTACTCCATCATTTCCAACTATATAAAATGACGTAAATATGTAATTGCCTACATCTAACTATGTATAATGGATCCACAACCACTCAAGTACATCAAGCAATGTTAGGCCACTCAGAAATGCCAACCACTATAGATGGAGTAAGGCATGAAATTGGTGACAACTTAAAATATGATGGAAAGTGTATATAACATAGAGAATCACATGAAGTTTGTCATTCCATATGATCAACCTATGTGTAACTGAGCATATGGAAATAATGTGCCACACACATGCCCCCAATCTAATATCTATGTATACTAATTTTAGATTGAGTTATAATAATTATATCTGAGTATCTGAACTAAATATAGGAATGATCGTGTTGTGCATGATGCCCCTAATATAATAAAATGGTATTAATATAATATTAACTAGTCTGAATATGTTAAAAATATGAGCATAAATGTCAAACCTATAATTATATATGTGTAAACCTTTACTATACATGGTGTACTATTTTGGATAATATAAACCTCCCTAAAATTAGGGATACTAACTAATAGTTCCATGTATTAGAAAATAGTTTTAAGTATAACTATTCTCCCTATTTGGTTACTAATGTTTATCTGGTCTAAAACATGAGTCACTATACTAATTTTTGATTCCCTATTCTATATTTTGTTTTACTTGTGTCTAATTTTCTAAAATTGAGTCTATGAGGTGAAAAAAGTTATGTGAATATAATGTAAGAGCCTGATCTGTATGAAAAACCCCTACAAATTCCCCCTCTTTTTAGGGTAGTTTTTGAATGTGTGCAAGAACTATCCACAAGATAAATTTCTCTAAAAAATGGGTTAGCTATAGTATATATGATAAATGTGTGATAATATAATACAATGTGTAAACATAACATCAAAATATAAGAGAATATGAGAATAAGTATGTAATTTAATATTTATGTTATGTTTATCATTTCAAAAGGGTGTAAATAAAAATGTAATTAATGTGCATAAAAATAAATCCAAGTAACTACATGGGGGATGGGGAATGATGTTTCTCACGACACCCAATTAGGAAGGGTAGGTGCATGAGGTTCCTCATAGCATTGAGAACTGATGTGTGTAACAATCAAAGAAAATTGTCATTTCCATGACTCATATAAGTATCATACATACAAAACACATGAGGCACACAAAATATTCCACGGGGCCACAATACAAGAGACATGGTCACATGTCACTAAATCTAAGAAAATAAAACACACAAAAATATGTTCAAATGTCCACATACTTAAGAAACAATAAAGTAGGATTATATACACATAGAAGGGCATGTTTAAATATCTACATACATAATTAAGAAGGCAAACACAAGGGACATGATCACATGTCAAAGGCATACATGAATAGAAGTGGCATAGATCAAGAGAATAATGTCACATTTAAATGCCCCAGAATATAAGAATAATAGAGAAAAAAATCATCTCTAAACTAGGAGAGATAAAAATGAAAACATACATGAATGTACTAAAAATCTATGTAAGAGCTAAGATATACATATGTTGAGTTTAAATTAGTGATAATCAATAAAAAATGAATAGGATTATCAATGATCAATATCAAGATACAACAATGTGAAAAATATAATTTAGATAATGTAAGGATAGAAATTGGTAATTGAAACTATGTATAATATTCCCCTAAGTGGGTATATGCATCAAATGAATAACCTTGAATCGATGTAAATTAACAAGTAGTGGTAAATCTACCCTAGGTGAGGATGTATCTACTATGAGAGGCTAATATTATATATCGATGATGGTAATTATGCTATAAAAATTTATGGAGATGGTATATGAATAGTATTTATGGACCACCCACCTCATATGTATCCATTTACTTAATGATAATCCTGTGAGTTGGGGATTCAATGAGAACATGAAGTGTCCCATCTGATGATGTATTATAGGTAAGAGGCTCTATGAGTCTACAATATCTAAATGGTTGGTTATATGTTGGACATGTGTATAGGTACCCATCATGTAAAAAATTGATGCATCTATGAATATTAAAAGGTATATAATCCATATCATGTATCCAAGGTCTTTTGAATAAAAAGTTATAATGTAAATGATTTGACGTCACCTGAAAGTGTGTAGATAAGGTTATTGGTACCACTATAATTTCCAATGTTATTTAATCCAATGTCTATCTAGGAATGTCATAAAAATATTGAATATTATTTGATTATGTATTTTGAATAGATGTTATATCAACCTCCATGGTTTGTAGAAATGTGAGGTTACAAATATTGAGTCCTAAGCCACTATTAATGAGAAATCATTTAATAGTTGTGTTATTGATTTGATCTTGAATGAAAAAAAAAATTTAATCAATTACTAACTTTGAAAGCAAGACTTCATTGGAGAAAGATATCACATCCTTTATAATGTTCATGATATATGTAGAATAATATAGCTTAATATCATGAGGCATGGATGTATGATTAAGTGTTTGAAAAAGAATATCTTTAAAAATTATTGATTTTTGAAGTAATTACAATATAGATATTTTAGCCTATGTATTTCTTTACTATATACTATATAAAATTCTCTTTTTTGATCTCTAGATCCTGTTTTAGTGTGTTGGGGATGATGAGGGATGGTATTGTTACACTTTTCCTATTTAGGTTGAGGATCCACCATGTTATGTCTAGTGATAACTCAAACTATAGGATGTACTATTTGTTGTGTGTGAGTAGTAGAGGTAGGATGGGAGTATAGATAATCAAGTGGTCCAAGTGGAGGTAGAACAAAAGGAGTCCTCTAATCCCTCTATCATCTAGTAGTAAATGAAATTAACTAAAAGTGAACCATATATCAATGATCTAAATAAAAATGGGACTCACATGATGGAATACTAATGTGTGAAACAAGATTAGATCTAATCAAATCCATGATAAGAGTAACAAACATGTGTAATTTTCTATAAATAATTGGTAATAAACATGCTAATATAAGTACAAAGCTTTGTACCATGAAGTGAAATATGGATTTCATCATGATAATCATGGTAATAAGCTATAAATTAGTAATGAGTAAATGCTAAAAATGTGAATTTTAGGGTAATCTAGGGTTAGGGTTTATGTAATGTTCAAAGTAAGTTAGGTTCACCAAATGTTTTAACCTTTTAGGGTTTATCTATGTAAATACTATATTTATTTAAATAGATGAGTAGTCTAAATAATTGAAATAATATGTAATAAATAACCACTAATTTGTTATATATTTTGACTTTCTTAGCTTTCTAAAAATAGTAATAAATATGTTTAATTTGGGACTTATCTAGAAATAACATGACATGAAAGATATAAGTGTTGAAAACTAAGATACAAACATGTTTGAGTATCATCAACTAGACCCATATGTTAGATCGTCTCTTGGACAATAACACCACACTTGGATAGTAGCACCATGTGGCTCTATAATCTTAAAAATGGCACTAGTGTCTTATGTTTAAGACTACTCCTAAATTCTTATTGTACTTATGCCTATGTTTATGGGTTTTATTACTATGCACACAAAGTCTAAAAATTTATATTATGCCTATAATAACTAATTTATGATGAAAACCCTAATCCTCCTTGCAAGTAAGGCATGAACTGAAAATGTGTATTCATTAGTAGGATAGGCTAGACATACTCAACACCATGCTATGAAGATATTTTCCTACATACCGATACTCTTAGGAGGGATCAAGACCAATGTATTTCTCCCCAATTAGGTGTTGGTGCAAGTGAAAGTAATTATAGAATGATAGTGGTCTTAAATGCCTTAAGTGTGCTTCAGATTAGAAATATGGAAAATCTGGTCTTAGGGTATCTGTAGATGGTAGTATTTAGAATTATGGTAGAATAAGAATTAATAATCTTGAATTTTCTAAACCCTTTTTTATGTTTTAATAGGTCTTTTTCATCTAATTTCCATCTAGTGGATAAAGGTCTAAAATTCATGTATTTGTAGTGTTATGTAGCTTGTGTGGATAATAAATGATGCTTAGGCTAACCTTAGGAGGGTTTTAATTTCAAAAATATATCCATTCATGAAACTTAGGGTAAAATAAATTAGCACCATTTTGGGGACACTAGATCCATGTGGCTCTAGTGTCCTTAATGTGGTGTTAATGTTTAGTTGGAAAATTATTGGGCATGAAGGGCTAGGATCTAGGAACGAAGGTCTAAGATTGTGTTTTAGATAACTAAGGATTCCTATGGTCTACACAAAGGATATAAAAATGTGATTAAATGATCTAGGATAAGTATAGGGCAAATATAGGAATATGTTATCTCAAATATAACTCTTAGTTATCGTATACCACTTTCAGGTGATTACACTTCCTAAAGGCCTGGTGACACTTGAAAGCATTTTCAATGATGATGATCGAATGGATAAATAGAATATAATAATATCTACCAATCAATATAATTATGAGAGGATCACCATCTTCAAATAAAAAATTATCACATGGAAATGTATATAAAAAGGATGAGAGACTTTCACTCATTGAGTTATGCAAAGAGCTTTTTGATGTATTTGCCTAGGAGTATAGTGATCTAAAAAAAATGACCCTAGCCTAATTCAACACACTATAGATATAAATTTAGATGATAAAATAGTAAGGAAAATGAAAATTCCTATCAACCAAAAATCATATCCTTTAATGAGGAAATAATTGACTAAATTGATAGAGTCGAGCATAATTTTCCCCATCAAACACTCATCTTGGGTTGCCACTCTAGGATTTGTAGGGAATAAGAATAGAGATACGAGGTTGTGTATCTATTTTAAGGAATTGAATAGAGTTTCATTAAATGATACTTATCCTTTTACTTCCATGGAATAAATCTTGTAGATGGTATTAGGTTTGAACATTTACCCCTCCTTGATGGCTACTCAATGTACAATCAGATTTTGGTGAAAGAATAATTCTAGTACAAGACAAAATTAAATAGAAAATGGGGGACATATGCATATATTAAGATTAATTTTCATTTTTCCAATGCTATATATACATTTCAAAGAGACATGGACATGACATTTCAAGGTTTGATAGATGATATAGTGTTGATTTATCTTAATGATATCATAGTTTTCTCCAAGTATGAACATGATCATTTGAATCATATTAAATATATTTTTTGGAGTTTTATATAGTTTTTTTCATCTCTCAGTACTGTAAATCTTGGGACGCTTTGTCTTCAAGAAAGGTCTCTCCATAAATCCTAAAACGGTAAGTGTAATTTTGTTCTTGTCATTTCCTAAGCACAAGATAGGGATGAAAAGTTTATTTGGAAAAATAAACTTCATTAGGAGATTCATAGTTGATTTTTTAATATTTTCAAGCTTATAACATCCATGATAAATAATAATTATGATTTTAGTTTGACTAGAGAAGGAAGCGATAGTTTTGGTGATATCAAACTAGTCATATCTCAAGCTCCAACACTTGTAAACCATAATTTTAAGAAGGAAATTAAATTATACTATTTTTTAAATGATGAAATCATATCATCTATGTTTACATAATAAAATTATTTAGTTATTGAACAACCCATTACTTTCTTTAGCTAAGGGTTAGAAGATTATAAGGTAATATACACTTTTATAGAGAAGTATGTGCTTGTTGTTATAATAAGCCTTAAAATTTAGGAATATGATCTATAAAAATAAGGTACATGTTATTTTGTCTCATCCAAGAATAAAAAAATTCATTTTGAGTAGGGATTTTAATGATAAAATATCTAGTTGGATTACCAAAGTCATGGAATATGATGTGGATATCAAGTTTGCCAAATTGGTGAGAAGCAAGGGACTATGTGAGCACTTCACATAAAAATTGAAAGAGAAAAAATAGGTTGTTGTAGCACTCAAATATGAAACTAAAACAATTTTACCTCTATATACCATAATTTGGACACAAGATATGGTCAAATTTCTCCAAACAAGTGAGTGCCCATTAGGCCTAGATAAGACTAAAAGGAGACATTCCATATTACAATCCATCCCATATGTTCTTTTAGATGGAATAATATTTATAAATTACCTTAATAGAGTTATCATAAAGTTTATATGTGCTGATTAGGTTGATAAAATATTGGTAGAATTCCATGATGGGCCCTCAGGTGCTCACTTTGTATCAAGAATGACAACAATAAAAGTGACGAGAGCTAGTTATTATTGGCCTAGCTTGTTGAAGGACTCATATTAATGGGTGAGAAAGTGTAAAAAGTGTGTTTTATTTATGGGGGAAAAAATATTATATCCCTCCCTCTCCATTTCATCTAATTATACCAACCTTTCATGTAGTGGGGTTTGCATTCCATAAGTATGATCAACCCTCCTTCAAGTGCTACTCATAAGTGGGTGTTGAATGCAATTGACTAAATAATAAATGGATATAGGTTGTAGATATTAAGAAATATAATTAAACCAATGATATACTTTTATGAATACATAGTAACTATGTTTAGATATACTTGTATTTCATAGTTTTTTTTTACTAGAGGCTTTGAAACCCTCCTTAGAATTATTATTATAGTAAGAGATCCCTTGGCTAGGTCTAGAAAATGCATCTTGGTCATGATCCCAAATATATAATTTATAAAAAATCAAAAGTGTAAGTATGGTTTATCTTCTTCAAGATAAGATCGATTTATAGTTTAGTTTTATTTCCCTTTACATACATTATGGTGAACCCAATATGAACCTAACCCTTGCAGGTTTTACTTCATGCTAACATTTTTGTCTTCATATTTATATTTTTATATATTTTAAATATTGTATCAAACCATTAAGTATAGTTATAACTTTTTGTGTATAGGTTTAACACATAATCACGTAAAAATAACTTGGTTATATCTATGCAAGTCTTCACAAATTATAGGTTACTAGATCAAGAAGTTTGAGACAATATTTTTATTTAATTTTACATTATCATACATAGTAAAATAGGTCAAATCTATCTGATATTTTATATCATCAACATATAAGTCAACAAACATTTTCAAACAAGTTGAATCTATTCATTTATCTCTTATTCATCACATAGGGTTTTACAAACTTGGTCAAACTAGTTGACCTAGTTGGTAGAATTTGAAATTAGAAATTAAGCACATATCATTAAAATTTTCAATATAAATCATATTCAAGCCCAACAAGGTTCCTTTTGTTTCTCTCTTTGTCATTTCATTTCTTCTTTTAGTATTATTTTTCAAAATTTTGAAATCTAAAAAACCATAACCCTACAACTAACTAGGTTGACTTGGTGGAATTAGTTCTATAGTCTATATTGTATCTGAGAGACATAGTTGACATATTCAAATTCTTTCTTAAAGACCTTTATTTTATAGAATATAAATCACCCATTATACTATGTTCTTTATTTTTTTCACACATTTTCACTTGAACTAACTTTTTACTATTCTCAATCAAGGAATTAACATCTATTTGCTAATAATTAATTCACATTTCTTTTTTAGTTCTTTGCATGCTTAAATTGTCTCACATAGTATAAATAGGTGGTTTTTAAAATTATCATTTTATTTACACTATTTTATTATTTTGAACATACTACCAAACCAATTTACATTCAAAAACATTAAACACGTGTCTTACCAGGGTCTACCTACTTGGATTTCATCACAAAGGGAGAAACCAAGTTATTTTTTTAGCCAAGTATAAATACATGGTTGATGGTATACATTGGAAAATCACCTGACACCATTATCATTGATGGGTTATAAAGTGATAGGGTAATCCATAATACCAAGCTAGTAACATCACCAATATTAATCCCTTTTAGCCCAAACATCCCAAAACCAACCTTAAACTAATTTTTTAGTTCTTTATTTTCAGCCAATTTACCTATCACATTAAAATCAAACTCACTAATAATATAATAACACTTAGGGTGACCAATTAGTTAGAATTTAATTTTTAGTTAATTCTTGATCTTTGATAATTGTGTTTTGTTTTATAAAAATTGCATTAGGTAGTGTCAGTGTAAGGTTTGTGTTGTGTGTTCCAATTGGATTAGTCACATTAATCCAATTATTTTTGTGTTTGATTTCATTATTTCTTCAAAGTATCTTGAAAAATTTTCCCCTATTTTATAACATTGTCATGTTAGTCAATAAAATCTCTTATAGACTATTCTACCTTCCTACCAATATTATATAGTCAACTTGCATGAGTGTGTCTTATTATCCCCTGTTTAGTTCTCTATTTAGAAATATATAGTGAACCTAAATGACTGTGTATCCTTAGCATTTTATTTAAAATTAATATCTAAAATACATAGTCAACTTAAACCATTATGTATCCTTATCTTTATGTTCTCTTCCCTGGGTTATAGAATATAGTCAATTGGTTTGACTTTATATCCTATTTTGTAACTTTGTATTTGCATCATCATCATTTTATCTCCCTTATTTCATCATGAATTTCCTATTTTAGGACAACATAGAGTTGAGATGAATGGAAATGATGATATTTACCAATCCCAATAAGTTTTCCCATAAATAGCTTGTGGATTCCCCTTTATATGAAATTAATGTACCTATGGCCACTTACACTACAAATTATAAGACTCTTCCTCATTCCTCTTAAATTCATAACCATATTTTATCCTTAGAAGATTGGTTAGAATTAGTGTATACTCTAATAAATTATTTCCTCATTAATGAGTTTCTTCAACATAGGGGAAAAGACCCTTCAACTATTTATAGTCTCATGATAAGTGTTCTTCACCTTCTCCCACATCCTCTCATAGATTTAGGGGTGATACCTTTTTTACTTCTCAACCTCTCCCTTATATTTTTATTCCTTCTCATACAATGACCTCTGTTTCCTTGATTTCTTCCACCTCTATGCCAAGTATTTCTACTAACATGATAGGTTCAACATCTAGTGGGCCTTTTCCAAGACCCACCCTTCTTAATCCCTCTAGTAGAACATAATTTGTTTCTAATGGTAACCATGACACTAGCACTTATTTTATTCTAATCCTTCTAATAGTGCATCTTTTGTTACACATGATAATCATGCCACTACTACCTCATTTTATACCAACATCTCTCAATCCACTAATACCAATGTTAATACCTTGCATGTTGTGCAACCTAGTCAAAATACCACTCAAACCCATCAACTCTTATTATAAAATATTAATCAAATGAGTGATTTTCAAGATAATAATGCCAACCAATTGATGAAAATGTAGAACCAAATTATTCATCTTCAAAATAAACCTCAATATGTTCTATAGAGAGAGCACAATCAAAATTCCCCTCACCCACCTTAGGGATTATCATGGAAACCTCATTCCCTAACCACCCCTTATTAAAAAAATGATTAAACATAGATATAAGAGGTATCAGACCTACCATTAGTTACAATGGGTCAACTGATCCTACTTTACATTTAAAAATGTTTGATAATATCTACAAATATTAGTTCAAGTTAAACACTTTTGTTGCTACCAAGTTCTTAGTGAAAACCCTGTTTGGAGATGCTTTAGATTGGTATAATCAACTCAAGTCTCATTCTATCAAATATTGGAATATTTAGTTAATTATTTAGTATAAGAGTGTATGCAAATGGAAATGTAACTAATTTATAAATCAATCCTAGCTTAGAGAAGATAAATCCTACTTACACTTATAATGGTTAATACATTAGATATTAGGTATCATAACTAAGATGGATCTACTAGACCTAGACAAGGGATCTCTTACCACAATAATAGTATTAGGGAGGGTTTAAAATCCTATAGTCAAGAAAAACTATACAATAACCCTAAGTAGGTCCTAAGTTTTCATATTCACTAAACTAATAACATGTAAAGTAAAGTAAAATATAGTGTTCATTAAATCTTGTAGCACAAAGTGGGGGTAATAAACATAAAATTAAACATGCATAAAAGATATATAATTATATAAAATTATATGTAATCCTAATACATGGGAAAGAAGTACAAATGCACATCTATCTACTCTTATAAATTAAGAATAAAGTTAGGAATACTTACCTTTGAAGACAAACCCATCAAGCCTTAATATCTACCTTGTAAAAGATGTTTCTCAAGAGGTTGTTGTGGTATGTAATGATAAAAAGGATAAATCATCTCTAGGCTACATAACCCTAAATAAAGTATGAAACCCTAAGTTATGCTCTTGAAGTAGAATGGTGGATAAGTAGATACATAATATATATCTCTTCTTATTCTTTTCTCTTAAAAATGATGAAATGGTTATGTTTATATAGTTGACACTAACCCTAGTCCTTTCCAAAATTTCAGCTGATAGGGTCAACCCAATCAAATATATATCATTATTGACAAAAATAAATTACATCCTGGTCTAGGTTAATCAATGGCTGACCTAGACCCTAAATGAGTTTTATTAGTTAGAGTACAAGGTTGATGGATTTGATAGTTTATAGTAAACCATAAAAAAATATTTTAGGTTAGGAAAGGGATAATTAAGATGGAAAATGACTAGAGGAGGGTATAAAAGAGGAGGCAAAGCTTAGGTAAATTATTTTAGGATATGGGTGCGTAGATATAAAGTGGTGGTATAGGGATACACATCTTGTGAAACATTAATGTTCAACCCATCCCTTTCTTGATGAACCCCTTAAGGCATGAAATTAAAGAGATTGAGACTCAATGGATTCCTATAAGAGAGAAAAAATAAATAAGTAATGAGGTTTGAAAATATTATGTGTATACATATGACCCACTTAAAGCTCATCATGTGTCACATAGGTACAACACAAGATGGTGATTCAAGAAAAAAACCATAAAAACATACAATGGTAAAGCTAAATAAATTAAAGTAAGGAGGAAATAAGATAGATAAAAGGACAAAATCAAAAAAAACATACCTTTAATTATCTTAGGATTTTGGATAAAGAAAGAGATGCAAAAAATGTGAAGTTTTCCATTATAGAGATCATTCGGTGAACTTGTAGAAATTAGAGAAAAAGAGCAAAAAGTCAAAATTATTGCAACAAAGACATATAATAGGTGAAAATATATGATATAAGGATTCTAAAACATTTTAAAGTTTGATAAAAAGAGCTAGTAGAGTTAAATATATGATAAAAATATGAAATTTGAATATAAATATTTGAAAGGTAAATAATTTTGAATAGTAAATATAAATAGGGTGAAAATAATTCATTTATTATTTTTACTATTTTGAGAAATTAGAGCTCTGATAGACCTAGTTGGAGACCAGAGAATCATCATGGTGAGGAGATGACAACTAAGACAGGGAGGATACATAATGGCCATAATGAGTGCCACACATGTAAGCAACTAGAAATTTAAAAAAAACTAAATATTTTTATTCGAAATTGAGATAAATATAGAGAAGTGACTAGTAGGTAAAATCTAGGCATCAAAATGAACCCTAGGAAATTTTTAGGTATACTAAAGGGAAAAATGGGGTATTGGATAGGAAGAAGTTAGACCAATAAATGTTGAAGACATTCATGGTAAATGGTTGAAAAGTCACTATTGTGGATGAACAAAGGTGATCTAGTTAAATTAAATCATAAGGTAAGGGAGAATGATAAGGTTGGCTAAATAGTAGTGGGTTGATTTAGTAGGATAATAAGAGACCAAATGTGTATTAATAAGATGACATAGTAAAATAGACAAGGATGACTACGTAGATTAGGGTTGACATAGTTTTTTTGATAGATCTTATGTAGTATCACTAAAAGAGGTCAATTGTCTATAACAAGGTTGATATAGCATCACATGGTGAGAAGGTAGTCAATCTTGTATTGATGTGGCCAATCTAGTAATAAATTGGAAGGGATGATATATTAGGTAATTGAAATGTCTGATATAGTATCACAAGTAAAATACAAGGCCTATTTAGTATTAAATAGGCTAATTCTATAGAAAATTGAGAAACTAAATCAAACTAGCTGATTTTTTTAAAATTTTAAGAATGTATTTTGATTATTTGTGATATGAAGGTCTGATACATACTTTATTTTTTTATATTTTATAGAGACACTAGAGATATTGGTGACATATAGATGCATAATGGCTACCAAATCTATTGGATTGATTGACTAATGTAGACAAAGTACAACTAGTTACACTAGGTTTGGGAGGCATCATGGAGATGAGGTGCATCCTATCTACTGTTGATCTAATTATCATGGTATTTGGAATATGGGAATAGATGACCAACACTTTTTTATGGGTGGTTGATGGGAATACCATATAGGTGGTTATCATGCTATAGGATGTCCATGTTTTGATGGGACTATTGATAAGAGCGACACTGATGATCACAAGGACACCAGATGATATAGAGGAGATGAGATCACTATCTAGTGGGAAACATGTTTAGATAGGATATACCTAAGATTGAGGGTCAAATTTTCAATGTATATATTTCAAAAAATTTAGACATCTAGAAATTTATGATCAGACTTTTGATAACATGAATGATGTTTTGTAAGTCAAATGATAAGGTACTACTACACACGATATCCTTGTCTCAATCAATTTTAGATCAAGTTGAAATATATGACTTTAGGGATATAATCTAGGTCTATTTCATGTATTACATGTATGGTATCTTGTAAATAAGGTAGAATACCATAGGTTTTATTATTTTATTGATTGTTTGTACATATGAGAGGTTTCTTATGTATCAATAAATTGGGTTTCCCTACATGGTTAATGATAGGTTACCTCGAGTGATGAGATAGTGTTAGGACCATGTAGTATGGGTTATAACCTATGTGCTTATGTTACATATTATCATAAGAGGGGAGATCATGTGGTATCCATACATGTACATTGCTAATGTTTGGCCTAATTGGTTGACCATGACAATAGGGCTGGCACAAGTGCATATTATAGGTCACTATACCTCATGGGTAGAGCCACATATAGTGGCATGATTGATAGGTTAGTTCATAATACCATACCCATTTCCCCCTCTATTAGTTCCTCATTATTTGGAAAGATATGGTATAAATTTAAGGGGGAGAGGAGGATGAGGAGTACTAGTTGAGAAACTTGTGATTAGGCTATAACATATTAGACCATGGACTAGTCAAACATGATAGTAGGTAGCCATTTGAGGGGATGAAATGGATGTGGAAGTAGGGACACAATAATCACCATAATATAAACTACAAAAAGATAAATAATGAACACCTTAACCATACCATAGACAATGTCACCACTAGATAAAGTAGGCACAAGCGAGGGAAATAATGTAAGATAATCTAGAAGCTATTCCATGACATAACAAGTATATATAGACAACTCTTAGGAGAGGGTTATGATGTGAATAAGTGGTTACTTCTATATTTTTCTTTGTGTGGAGGTAATCTACATAGAAGGCATTCAAGGAATGATCAAATGGAGAGATGGTGTTCAGTGGGCAAGCAAATCGGGAGATAGTGGTTGGTGAAATAAAGACTAGTGAACAATGTTATAATTTTGATTTAAAATTTGATATAGAATACTAGTTGCATGTGGTTATATTAAATAGGTAGATTTGAAGATATATACATGATCTAGTATTTATCTATTTTTGGTTTTGTAGATCTAGTAATAGAGCATGTTAGATGGAGAGCCTTGGTTATGGCTACACACCATGACATTTTGGATGAGATAATGGATCCATATGACCCCACCACATTAGATGTTCCTATGGTACCATCTGACCCAACCTAGGTAGGCTAGTTTAGACTAGTGGGGGAGGCCACAAGGTAGTTACATAAATGTGTGGATGGATTTTAGTCACTATAAAGGGTGGGAGAGGGAGAGGCACAAGCCTAGTAGGCCTTGGTTCAGGAGAGAGCAATGTATATGGATACTACAATTCAACATGGATAAGCTTAGGCCTAGATGGACAAATTATAAGATATGTAGTAAGATTTGGATATCATACTACCTCATTATATCATACCATTAATAAGGGATAATCCCAAGTATCTATGAGTAGCATGGCTAGGTCACAAGAGATGGAGCTATGTATTTGGTATTTTTTACCTTATACTATATAAAACAAAAGATATATATAGATATTTATTTTGATAGTTGGATTTTATCTCATGAGTTATATTTGGTTATGGATGTTAATTCATGGATATATTTCTTTCTATCATATGTATTTAGCTTTTATTGTTTATATTATGGGAAACATATGTGGAGTGTTTTCTTTTCTAGCATTCTGTGATACACATGCATGGTTAAAAATAAAAAGTCAAAAATGATTTTGAAAAGTATAATTAATCAAAATAATTATACTACATACTATATCATGATGGTAAATGTGTAATAACAAAATATGACTCAATATAATAAACCAAAGTGGGTAAAATGGATAAAAAAGTTTTTAAACCATGAAAAGATTATCACCAAATTAAAACAAGTAAAATCACATTATATCATGTTGGGAAGTATGAAAATAATGTAATAAAATGGAAATCATAATAAAACCAAATAGTATAAAAAAATTAAGTCAATCAATCATACTAAATCACATTGGGAATTATTTAAAAAAAAAATAGAAAAATGAACTTAAATTGATCACAATAATTCAAGCTAGTAAGTATGAAAAACTTTTTAAAAATGGTTGTATTATTAAATTCAATTAGAAATTACAATCATAAAAATGAAATATCAATTAATTAATCATAAAACATACTATATCAAGATGGGAAGCATGTCAATGATGTGTAACTCCTGATCAATCACTACTTATCTTAAATTTGACACATGTAATTTGATTGTGACTTGGATATTGGAGAAGTTTGTGAGGAAGCCTTGGTACTATCGATGATATTACACTATAACTCATAAATGGAACAATATTAAGGTGGAAAATATTGGGAAAAACAATGTTAAAATGAATGTTTGGAATGGTAATTTGATAATTTGTGAGGAAGGCCTAAACCTTTCCAAGGTCTTACACTACAACTCACAAATGGAATACGTAAGGAGAATTAATAGTGAACAATATAATATCTATCAAGTGTAAATATTATGATGATTTTAAATTAAAAAGGTAATGTAAAAATCATAATGTAGGCATATATGAGAAGACCGTAGGAAAAATGAGGCACATTAAGGACACAAAAAAGACACTAAGTGACTAGTGATCATTAATATATAAAGGATACCCTATTCACAATAAACATAAATTTAT
This sequence comes from Torreya grandis, assembly GCA_037957365.1. NCBI lineage: Eukaryota > Viridiplantae > Streptophyta > Pinopsida > Cupressales > Taxaceae > Torreya > Torreya grandis. The sequence continues at coordinate 563,695 of JARHVA010001858.1, forward strand.
ATAGTAAAATGAGTAAGATAATAATATCAACTCATGTTGGTTTTTTTAACAAGGAAATGAAAATGGACCTACATTCACACAATGTGTTCCCCATTCTTCAAAACATCCTACAGTGCCATAAGTCTACTATGAAGATTGGGTACTTATGTGAGAAAGTAGGTAACACTAAAATATTTTTTATTTCCTTTTCAAATACATTAGCCTATCTCACCCAAATGGACCTTGAATATATCATGAGTCCAACTATGTATTTTGATTTTCTATTACAAAAATGAGATGTGCTTTGAATCACATCTTTTAATGTGATTTAACTTTTGAAATTTTGAATGTTATCTTTTGTATCATTACCTTCTATTAAAATGATTTGGATTTTTAAAATTTTATGGATTTTATGATTCCTCCTCCATAATAACTCTGAATAAACAATGTGAGAGACAAATTGATACACACAAATGAGATTAAGACTTTGGTTAAAGGGAGTTATGTATCCAAAGACATGACTAACTAAAACAATTAGGCTTGCCTATGAACTAGTATGTTATCTCAAGTTTAAATGATGCATATACTTATTTTGAGAAAGGAAATAAGGGGAATAAATGGAGATTTAATATGTACTATTAAAATTAGAATACAATCAAATGACTTATTTACTAACTGATCACATGGTAAATAAGGAGTACTAAAGGGAGCAAGGTTTGTATAACCAAGTCACAATTATGATTATCCATGTTATGGAGATAAGGTAGAAAAAATTATGAGAAAATAATAATACATCCATTGAAATAAATTAACTCATAAAGAGAAGCATGAAATTAAGAAAATAATCCATAAGAGATCATAAAGAAATAAAATGACACCATAGACAACATATAATGTGAAATATAAATAGCCATATAAGATAGATTAGTAAATAAAAATTTGAAATAGATTAAAATGATATAAAATAGATAAATATAAACTTAGAGAATAAATAAAATTAAAAATTAGTAATAAAGTAAAGGAATATCATGTTGTGTACACAAATACTAGTAAATTTATTCACGAACATTATCCATAACATTTGGTAGATCTCTATGAAGTTGGAATCTAACTACAACAAGGGTCTCATCAATATTTAGAGAAAAATAGGAAAATACCTCTCATCAAATATCCTTGATATAAAGTTTAGGCATGCCTAAAGGATCATGCTAATGAGGGCCATCATGCATAGGATACTCAAGAGAAGGAATATGAGTCAAAAATGTAAGATATGGAGTCATCAGTGGATAAGGGACCATAGGTAAAGGATGATCCAAAAGTGAAGGAATAATGGGTGTAATAATGGTCATAAGGTGATCTTGGAAGATTTAAAAATAATAATTATTATGGGTACCACATTCTTTCCATTGATAATATACCTTTCCATATTTGGGAATATACTTAGGTAATACTTTGGGTGGAGGAATAGCCTTGTCTATAGGGTGAGGAATAATAGGATGCAAGGTGTATATATATTATTGAAGATTGTGAAAATGAGTGGATGAATTATTATTTGTGTAGTGGAAGAAACAAATACACCTATTAGTAGACTTTGTGGGTGTAAAAATAGACAGAGTAGAGGTAGAATCTAGGGAAGGCTAGTATAGGATACAATTTATAGTCAAATTACCAAAAAATTATATGAATGTGATAGTATAGATGATCAACCCTTTGAGTGATTAGAGGATAAAGATATGGTAAGGAAGTAGGACATTTCCAAGGGGAGGTAGGGTAGGTGGAGAGACAAGAGGAGGCTTGAATGAAAGAGAAACATAATAAAAAATAGGAAGAGACTTAGTTAAAGGTAGAGAGGCAATAAGATCCATAATAGGTTTATCTTAGGGAGGATTAGGATGTAAAAAGGGTTTAAGGATAATAGAAAGAATTTTAGGGGGAATATAGCTATAGGGACCCAAGTATATAGTGAAGCAATAGGGACCAGTCATAGCATGATCCACAAGCATACTCCTAAGAGGTTATTCAAAAAATGTACATGTGCCATGTGAGTGCACCATCTACACCCTATAAATAAGTGTAATAATTGTAATATTAGGAAATATATAATACATAATGTGATAAGATAAATGTAAATACTAAAATAAAGAATAATGATAATGAAAGATCTCAACATATCAAGCATAAATAAGACATCCTATAAATGTGTCATAAATAGTATAAACATCATCATATTTAGTTTTATAAAGATAAATTGTGCAAGTAGGTATGAACTTCTCATTAGAGAGGGCATGATGAATATATTGTTGAGTTTTATTTAAGACTATGTCTACATCATCACTAGGTGGTTGATAGGAATGTGGCTTTAGAGATGGTGGAAGTTAGGAAATGAGATGAGGAGAGAGAGTAGATGTTTTTATCTTGAGGATGATCTCATAAATCTCATCATCACCAAAATGTAAGATTTTAGGTGGAATATTCTTGATGATTTTAGAGTGACCATGGTAACATTGCATGGATTTGATAGGTAAATTAATCCATTGAGATTATTGAAATGGAACACTTGGTAAGGTTTTAAGATTTAGAATTCTGAATACACCAAAGTCTTGAAATTATTGAAATTTTCAAGGGTTAGTTTTTCATTCAATCCTATATATTTTACCATTATGAGGGAACTTGACACATTAGTATGTATAAGATGTGATAACTCATATAAAATGAGTTTAAGGCTTGTCATGCAATATATTATAAGAAAGGGTAAAATTAAATATCATAACCTTCACTTGAACATTAATAGGTATAATGGTAATAAGAAGCCACACATAACCTAAAGGAGTAATTTTCATTCAATCATAACCTTGATACATGTTATAGGTGGACTTAAGATTACATTCAAAGTATCCAAGTGTTTTACTGAAGTTAAGGAAGGCAACACAAGTACTTGAACCCTCATAAATCAAGGCATGCTTGACTTATATGTCATCAATTTAGATACTTATAAAGAGGAGAGGATCATTTTCATGAAGTAAAATCTCATCTAGAATCATAAAAGCATAAGAAATTTGAGAGAGAGAAGTGTGTATGGTTTCATCAATGTGTATAGTCATCTCTTCACTTAGTTATAGGACTCTATCTTTTGATCCAGATAAGGTAGCTTCACATCCTACTAAGGGAGGATGAATGATGTTAATTTTGAATATGAGTTTCATAAGGTGGTTACAATGATGCAAATAAGTCTAAATTATTTTGAGAAAGAGAATTTGAGATGGGATATTAGTAATTTTTATTATGTTGGAGTATTTCCCAAGAATGAGTATTAGAAGTGCATGTAAATTTCTTTTATAAGATGTAAGAGATTTAATTAGGGGAAAAATTGGTTTATTATCATGAGAAGATGAGGTATTTGATGTAGGTTTATTTTGTGATAGATTTGAAGAAGTGGTATTATAAAGTTGAATATTATTGGCAATGGGTAAAGAGGTTAGAAAATTTGTATAAATGGTATGTGAGGTGCTATCTAATGGAGGTGTTGGAATTTTTTCATCAAAAGAGATAAGTTCCTCTTACCCCAATTATTTTAGGTGAGTTACAAAAGAATATTGGATAACAAAAAAGGTGTGAGATGATTGGTGTGTCTGAGTAGGATGAGAATCAATGAAGACAACTACCCTTCACATATTAGTTATGTTGACCACATTATCTTTGGGAGTTGGGTCTATAAGACTATCAACATTATTGGTGGAATAAGTAGGCTTATCATTATTTTCTTGATAGTTTCGAAGAGGGTTTTTGTAAATTGATAAATGAGCATTCACCTAATTTAAATCTTAATTTTTACTTTGTGTTTCATGAGATTTGAAGGCAATGTTATAGGCTTGTTAATGTTTATGAATGAGGGAATTGTGGTCAAAATTTGGACCAATGAGGAAATCCATATCTAAGTTATGAAATTACCTAAAAGTATCATTAAAGTGATCCTAACTAGCATGAAACCAATATAATTTATTTGGATTGTACCATGATTTCATAGGGTGAGTGTGATCAAGATCTCATGGAAGAGGCCTTGGTAGAAACTTTTGTATTTTCACTAAGGATAATGGATTATGAACATTGATGTTTTTATTGGATAAAATTGAAGATTAGGGATGTAGTTTAAAGGTGGAACTTATTTTAGATCAAAGTTGATAATAATATCTTGAATATTATGAATAATATCATAGGAATCAATGACACTATCATTATTAGCATGATGATTTTTATTTTTGATGAGCATGTGAATGTTCATAGGAGGTGGGGATGGATAAAATTGATGCATGAGAAAATATTATTGATTGGCTTGGTCGAGGGCCTCTTCCAAATTTCATGAAGAGAGAGAGTTTTGACCTGATATTACAACTTAAGATAGAGAGAATTTGTGAATGAATGAAAGAGGATACCACCAAAAATGTTGTGCTCACACTTGTTAGATAAGGTCTTCCACTATTTTATTAAATATTATGTGGTTTTTATCTCAAGTTGAATGAATTTAATAAAATGATCCAAGGTATTTTGAGGGAGGTCACTAGTTTGAAATTCATGTACTAGAGTGTTCACTAGCTCCTCCAAACTAGTTATGAAATGAGATTTGAGTTATTTACACCAATCTAAACTTTCTATGTAGAGGATTTTTTATAAGATCTTGGTAGAAAAAAAAGTGTTTAACTTGATCCACTATCTATATAGATTTTTGAATTTTTTAAATGTAAGGTAGGATTATTTGACCCATTATAGCTAATGGTAGGGGTGATACATCTTACATCTATGCTGTAAATTTGAGCTATAAGTGGTTCATTTTAAATATGTGTAATCATTTTGTTAACAAGAGGTGGTTGAGGAATATTATTTCCATGGGAATACCTAAGGGGGGTGGGGGGCACATTTTGGTTGTTTGTTCCCCATATAACCTATTGAGGGTGATTTTGCATTTGCATCATTTGGTTGGCATTATTATCTTTGAAATCATTCATCTAGTTAAGATTTTGAAACAAAATTTGATGGTTTTGAGTGATGTTTTTATTATTTTTTGCAACATTCAAAGAATTAACGTTGGTATTAGTGGATTGGGTACAACTATGAGTATTGGAAATCATGATATTAGTGGCTTGAGATGTGTTGTTAGAAAAAGAGGCACTAGTGACATGATTAGGATGTGTTGTGAAATATGCAATAGTATAAGGAGTATAAAAACTAGAATCACTAGTTTCATGATTACCATTGGTATAAAATGATGCACTAGTGGGGGGATTAAGAATAGCGGGTCTTGGAATAGTCCCACTAGATTTTGAATCTACCATGTTAGTAGAGATACTAGGTATGGAGGTAGAAGAAATCAAGGAAGAAGAGGTCATCGTATGAGAAGGGGTCAAAAGAGAAGGAAGAGGTTGAGAGGAAAATAATATATTTCCCCAAAATCCATTTGAGAATGTGGGGGAAGGTGAATGGGGTTCTTCTTCTTGACTAGCTATCATAAGGTTGTAAATAGTGGAAAGGCCTTTTCCTTAATGTTGAGGAAATTCATTAATGAATAAAATATTTTCTAAAGTATACTCTAATTTAAGATGATCTTCTAAGGATAATAGATGGTTATAAACTTAATATGCATGAGGAGGATTCTTGTAATTTATAGTGTGAGTAGACACATGTATATTACTTTCATCTAAAGTGGAGGATAAAATTTGTTCATGGGGAAACCTATTGGGATTGGTAAAGTTCATAATATCTATTATATTCAACTCCATGTTTTCCTCAAATAGGAAGTTCATGATGAGAGGAAAAGTCTAACAATGATAATGATGATGCAAAGACAAAGTCATAAAATAGGATATAGAGTCAAATCATTCAACTATGTTTTGTAACCCAATATGTAGATAAGAATACATAGTCATCTAGGTTGACTATGTATTATAAACATGAATGAAAAGTATGTTGATATGGATACATGGTCACTCAAGTCAATTGTTTATGGTTAAATATAGAACATAATGAGAGGATAAGAAGACATAGTCATGCAAATGGATTGTGTACTACTGAAAAGAAGGTAAAACATAGTCTATAAGAGACTGTATTAACCAAGATGATAGTTTTTTGAAAGAGGAAAAAAATTTCAAGATAATTATAAGAATTAATGAAAGTAAACACACAAACAAATAGATAAATGTTATTGATCAAATTGGGGCACATAACACAAAACTTGCAACAACATTGGCCAATACAAGTTTTGAAATATAACACACAATAATCAAAGAGTAATTAATAAATTGAAAATGAAATGCTAACTAATTGGTCACCCTAAATGTTATTAGATTATTATAAAAAATTTATTTTAATGTGATAGGATATTTGGTTAACATAGGGAACTATAAAGTAGTCTAAGGTTAGTTTCAGGATGTTTGGGCTAAAAGGGATCTATATTGGCAATGGCAATTTTTGATATTTTTATGAAAAAAACCTCAAAACACCTTGTGCCGTAGAACTATACTTTTTTTTGAGAAAAATATTTAAAATAGCCTAACTACCCTTCTTAAAGACCTAGACATAAACCATAGATTTCTATGCACTTTACAATTTTGCAAAGTTGTAAAAGTCACGTAAACCTCCATTTTCCTACTTACCCAATCCTTAGCAGGAATTAGAAATTGCATTAAATTTTGAAAATTTGAAATTTTAAAAAGTGTGATGTATACTACACCTTACACTTTTCATTAAGACCAAATTGAAAATAGAATCCTCACTACACTTTACAACTTTACAAAGTTACAAAGTGTAATCCCAACTCAGCTCCCTACTTCGTAAAACATTTTTGACTACTAAGGCAAGTAGAAAGTGGGGGATGAGAAGAAAATTTAAAATTTATAAATAGGTGGAGGTTTCTTAGATATATTATCATAAAATCAATTAGACAATTGAGAGTGAATAACACATTACAAATTTACAAGATGCAAACTTGCAAAGTGATTCCACTAACCCATTTTCCCACCTATTTATTCATCTACCCCTACTAATAAGCATGCTTAGCATTAATTATGGGTTTGATAATATAATATTTAATTTTTGTGTCATTATCAAAATTTTAAAACAAATCCAAAAATTCTCCAATCAACATTAAAAGCTAGAGCTCGAAGCCAAGTGATGAATTATGAACCAGACTTCCAAGATGACCTCCATTTCTAGCTTATAAATCCCTACGCATGCATTCATAATGTTTTTATAGAACACATAAATTTATTATAGTTGTTTCAATTAAAAATTTATTTCAATTTAAATTATTTTATTTCCATACTTATGATTTTTATATCTGAGATCATTAATCATCATCATCATATTACTTCATTACCCATAAATCCCAGTTGCTAGATTCATGTTAGTTTTTGTATGGATTCTTCTAGTTTAATTGATTAGGGTTTTATTGAAAGTTTTTTTAATCTAAGTGGAAATAAATCAATAATTATCAAACTAAAACCTTGTAGAAATTATAACTGAGGAAACACTTAAAATCTCCATTCAAATCTAGGCAAAGATCCCATCTAGTTTTATCACCCTAAATTCCTATCAAAGATCTGACTTGTAATTGTAAACCAAAACCCCATCAGACCTTTGGTTATACTTTGAAAGTTAAATTAAAAATAAAAACCCTATCATAACATTTATTTATAATTTATAGCTTATATTTCACACTATATTCCTGACAAAGCAAAATCCTATAGAAGCACACCTAAACCCCACCAAGTTTAAAGTAAGAAAATAACCTATAATTACAAACCCAAATCCTAACCAGATCTATAGTTAGTTTCCTACACCTATTTTCCAAGTGCATATGTATGAAAAAATATTAAGTTTAATTTAAAGGGACCTAGTGTCCCTTCCAACTTAGATTCCAACATCAATGAGATAACTAACACAAATCTAGGTTATACAAACCTAGAAGACTTATGGACTAGAGTCAATGTAGAATTCAAGAACAATTGTATTTAGAGAATTTATGATAGTGGTTTACCTTGGGATGCATTCTTACCATCCTTAGTGCATATCCCTAAGGTTTTTTCCTAAACATTATGATGTAGAGAAGAGACAAGTAGTGAATGGTAAAGGGGAGAAGATTCTAAATTTAGATCCATATTTCATTGATACTATGTTCTTAATCCTAGAGTTTTAAAGTTACATAAATATTGCACTCAATTCCTCCAAAAACATACATCAAGATAATAACTCAACTTGCACATGGGTTTTAAACAAACAATGCTTAAATATGTCTAAATATTTAGCCGCAAAACTACCAAAGACTCTCGCTAGAATAGAATTCAAGGAAGAGATATGAGATCTAATTATACTCTTATGAAAAGTTATAAGGATACAAAATTCAAATAATTATAAATATTCAATGTACCATTATATCTGAGTAATCCATCCAAATAAACAATACATTCATTGGTCCCAATTGATCATTTATTCTATTAATAAATAGTTGCTAGAGGTTCAAATCACCATAAAATTTTACATGATCTCTTACCTCATCTATGCTTTAGAAAGAGGGAGGGAATTCTATGGGATTAAACATAGTGACATATCATAGTAATAAGCTTATAAATTTTTCCCTAACCTCACTTTATAAGGGAGTAAACAATAATTCATAAGATTTAATGATGCTTTTATCTATTGAATCATAATCATATTTGAAAAATAACTACAGAGGATAAGATTTTCTAATACTACAACTATATAAATTGTAAATTAGGGTGCATACTTTAACCAATTCCCTACATATTATTATATCATACTCAGTGCTTTTAGTGGGTTTACTTACACCCTTCCTAGATATTTAAGTGACAAATAAGCTTCAATGGATATTTTAAGTCAACTAGTGGAAACCCTTAAGTTCTTCTCATGAAGACACAAGATAGGCATACACTTCCCTATCATTATAGGGATATACGTCTACCCTTATTTATAGAAGGCCAAATGTACAAATGTAGAGATGGCAAGAATGACCTTGAGAGCTCTTTATGCTATGCCATTCTATGATGTGACTGATTATGTTACTGGTTTATTGGGTTCCTCAATTACCACATTCTCTTTTATGAAGATTCTTGTGAGGATATATAGGATGAGGAATAATTTAGGTTGAGATATTATTCTATAATATCCATTTAATAAATTAATAAATATGATATGGCACTAATTCTATAAGATTTTAAAGATGAGGAACATCTAGTGGATAGGGTCTATTATGATAATCAAATATATCTCTAACCTCTTCCTCAAGTTAGGTGGTCTACACCTAAATCCTTCTCCTGATTATACAAGACCAACCCATTTGTTAACAAAAATTTGAACTAGTTAAGAATTAAGGGGGTGAAAATAACAAAATAAAGCATGAGAATCATAGACAAATTTAAAAAGGTGAAGAATAAGTGTGTAGAATAATCAGAAATAGAGGGTTTAAACAATGGAACTCAAGGAGATCATCCAATGGGTCCAATTTTATTACATAAAGGGGAAAAAAATTAGAAATCTATAATGGCCCCTTATAACACTCAAGTGCCAAAAAACCCAACAACTAGAATAAGCACTACCATTTTCCATAAGGGACACAAAAATAACCCCTCTTATTTATACTATCTAACCTATATAAATAATTAATTTTCCTATTTATACTAGTCCACCAATGCAAGTAATCACTCCTTCATCTGACCCATTAGTACCAATGATTTCATTAGCAGTGAGTCAATCAGTATAGTTAGTTATCCCAAATCTATCTCCACCTACCTCTTCTACACTCACTTCTACACCACTAATCACTAAAACTGCCCAAAAATACATGGCTACTAAATTAATCATTCTGATTGTAGTCTAATTACCCACCATATCCATTGGGTTAATAATGGCTCCATCTTCATCTTCCATCACACTACCCATTACTTCCACTCTGGCCATTCCCACTACATTAATAGGTTATTTTGATGTATTATACACCATCCTTCTATACGTTCCCTTTTTCCAACCACACATGCCTACCTCATTACCTATGTTACTTCCATATTCTACACCCCTTATAAGTATATACACTCCACCCATACAAGTATACTTTCCTCCTTCCACTCTCACATTAACCCAAACCCCCACCAAGGAGGTGTATACAAAGATGACTAATAACACAACTATGGATACTCAACCCACCAATGGGGAAGATATATCCAAATCATTAGCCAAGAACTCAGTGATAATGTCAGTGGTAAATATGGCACTTGTTATGGTAACTACCAGTGTAACAACTTTAGTTTCAAAATCATTAGTAATAGTGGCTATTGGAATATCACATGATTCATTGGTATCCACTCCAAGTTGGTTGACATAATCAGTGTCAAAGAAAATGAAAAAAATAATATCTCCTAATACCTTAGATTTTGGTTTATTGAAATAATCCAACCAACCAAAGAGAGGTCCGAAGACCATATCCAAAATATTATATGATGCAAAAAGGGAAAATTATGTGGAGATAGTAGTTTCCCCACCTGAGAAATAGAAAGAATATTTAGTGGTGGGGGATTATAATCTATCCAAGGTACACCTTGGTCATCCAACAAGAGGGGTATAAAATATAATATTCAAACAATCATAAGTTATCTCTTTGAGAAAATAGACAGTAACAAGGTCACTAAAGATGAGTTGAAGAATAAGATTGAGTAGTTGATGGATGCCTTAAGGAAATTTATAGACCCAAAAATCAACTTGAATCACCTCAACCAACTCAATCTCTCTCTTAGTCCCTTTATAAAGAAACATCTGATGTAATGACAAAGATTGGTACCATTAGTAGAGCTATAAAAGACTCGGTTAAAAAACTAATCAAAAAATGGAATAAAGTGATAGGGATGACCATGGATTACTAAAATACATTAAAGGATGACCTCACATATCTAAATACATATAAAATTAAATATGAATAAGAGGTTGAAATGATAAATCTCTACTTTCCTAAGTTGCAGGCCATTGACCAAATAGAGAGTTGCACCCTCATGTCTAAAAAGATAATAAAAAATCCTTTGAAGCATGATGAGATGGAGAGTATAGAAAAATTATAAACTAGAATACTAATTAAAAATATTTATAAAACCAAGAGCACAAGTGATAGGGCCATATATGTGATGTATGACATTGAGGATTCAATTTATAAATTCTCATGTGAGGTAAGGGATTACAAAGATAAACCTCTTCCTATTTAGGAGGTCCAAGATAAATTCAAATAGGTAATAAGAAGGATTAAACACATGATATATATTATAATTTGGATTCCATCCATCGGTTCATTAAGTATCATAATACACTTGATCAAATCAACAAGGATATCCAAGTCTACATAGCTTCTTCTAGAGAGTTATCTAAGGTAACTAAAAAATGTGACATTAGTAATATTTACATAGTTGGTCTTAATGAAGATCACCTCTAATATATATTTGATATATTTTATGCTTATATCAATAAGATAAAAGTAAGAAATGATAATTAATCCTTAGAAATCACCGTTGTGGATTGATCTTTTAATTATTTGAAAAATGCATTCTATAACCTATAAATTTTGTAAGATACATTGTAAAATTAACAGTTAAAAATTTCAACTATCATTTTGATATATCTTAATTTTAATTTGAAAAATAGATACTTGTAATTTTCAATTAAAATGTAGTCAGGCTTTAGTTGAAAAAGTGTAACTTGTATTTCATATTTTTCTTTTTCTTTGACAAGTTGAATGGTTTTAGTTGTAAAATCTCACATTTTAATTTGCACATCCCTTTTTGTCAATTCAAATGACTTGAAATTTGTAACATCATTAACTATAAATTAAAATTTAGGTTTTATAAATTGGGTTTCAAAAATATCCAAATATTAAAAATCATTCAATTTTTGGCCAAGTCATGAAGTTCATTTTGGTACCCTATTTCAATTGATAGATTTCTTCAACAAAACTCAAGGATAGATGGTTTTATTTTAAAACTCTAACATATTTTCCTCATCTTTAAACACTTTGAAAAGTGTGCAGTCATTTTAGACTCCTCTTCTTCCTTCTACTCCACCAACGATGCCTTTTCAAATTGAGAATGATGACATTTTTATGGAGACTCCCTGATTTTTTGATCCATAACTGAGTGTAAGGGTTTTTGAATTATTCTCTCTCAATGGAGTGATTTTTTGTATAAATATGAGTTTCTTACATAGCACATATATATTTTTGTTGATATATATTTTTTTATGCTTTTGAGGAATTTATCTAGATGTTGTAACTTAGGGAATATTAATATACTAAAGTTTTGTCTTCCTTATCTTATGTTATCCTTATGTATGTATGGCTTTTTATTACATTTTTTAATGATGCAAGTCTTTTTTAATGATGTATAAGAGTGTTACTATAAGATCATATGTGGTATTTATTTTTCCCTATTGAAATTTTGTTTAGAAAAAATTGAGAACATTATTCCTTGTATGATTAAAAAACCTCATATTACCTTTGATTTCATACTCATGTAAGATTGTTCTTAAAGAGCTTTTAATGTATTATTTTTTAACTATTTTTAATCAAAGTAAGAAATACTTTCACTAGAATGATTTGTTGGATCACAATTTTTTTCTATTTTTAAAAATCCTTCTAAATTCTTATCCTCACAAGTTAAAACCTTGATTAGGAGCAAGATCACTAAGAAAAATGTAGTTAAAAGTGAACTAGTCATATATCAGTTGCACTAAGATTAATGAAAGGAAGTTGACCTTCTCAAGAGGTTCACATAAATTTACCAAGGTCATATAGCTTGGAGGTCATCCCATTGTATCATTAGATTCCCATGTACTAAAAATCTTACAACACAAAATAGGTACAAAATCTAATTGATAACCATTTTTGGCACGACTAGTGGAATCTGAAGATTAGAGATAAGAAATTAGTGCTATTATTAGCAAGTTTGTGTGAATTTTGTATAAATCTCAAGATCACCTCGATACTCCATTGGATTAATAATTCAAGAGATTCACATTTACATATGCCAAAGATACAAACATGATAATCTAATAAAGGTAAAAGGACTAACTTTCAAGAACTATCTTTTTCATATAAAAAGAAATCAAGATTAATTTTACTTAAATGTAGAGTAAATACTAAAAATCTATCTAGATCTCCCACAAGTGCCCATAGTTTTTTCATACCTTCCACTAAAACTATGAGAAATCATATTTTCATAGCACTTAATGGAGGTAGCCCACTTATGATGGCCTAGTATGATGATATACCCACCTCAACTTTGAAAAGCCTTACATATTTTACTAGTGAAACTTCTACCACACCCATCAAACACATTTAAGATGTTGATAACATTTGTTTATTTCATAACATTACACAATACAATTTTTATATCAAAATTCTTGCCTCATCCTTTAAGGGTAAATCCCTATAGTGGTATATGAGTTTGCTTCCCAATTCCATCTATGCTTAGGATTATCTAGGGTTTGCCCTATGCATATAGTTTTAGGATAAGAGTGACCACCTTTCTCTTGTTGAGAAACTAATGACCATTAAATGGGATCCCCATGAGTTCATGAGTGACTTTAATTTATGCTTTCAAAAGATGTGGAATAAGATCCCAATGTTGGTCAAACCATCCCCAAATAATGATTTATTATACCACTTAAGATCTTTAAATAATGATATAGCTATAATGATCTAATCATGGGTGGAATCAGAATGCCATATGAATATGACATTGTAATAAGAGCTAAAAATTACCTCATTCAAGATGGTAAAATTGTTCCTCGACCTCCAATGTTGTTGTTATGAGAATTTCCTCCCACTCAACCTATTGTATCCCTAATTCCCATATTAAGTAATTAACTAAATTTATCTCCTATCCATTTTGATTATATATATGAATTTAAATCTTTTCTTAAAATATTTGAAAATGATTTAGTATCCATGAAAAGGCAACAATCTCAAAATTACAAGTTTTATCAACTAGATAATTAGGCATATCAACCCAGTAGGCATCCATACCAAGGCAACTCAACTTCAAATAGACGTCATGCAAGAAAAGCCCCAAAATATCTATGATATACCTACCCTAAGTAATTTTAAAGCTATAGGAACTATTCAGAACAACTTGTCTTAAGAATACAAGTGGTGTTATTCTTATTCTCAACCACATAATTAAAACACTTTCCCTCATGGTGTCATTAGTCAATACTTGATGGTACAAAGTATGTCAAACCCCCAATGGTAGTAAGAGGAAACTAATACTCAATAAGAAGAGGTATAGGTGCCTATTCAAAAGGTGACCACTCTTTTGAACTAGTAAGAAAATGATATTTTTAATGTAAACCAAGAGGAAGCACTGACCAATGGTAGTAGTTTAGTGGAAGCAAATACACATTCTAAGAAGATCGAAATAGAAGGTGATTAAATGCCCAAGGTTAATCAGGCTATAAATTCTAAATTTGTAAAAGATTTTGTAAGAATAAACATAGTTTGAAAGCCACCCAATATGCTGATGGGTTAGCCAAAGTCAAAATTATTGATCCAAAATATCATAAAAAATATATAGCTCCCACAAAAGAGCTAGTAAAGGTTTGTAACATTTATTTTAATATTTTAGAACAAATGGAAAAGACTAACTTGAATGCTAACATGTGGTAAGTACTATTTATCATAGCATAAAGGGACTTGCTTTAAGGAGATCTAAAATCTTCCAACTAATAGTGAAGGTCTCAGTTAAGGGACCTAATGCTATCGCTAGCTTATGTCAACCATAAATGGATATAAAAGTAAGGAAAAATAGTATTATTCCCCCATTTTACCTTTCCCTCATAGTTGGAAAACAAATCATCCATAATTATATGATAGACTTTGGGGCTAGAATATTTGTTATGCCTAAGAAAATACTAGATTTGTTATGTATAAAATACACACCTATCACAAAAGGTGTGGTTAAATTAGATGAAATTATTTTCCAAATAGTTAGAATTATTAAATGTCTAAACCTTACCATCCATGTATGTCCAAGATTATTCATATCCCAATATATATCATTTATTAACCCATCCCCCTATTTTTCCATTTTCCTTTCCTGAGACTTCACTTTAAAAATGGGAGGGTAACTATCTACTGATTAGTCACATATGTTACTTAGAAAAAGATATTGGGCTAGATTGACCATAAGAACTAAGCTAATTACCAAAGACCACATTGAACCATACACTCTATACCTGTGGATATGAATTACACATTGTAATATTCAAGAATAAGATATTGACCATGAAGTTGTAACAACTATGGAAGAAATTTCAGACACTCACCTTGATGAATTTGGATCAACTCTCCATTTTGATCCTTATAATTAGTTTAAGGAAACATGGCTAGGTATGTATTACATTCATGAAAATGATGCAATCATCAAACATATTTTGAAACCAATTAAAGACCACAATGGGATGTGTCAACTATACTTTGATGGCTCAATAAGCAAGAATAGTGTAGGTGATGGTATTGCTTTGGTCTGTCCCCAAAGGGAGAGTTATTTTTATTCCTTTAGGCTTTAGTTTAACTACACCAATAATGTGGTAGAGTATGAATCAATGATTTAAATTATCTAGTTGGCCAAAGAAAAAGGAATTCAGTCACTATAAATGTTTGGTGATAGTGAACTAATTATTTACTAGGTAATATCAAGAAGCATGACCAAGAACAACTTATTGAGATCTTAGAAACATAGGTTTTGGGACCTATTTTAATATTTTCTCACTTTAAACATTCAAGCAATACTAAGAGCAAAAAATAAGGATGTTAATCACATGGCCTCAGTAGGTTCTCAATATAATCTACTTTAAAATATTAATAAAGATAATAGTCATCATGTAAAGATAATAGTGAGACCATCCATCCCTAACAATGTGACCAATTGAAATTTTTTTGACAATAATGAGCAAATTGTTAACTTTATATGAAATTAGGTTAAATTCTCTTAAAATAAATAAATAAAGTCTCTAAGAATAGTATGGGGAACAAATAACTCAACTAAAGACTAACAAGTTACCCATGGGTCTTATTACTTGATAAAGTATTTTTTACTCATATGATCAGTTGAAGGTGAGAATAAAAATCTCACAATCAAGGAAGAAGACTAAAAACTAGTAGTCATCTGAAAAGGCAAGGTTTTGAAAACTAGAAAGGTATGGAACATCTCTAAAAGTAAGATTTTATTGAATTGTGTCAAGAATTTGATGATAACTTTCCTTGGAGTTACAAATATCTATGTGGTTTTTACCCTAACCTATCCCAACATACAATAGAGTTGGACCAAAATACTAAGCCTGTTAGACAAAAAAAAGAGGCCAATAAAACTAAAAATACATTCTTCAGCAAGGAATGAGTTGTCCAAGTTGATAGATGCCAACATTATTTTCTCCATTAAACACTCATCCTAGGTTGTTAAATTGGTCCCTATAAGGAAAAAGAATTATGAAATCAAGCTTTGTGTATGTCAGTATAAGAATGTGGATTGTAAATTTGTACAAGATATTTATCTGATATTCATGCATTATGCACTCATTTTTTCATTATATAGTCTATTTTGTCTTATCTTCAAAATTTATAATAGGCTAGAATATGAAGAGACTCCACTTTTGGTACCAAGTATGAGAAGGTGAATAGCCATAGACTAGAAACATCTATATATACTTTTGTTTATAAAAAGAAGAGTGTTCCACTTTTAGTAGAGATCAATAGAGATTATCTAATTATGGTTACCTATATGGTTTATTGTTATGTTCCTTGCATGTGTTATCATGTGTAATGTCTTGGTTACTTTCTGTCTAAACTATTATGAATGCATTATTTTAGTTTATAAAATACTAGTTATTCTTAATTCCTAAATAATGCAAACTAATTAATGTTTTTTATGTTTATTTCATCCAAATTCATGTCTTTATATTGTAAAATATTCTATTTATATGAAGTATCTCACATCTATCCTCATCCTTATCATGTTCAGATGCTTTATGAACCTATACTAACAATGGTACAGTGAGCGTGGAACCTCTTTTTAGAGGAAATTATGCTAATATGGTTACCAGGGCAAAGATATATTAAGATATTGTTAGACCAAAGGATATGTAATTTTATAGAAAAATAATAAAAAGCATTGGTCTTATAGTTTAAGAGATCATTCGAGAGTAGATTTATGGAGAAAATTATGAAATCTTCTAGTGCAAGTTTCGTAAATTACTAGCTAATTGATTAGCATGGTTAGAATATTATTATTTTAAACCAAGGATAGAAAAAGCTATAATCTAGACTGATGAAAAGAAAAAATAGTTGTATAGATTGAAAACTGACTAGATAAGAGCATTAGATGATTGGGTTGTAACCACAGTAGATATATGTATAACTAAGTTTTTAGTACAAGGATACATAAATTTTAAATCTATGAAGGAATTTTTCATCAAAGGAATTTAAGAGAAATTTTTGTAGCACCTACCTATCCTAGTAAAGATGTTGATTATGGATAAGGCCATGGTGCCTACTCTAGCAAATATGGAGTAGTCATTTCAGGCATATGGAGGTGTGTAAAACATGATAGTGAATGATGATTATAATAAAAAATAAGTATTCCACCTTAATATATAATGTATACATGAGGTAATAAGAGTCAAAATAATAGTATAAAATTATAATGTGAGTTCTGACAATAGAATAGATGGAGTAAATATAAAAATGCATAGGTAGCTATGAGTAGAATTAAGAGTAGAATTAAAATAGATGAAAACAAAGTAGGAATAAGTGATGAACTAGAAGGAAGAGATAAAGAATGAAGGATGAATAAATATGAAATGAAATAATAAGACAAAGGCTGAAAAAAATAAAGATGTGATGAAGAACAAGAGGAAGAAGAGATGTTCAAAGATGAAGATGAGAATAATATATGGTTAAATCAATTAAATAATAGATGTAGTATGTAGCTACAAGAATATGTATTACTAGAATAAGGACATGAATTATTAAGTAAATAAGTAAGAAAAAGTCATAGAGTAATCATAGGTTCAATCTTAGAAATACAAGAATTCATAGGAGGTAATCATTCAATGGAATAGTACACATTCTCGCATCCCAATTTTTGATATTGTAGTAAAAAATTTTCAACTAAAAAGATAAATAGATAGTAGTTGGAAAGGTCCATTTTTAGATCAGGTACATTGATGGGGTACTAAAATTTAAAAAACCTTAATTGATAAGGATTTTAAGTTCGTAGGGTTTATTGAAATTAAGTAGAGAAAAGTAGGAAATATAGAAAAGAAGAGTGTACAAACAAACTCTTCCAATACATATGTCTTTATTCTTAGTACATTTGTAAGATCACATAAAATATTGCCTCCCATTATAAAAAATACATAATAGATCTCCTCAACACCATTTTATAATATGGGTGCTTTAGGAGTATTTATTAACCTAAAAAAATATGATGGGTCTATGAACCATGAGTAGTAGTTACTAACATGTAAGATGAGATGGAAAGCTAGGGGTATTATCAATGAGGCTATAAAGAAGTGATAATTAATAGGGGAACTAAAAATAAGTGCCCTTGAATTCATATACCATATGGATATCACTAAGGTAAATCTATAGTAGGTTAAGGAGTAGTTTATTATAGAATTTAAAATAAAGAAATGTACAAGTCAGACTATTCAAAATCTAAAGGAGATTAGGTAAAAGTCAGGAGAATCAATTTGTGATTATGATCATAGATTATTAGATGTTATGAATAAGATAGAGTTTTCCTTAGAATATAAAGATAAAGGTACATACTTTGTTAAAGGATTGCATTCTAGGATCAGGTTTTCTATAACATAGACTCATTATGCCACTAAGCCAAATGCTAGAGCTACTACTATTTGGGTGGAGTAAATTGAATATTATGGGGGAAGCTCACATAATGGGTTTTAAGATTGAAAATACATTTCAAGATTTTATGAAGAGGATGGAAACATATCATGAAGTATATAAATCTAAGCTAAATCTATGGCACATGGAGTGTGAGAAAGACATCATAGAAATGATTGTCCTAAGATCATGATAGAGTTTTGTGAAATATGTAGAGTAGTAGGGCATGAAATAATGTAGTGCCATATCTTAAAAGAATATTTAAAGAGCCCATAGAGTTTGTACTGATTTTTTTTTAAATCACAAAATCATGATGAAAAGAATTAGAGAGCTTTACAAGAGCTAAAAGAATATGTTATAAATAATGTATTTTCTATAACTATGCAGTAAGTGTCCATGATGAAGTAGATGATTCCAAACCCAAATTTTAATAAGAGTTGGGCAAACCAAGAAGGTCCATAATGGATTATTAGTTTTCCTTAGTACTATCCTCAAGGTCTAACTAGATATACCCCTCCTTCATTTGGTTAGACACCACCATCACCACAATACTAGTACTCAGCCCCTTGGAATACAATAATGACATAGTAGTAGAAAACTATCTAGACTCTACCAGTTATTCAATAACAATTTGGGATTGGAGATAATACCAAATATAATTAGTACTAGAATACAACACAATAATAGGAAGGCTATAGAAGATGTTATCAGTCAAATAGAGGAGGATTTAGGGGTAGATACAGAGGGGGTTATCAAGGTGGAAAAGGAAATAATTATCAACACCCTCCTTTACAATGTTACTTATGTGAAGAGTATAATCATGTGTGATGCAATTATCCTTTGAATCCCCAGAGATAGTATTACTATGTATATTGAAAGGTATATGAGTAGAATGAGATAGAATATTATCCTATTTTTGAAAAGCAAATAAAGGAAAAGGTCATCAAGAATGTTAAAATGGTGAATATATAACCTAAGGAGGATGCATTTGTTAATGCTATTATAAGACACTAGCACATAAAGAGAGGATGCCTAAGGACTACGGAATCTAGAAAGTGAAACAAGATAAATACTAAGTCTTAGTTATGTAAAATAGGTTGATGTATAAAGATATGTAGATGTTGAAAAATATTCAACACCAAACCACTATTAAAGGATATGTTGTATCAATAGATGTCAAAATGTATGGTTTGATTGTGTGCATTTTCTTCTAGGATGGATGTTTTATTGCACTGATAGATTTATTGAATCTCCTAAGTACATTATGCAATGGAGACATTTCTCCAAAAATTGTGAAATTGATACAAAATTTATAGGAGTATGTAGAGTAAGGGCAATAAAAGATATAAAAACTTGTTTAGTATGTAAAAAAAATCCATGGGATGTAGATGCATGAATCAACATTGAAGTTAAAGGATAATAAATTACAAATGATATTTTTGATGTTGGTATCATGGTTAACATGATCCCAAGGTCTACATGGGAGGTTATTGGATGGCCAATTCTTAGTTACAACCTAGTGACTATGATTTTAGTAGACTATGGAAGAGTTGAACCCATTTTCTAGTTATAAGACATTGATGTTAAATTTGTAGACTAAATCCTATAAGGTGAATTTGAGGTCATCAATATGAATTCAAAAAAAAACTCATTATCCTACATTGATTGTTAAAAAATGGTCATATGATGAGAAAATGACTATAAATACTATGAAAAATAAACTAGAGGTACATCGAGAGGATAAGATTGTAGTCATTACTTTACATATGACACACAAACCTTATGTCATTCTATCTAAATCAAACCTCCTTATGTTGTACCAAAAACCATCTGGATGAAGGTAAACTTTAAGGAGAACCCAGAATCTCTACATGTCGCTGAGTGTAATTTATTATATGAGCATAATAAACTTTAGATGTAGTCTTTACTCACTCAATAGTTGAAGACATATGAATAACAAAAGCCTAAACCAGTAGTTACTTATCAATTGATGCCTCAATTTTTCCTAGAAGATTGTGTGTACATGTTTTCCAAATCACCTACTCATTTAAAAATTGATTTTATCTATCAAGAAAATGATTATATGAAGGATTATATAGAGTTGATCAAAGAAGGAACCTTACTTTGGGAAATAGATTTGTCAATAATCAGAGACTCAGATACACATATACTTAACTAGGCTTGTGGTGATTATGAACTCTAACCTATCATAATGGTTTTTACCATAAAATTACAACTTCCTTCATCTTATGTGACCAAGGATATCAATCAATTCATTTTGTGCCTATAAGTTCATGTACCTGCAATCGATCAATGTGTTAGTGCCTTGAATTAAAATTTGAAGGGAGTTATAGTGACATGGTGAACAATTCATAGAGATGATTATCTCAATTAGGATGATGAGTGCCAACGTATAATTAGCATATTTAACCTAGCATAGGTAGTAAAACCTAAATGGCCTTACTTTCAAAAGGTTGAGTGCCCTAAAATGCATATCCACAAATGTGTTGAGGTTTGGATTGAAGAATGTGTGGTACCTAACTACTGGGTTCATATATTTCATTACATAATTTCCCTTTTACCATAAACTTGGTATATGCACCAAGAACACAACAGGGAGACAAAGCATTGGGTGAAGTTGAAAATTGACTTTATACAAACTTTTGTGTTTGAAGATGAGAATCTTATAGTTCATAATGCACTAATAAGAATCAAACATTTCCTATGCCATGGGTATGCAGAGGATTTAAAAACCATGATGAAGTCTACTATGTAAAAGAACACATATTATGATCTAAATACAAAACTACAAAATAATAAAGCTACCAAGATGGAAGAACAAACTCTTATGTTGTTGTGCCACTAAATATCAAATTAAGAGGAGGAAATTGAAGATTTAAATACTAATGTTGATATCAATCTAATTGATCTATTTGAACTTGAATGACTAGTAAAACTATTAAATGATTTAGTCATAGAACCCACTAAAGAATAAAATATATGCAACATACAAATTATAGATCAGGAATGTTAAATAATTCTACAAGAATATGTTGTTGAGTAAAATTGAAATATTTATCAAAATATTATTAAAAATCATGTGTAAAACATTGGAATCAAGGAGATTCTTAAAATAGCACATATAGGTGACTATTGAACTAAATCCAAAGTTTTAGAAGTGATGTAAATCTTACAAGATTATCACGATGTGTTTCCCATAAAATATTTATAAGTTAGAGGAGTACATCCTTACCTAGGTGAAATTCAAATAAAACTCAAGGAGTGCACGTGATCCATCAAGAAAATGCCATATGGGTTGAATCCAAACATGAAATTGAAAGTGAAGGCTAGACTAGACTGAATGTAGGAAGTAGGGATAATCTATCTTGTATATAAGGAAGATTAAGTTGGTCCCATGGTAGTGTAGCCTAAGAATATAGGAGAGATCAGAGTATGTGCTAACTATAAAATTTTGAATGATCTATGTGTGAATTATCCATTTATGATTCCCTTCATAGATGAAGTTTTAGAATCTATCATAAGTCATAAAGTGTACTCTTTCATAGATGGATTCAATGGATCCCATAAAATACCCATTATAAAACAACATAGAGCTAAAAAAAATTCCATGGAATGGGGATCCTTTGCATACAACATAATTCCTTTTAGCCTCAAGAATGCACATATAGTTTTTTCTAGAATAATGGTATCTACCTCTAAGTATTTCATTCAAGACTTCTTGAAATTATATCTAGATGATTGGGAAATCTTTTCTTTAATTAAAGAGCACTTATACAAGGTACACCTCATACTAAAACATTGTTGAGTTATACATATTTCCCTAAATTTGAAAAAGTGTTTACTTTTTACACCTTTTGGTGTCCTGATAGGTTATGTAATGTGAACTAAAGGGATATTGGTGGACCAGGCCAAAATTGTAGTTATTATTAGTATTCCCCCACTAGTTAGCTCCATATAATTGTGATCCTTTCTTGGCCACATAGGTTAATATCAAAATTTATCATGGGATATGTAGTCATTTCATCCCAATTGGAGTATTTGTTGTGGAAAGGTACAAAGCTTGTCTAGACTTTTGAGTGTCTATCAAATTTGATAGAACTAAAATAGAGATTGGTCATTGCACCTATTCTCATCTTTCAAGATTGAATTTATCCATTAATGTGCATGTTTATACATATGGTATCATTATCAGTGTTATGCTTGTGCATTTAGGATTTGGTAGAATGAACCACCCCATATATTTTTCAAGATGAAAGTTATGTGATGTAAAAAAGAATTACACAACAATTGAAAAGGAAGCACTGGTTATGGTGTTTCCACTACAAAAAATTTTACATTATATTTTAGTGACACAATTTGAAGTTTTCATAGATCATCAAGATCTATGTTACCTTGTCAATAAGCCTATTCTTAGAGGAAGAATATCAAGATGGCTAATGCTCTTTCAAAATTTTCAATTTCACATCAATGTCAAGCTAAGCAAAGAAAATTTTAGGCTTGATCATCCTAGTCACATCATGAATTAGGAAGATCTAAATGAACTAAAAGAATATTATCATGATTCTCATCTATTTCAAGTTTCTATGATCCCTAAGAATTTTGAAGCAATTGATAATTTCCTCGAATAAGGGGTATTCCCTATGCACTACCAAAAAGAGACAAGAAGCAATTTGTCACCAAAACCTTGCCATATACTATTATAAATGGGCTCATGTATCCTTTGGGGAAGGATGAGGTATTGTGTAGGGTATTTAGGCAACATGAATGCTTGTATGTCTTATAGGAAGCACCTCAGGGAATAGCAGGAGGTCATTTTGCTAGAGAAGTTGCTACATAAAAATTGTTAATATAGTGGACTATGGTGGTTGGACCTTTCTTAGGATGCACATATAGTAGTGAAATATTATGATGCATGTCAATGAATGGACAAGCTAAACCACAAGGATGAAATTCCCTTGTAGCCTTTATTATCTAAATAACATTTTAAATATTGGGGCATCAATTTTGTAGGACCTATTTATCCCCTAAGTAAATGCAACAAATCTTGATATATTATCACTGTGACCAATTACTTTACTAAATGGGTTGAAGCTACTACAACACCTAGTTGTGGGGTGAGGGATGAAAAATGTTATGTTACAATAATACTATCACATGGTTTAGATGGCCTATCAATCTCATTAACAATCAAGGGACACACTTCCTAAATAATACTATCAAAGCTCTTACTAAATAATTTATGATTTCTCATCAAGAAAGCCCTATGTACCATCCACAAGATAATATACAAGCTAAGGCTTCTAATAAATTTTGGGAAATACGTTGATAGAGATTTTTGATGTCAATACAGATGATTAGGAAGATTGTACTCCTATAATTATTTGGGCTTATCAAATACACCATATAAGGGCTATAAGTTTTACTCCATTTTAGTTGGTTTATGGGCTTGAAGCAGTAATAACTATTGAATACTTAGTACCTAGTATGTGAATTACAATGGATATGAGATTAGGGGATCATGAGTCTTTAATAAATAGGATTTTTCAATTGAATAAGATGGATGAGTATCAATACATAACATCTTGTATGCAAGAAGTTCATAAGCAGAGCTAGACAACATGTCATGATAGGAACCTACAACATAAGGAATTTCACAAAGATCAACTAATTTCTTTATATGATAGTCACTTAAGAGAATTTTTGGGTAAATTATAGATTAGGTGGAAAGGGTCTTACATTATACATAAAATATCATAGAAAGTAACCATTATTTTGAGAATTCTATAGGGAGCCATTCTATCGGGATGGGTAAATGGTTATAGGCTTAAGCCCTACCACCAATAGAATTAATTGATCTCTTTTTACTAGATGAGTGGGTGATGAGTAGCATTGATTAGATTAGGATTTACCATTTGTTTATGTTTTCTTATGTGTTTCTTTTTTTATGTGTGTTTGTAGATGATCTCTTCACTAGATTTTGAAACCATAATATGAAGTATAGGGTGTCAAAAAGCATTCAGGTGCATTATTATTGATTTCAATAGTATCATAAGATAGAAATTAAGTTTGATAAATATATGGACAATTCACATTAGCCAAGATATTAGCCTAATAATGGTCATCCCAAAGTAGTTAATGTTAGAGATGTAGTTTGATTGATCCAATATTCACCAAATTAATAGTTGGTCAACATTAATAGCACATACTCTAGTAAAAAAAACAAATAATATAACATCATATCTTGATACATGCACCAATGAATAACTACCTTTATTTCTATATCAGATAAGATTTGTCACATCAACATTTACATTGATATCAAAGCGATAACTTAGCATGACATTTACATGGAAACCAATAGCCACATAATTTATAAAGTCACAAGGTTTTGAAACAATTTTTAATGTCATTATTGAAAAAAATTTAAGATCTAAAGTTCCAAAGCTAAGAAATTTTATACTATGTAAAAAGAAAAAAGTTTCTCGTTCTTAATATTTTGATACCATGGATCATTTGCAACTCATTAAAAACATGAAAGATACTCAGAAGGAAGTAATGAGAATAATTATTATGCTTTGGTATAGAAAATATAGTGATCCATAACCATTTTATTATCTTTAAATTGTAGAATAAAAAATATTTTGACCAGATCTAGTAGATATTATACAAACACTTTCTTTTTCATCCCCACATTGAATCTAGAACATAGACATCGAGCATTCACTTTAGATGCCCACATTTGGAAATTTGGGGGAGATTATGAAAATCATACTAAACCAATACAATGAGGGAAACATTTATATTGGCCTTGATACCACCATCATCAACAACACCAAAGCAATGGCTAAAGATTTAGTCATATCTACATGGGGTGATTCTCTTGCTCCCTACATGACAAGAATTCCTCCTATCCTTTAGGAGGTTAGAGACTTATATGTCTAAGTGTCTATATAAATCCTAATTAAATAAATCTAATATGAACCACTATTCATCTTGGTTGAGTGCATCACACACTGATTCTGGTAGATAAACAAGTTGATGAAGCAAATCCCCAAAGGGGTGGTTAACATTGCACATCACATGATCTACCAAAATGAGTAGTTAAACTAGCTTCAGTATTTTATATAGGAGTAGATTAAAAATATTGATAAATGATTCACAACTTAAATATATAACTTTTAGTACCATTTATTGATCTTTATGTTGTGTTTTACTCAATGGAAGTCCCCTAAAGGAGAGGTGTACCCCAAAACTGACTATTGGATAATGCAATAATTTTACATTTTGATATGGACATCTAAGCATGGTACCATATCTCATTAGATAAATTTTAGGACGTGGTGGGAAGACTATTTGGAACTCATTTCCACACATCCATAAGTGCCTCTAGACATCATAAAATACTTGGGATAATATTCTATTGTCATGTTGCTTCTAAAAGGTATCTTCATTCACATTCATAAGCTACCTAAATTATCTTTTAGATCCATTCCATATTTTATAACCATGGCCATGCCATAGACCAAGGTCACTAAGAAGAAGCATTTTTAACTAGGCATTCCATACCTCTCTAAGCCATACCACCTAGTGTAGTAATTCCTTTAGGACAACCATAACCCAAAGCCATAACCTCATAGTAGTATAAAGGAAAGTGTAATATCTCCAAATAAAAAACACCATAACCTATAATAAATAATAATATGAGGATTAAAATAGCCTATATTGATGAACCCAAGGTACCCTAGATCATAAGCTCATATGACTTACTTCATATGGAAATGGATGAGTAAGAGGTATACCAGGTGATGTCTATGAATATGAGAGGTAACTTTAACGAGGAGGAAGATAAGGATTTATTCTTCCAAAAATCATTGAACACATTTCAAGTACATAATAAGGTCCCCCCAAGTCTTTAGGTGGAACTACCATCATGACCTATATCTATTATTATTATTTATATTGTGCATGAAAAAGATGAGAAAATACAAAGAATGGCTAAATTATTTGAGTAAAAAGCTTCCACCACTTTTGGATTTGTCTACATATTTTCACCACTACTTGAAATTATATATTATCCTTTGGTCCCAAGACCAAGAATCCAATGAGAGGCTAGGGTTTCTACTATCCTTAAAGAATGTATGTTTGACAAGGTAGTTAGTGTGCAAGAAGTGCAACCTTCTCCTTCGTCAAGTTCATTGCCACCTAAATGTAGGATAATTACTTTAGGTCATAATAAATCATATATTTCTATCTCTATTGTTTATTTGAGTGATTATCCACACTCATAACAAGCCTCAGAGATCAAAGACCTAATACTAGATCAAACTACCACTAAAGAGCAAAAGGTTTCATGGGAAGAAGTTGTTAAGACAATAGAACAATAATTTTGGAAGAAAAGAAATTCCAAAAGGATCATGAATAATAATAGCAAGCTAAATAAGCATGTCATCAAGCTAAGGAAGTTGAGGCCAAGCAAAAGTAACATGATGTAAAAGTTGATTGATGATAGGATGTAAAGGAGGAAAATAAGGCACATGAAGCTACCAATGTATCAAAGTAGGAATAGGAGGCATAACAAAAAAAAGAGGAATGAAGAGTATAGGAATAAAAATCTAAACTTACTACCAAGGCTAAGGTAGAGAAGATAAGTAGTTCCAATATGGAGAGACATAAGCAAAGAAGGATCTAGAGGATGCCACTCTCACACAAAAGCAAGCCAATGAAGCTGTGAGGAAGAAGAAAGAAGAATAATCCCTTTGTAAACATTAACCTCAAAAACATGAATAAAAATCATCTGTAACCAAGACATAGGTTGATTTAGAGGCATAGGTATAGGTAAAGGCCAAAAAATATAAGGCTAATATGCTCAAAGGATAAAAAAAGAAGAAGAGCATGCATAGAAGCAATATGACGAATAGGAAAAGAAGAACACTAAAAAAGAGGAACTCGACAAGAAATCAATGGGGGAAGCTAAGAGAAAAAAGATAAAGATGTTGTCTAGTACCTAAAGGTTGTATAATATTATACAACACAACAATAATAAGTGTTTTGGTAACAAAAATAACTAGGTGGGTAAAGTATCTAGTGAAAGAAGAAGATACATCCAAAACTACAACAAATGAGTATCAACCAACCTTACCTTTGGGAGGAGTCTATCTATGGGACTTTCCAACTATGGGTAATCGGTGCACCACCTTCTCACTTCCACTTATGAACATGTTAAGTCTCGATACTTTAACTACCATGGGGACATTGAAAAATTACCACTTCATTAAGAAGCATTGTTATATGTTTCTAGGTTATAATTTAAGAAGTAGTTAGAGGTTGTTGTAGCATTCCAAGTGTCCATTGCATAGAATGACACCTCTCTAGAGTAAGAGGTTGATCAATCTAAGTTAAATAATATTGATTTGAAGGCCTAACTACATGAAGCTATGAAGCTCATCCATGATACTTGTCTCAAGTTGGTCATTCAAGTAATTGGGGACCAAGTAATGTCCAACCAGGCTAGACTCAAGACACTTGTCTATAAGTTAAAAAAGGATTGTTGCACAACTTAGAAACTCCATGTAGAGGGAACATTAGTTCAACATATTAATTCTAATCCTACCAAAATCATCACTCTATTGGAGGAATACCAAGTAATACTCAACATCACCTTACTTCAAGCTCAATAGGTCACATGTAACTTACTCAATTAGAAATAGTAAATAAATACCACATTATCTAGTTCTAACATGGACTTTACAAAGGCCACCATAACCAAAAAAACCATGAAAATCACACTTAATATGGGGAGGAAAAGGATGTAGCACTCTAAGAATCATTTAATATTAGGGATAATGCATACAAAAATCTTCTAAATTGGTAGAGCCAACTATTACACAACTTTTTCACTAGCCTCCAAGCTCAAAGATATATAGATAAGATAGAGCAACTAAGTAGAGATATTTAGATAAGGGTTGTGAACACCAAGGCCTCCTTGAGCATAATTGATGATGTACAACTCAATTAGATCATCAACTACCATGATCCATTAGATACCCTACTGCATCTAATATAAAAAGTGATGTTGGATTAGAATGCATGTAAAATAGATTTGATTTTGTTCACCAGCTCAATTGTGAAAATTATCAATACACCTTCCTATAATCCACCTTCTAAGATCTAATATATCATCACATGACATAAGGATACACAATCATAGTCTAAATACTCTTTTGGTCAACCTCCATTTGGGTCCATGCCACCACCATTAAGTTAAGTACTATGCAGAGTACAAATTTTGAAAATTTCGTATAGAATTTTCTACTAGGGAAGACTTAGTAAGATAATTAGGGCTAGGTTAGTTAAAAACATGTAAATGGATACCACTTGGTTAAGTCATATTATTGAAAACTTGAAAATGGTGGTAGGTTGGAACACTACTTATTTGAAAATCTGAAATGGTAGTTAAGTAGTGCATAAGAGGTGAAAATAAAAAATGGATCATTTAGTGATTACTATGAATCTTACTAGTCCAACCATTTCTTCATCTCCTAGTAACTTGTGTATCCTTAGAGATCCTAAAATATTATCTCATGATGAGATAATATTTTAAGTCTAGGAAAGTGTTGGTAGAAGAATGTGGATTGTAAAGATGCCTAGGATATTTGTCTAATATTTATGAATTATTCACTCATTTTATCATTATATAGTCTATTTTGTCTTATCTTAACGACTTGCAATAGCCTAAAATATGAAGAGACTCTGCTTTTGGTGCCAGGTATAAGAAGAATATGAACAACCATAGACTTTAAATGTCTATATATATATATATATATATATATATATATATAGTAAGAAGAAGAGCGTTTCACTTTTAGTAGATATCAATAGAGATTATTTAGTTATGGTTACCTATATGACTTCTTATTATGTTCCTTTTGTACATTCTCATGTGTAGTGTCTTGGTTACTTTCTATATGAACTATTTTTAATGAATTATTTTAGTTTATACAATACTTGTTATTGTTAATTCCTTAATAACACATAATAATTAATGCTTCTTATTTTTATATCATCCAAATTTTTATCTTTATATGGTAAACTATTCTATGCACATGAATTATCTCACATATATCCTCATCCTTAGCATATTTTGATGTTTTAGGAACTTCTGATAATAGTGTATATTTCCTAGACTTAAAAAAAACATCCTTAAAGTATCATTATCCCTTTCCATCTATAGATAAAATCCTCCAAGTTAGATGTGAGATGTTTTTCCATTTGAATGGTTATTGTGGATATATACAAATCCTAGTTTTGGAATTTGACCATTTTAAGATCACTCTAACTACCAAATAGGGCACATACACCTATAATAAGATGCCTTTTGATTTGATCAAAATTGGCACTACCTTGTAAAGGGCGATGGATATGTATTTTAATGGTTTGATCAATGAAACGATCTTACTGTATCTAGATGACATCATAGTTTACGCAAAATAGGTTAGTGATCACCTAGATCACCTTAGAAAGGTTTTTGAAAGGTGTAGAGAGTTTAGAGTTTCCCTTAATCCAAATAAATACATATTTGTATTTCATGAAGAGAAATTTCTAGGACACATAGTCTCAAAATAAGGTATTATAGTAGATCCAAAGAGGGTAAGTGTTATCTCTTCACTAACACTTCCAATCCATAAAAATGGGTTAAAAAGTTTCTTGGGAAAGATCAAATTTGTAAGGAGGTTCATTCCAAATTTTACCACCATGGCCAAAACCCTTATTGCTATGCTTATAAAAGGGGTTAGTTTTAGTTGGACAAGGGAAGGAAAGGATAGTTTTGAAGCCATTAAATAGTGTATTTCTTAGGCCTCAGCCCTTTTAAATCCCAACTATGATAATTAATTCATTCTCTATGATTCTGGAGGGGAAGGTAGTGGATCAACTATTTTAAGCTAATAAAATAAAGATTAGTTGGAGCAACCCATAGACTTTTTCAGTCAATCCTTAAAGGATTATTAAGAATGGTAGATTTTTTTTAGAATCAAATGTGTGTAGTAATAAAATCTCAAAAAAATTTCAAACACATGATCTCAAACAACAAAACTCATCTGATGGTTAGTCACTGAAGCATAAATGAGTTCTTATTGATCTATCAAATAAATGAGAAGAGAACAAGTTGGATCGTAAAAGTCATGGAATATGACATGATCATTAAGATAAACAACCTCGTAAGAGTAAAAGGATTATGTGAGTAACTTGATTTTGATATTAAGGCTATTGATATAGTATACATTCAACATGCATTTCAACCAACCAATTCTCATATGCTTGATAGTTAGACTAATTACATGACTACCTTTCACCAAATTGGCAAATATCTACATGTGCTCCAATAGTCTAAAAAGAGGTAATTCAAGATCCAATCTATTCCTTATGATCTTGTTTATTACATATTATTTAGGAAATATATTAATGAATTTATGTTGAGGTGCATCAAAAATGATCAAATCCCCAAGGTACTTGAAGAGTTTCATGATGGCTAATCAGGTGGCCATTTTTTGAAAGGACCACTACCATCAAAATAATGAGGTCAAGATACTATTGGCCTAACCTACTAAAAAATGTGCATATATTAGTGATAAATTATGATAAATGTGCCTAATTTATAAGAAATCAAAGATTAACATCTCTTACTTTACAACCAATACAAGCTAACCAACCATTTACTCAATAGGGATTGGATTTTACTGGCATGATCAATCTACCATCAAGTGTTGGCCATAAATGGGTCTTTATAATGACTACTTTTTTTTACTAGATGGACTGAAGTGGTTTCATTGAAATATGCCACAAAATCATCTATATTGGAATTCATGGATAATATTTTCACTAGATTTGGTGTTCCTTACACCATTATATCAAATAATGCAAAATATTTTGTGGGCACTCAAGTGAGAAAATGGGTAGTGAACCATAATGTCTTATTGAACACCTCATATAATTATTACCCACAAATTAATGGCTTGGTTAAATATACCAACAAAAATATCATAAATATTATTAAAATGATAATGGAAGATAACTAGAGGACTTGGCACACTAAGATAAAGACAACAATTTGGGTTGATAAGATCATTCCAAAAAGAGCCATTGGTAATTATCCATTTATGTTGGTCTATGGAAGGGAAGATAGAATTCTAGTGTCAATATATTAACCATCTTTAAAAGTTTCTTATCAATTGGAATTAATTGAAAATGATGTAATGACCATGTGCTTGGAAGAACTCATGAAGTTGTAAGAGGTCCAAAACCAGTTAATGTGGGTTTTAGAAACAAATCAAGCTCAAGTAAATAGATATTTTGATAAGAAATCATCTGACAATATCTTCAATGAAGGAGACATGGTTCTAAAATGGGATGCTAAAAGGGCCAAACCAGACAAACATATAAATTTTGATGTAATATGGAGTGATCCATACATCATAACTCAATGAAAAGGAGCTAATGTATTCCATCTATCCAAGCTTTATGGATCAGAGCTACCCATTCAATTCAATGGGATATACCTCAAAGCATTCTTCTGAGGTTAGAATTATTTCCAAAACTTTGTACATATTAAGAATAGCTAGTTTCCTACAAATTAGTTCTTTCACACATTCTACAACTCTTTAAGATTTTTGCTTCCTTACTTTATTATAATTATAATTTTTCCTATTTTGTTTCTTGTTTAGGCATTCCTTAGTTATTTTCCTTCTCCAATTAGGATGTGTTAAAACTCAAAATGACTCCATGCCTAATGAATTAGGAGGATATTGAGAAAGAATTGATTAACAAACAATCACCTCGTAAAGGTGGCCAAAAATGTTGATACTTTTGTGCCCAAAACCTCAAAAATACCTTGTGCCTTAGAGGAGACCTATTTTTTTTTTGATAAAAATCCTTTAAAATGGCCTAAATACACTTATTCAAGACCTAGGTGGAAATTGGAGATTTATGTGTACTTTCCAACTCTATAAATTTGTAAAATGCACATAAACATCTATTTTCCCACTTACACAATCCCTAGTGGAAATCAAAACTTACATTACATTATGAAAATCTATAAATTTACAAAGTATAATGAAAAATTTTCCTTCTAATTTTCATGAAGAACAAGTGGAGATCAAAATTATTACTACACTTCTTATCTTTTCAAAGTTGAAAAGTGTAATCCAAACTCCATTCCTTGCTTCTAAAAGCATTTTTGACTACTAAGCAAGAGGAAAGTGGAGGGTGAGAAGAATATTAAAAATTTGTAAATAGGCAAAGGTTTCCTAGATCTATGTATCAGAGTTGTTGCTAGAGTTTGAATAATGTGAATGCAATGGTCAAGTGATCACACAAGATGAAGTTGGTGCACACCAAAAAGAAGCAAAAGAAAAGTGAAATCAATAAAAGAGATAATTTATAAAAGACAAATAGGAGCAAAACCCAATATTTGATTAACATAAGATGGCCAAAGTGAAGAATACATATAGGAGAGCATGTAAGTAACTCCTCCACAAAAGGTGGTCAAAGCACCCTAAGAATAGACTGTAACTCCTCCATGAAAGGTGGTGACAAGGTGCTAAGAATAGAGAAGTAACTCCCATACCCAGAATAGCTGATCAAAGGAGTTACTTATGACACCTATGACACATCTATGACACATATCTCCACATAAGCTAGCCTATCCCATAAATGTAGGAAAACTCCATGTATGCACAAATATATAATATTCCATAATTAAATAATAGGGAAAAATAAAAACCTACAGTAACACCCCCCATAAGTGCAACTTAAGTGGGCAGTGTGGAAATATAAAATGGGTCCCGGCAACTAGGTCTGATGAGGTACCCATGTACAAATGCAATCTCCCATAAGATAGAGAAAAGGAGAAAATCCATAGGAAAAAACTCCCCCCCCCCCAAAGAGAGACATAAAAGAAATGAAGAGGGTAATGGCCCCCCCCAAAGATGATGTTGTTATAGATGTAGACTGCACCCAAAAAGAGGTCATAGATGAATGATCTTGCTCTCGGTGAAAGGTTTGGTGAAGATGTCTGCAACCTACTTTGAAGATTGGCAAAATATCAAGTCAATGACCTAATTATGAATAAGTTCCTGAATGAAATGCATGTGAATCTCTATGTGCTTGGTCTGCTAGTGCTAAACCAAATTCTTTCAAATCTAAATGGTACTCTAGTTGTCATAATAAATGATGGTGGGCTACCTGATAGGAATACCAAACCTAGAAAGTATCCCTTAAAGCCAAATAGCCTCAATAGTTGCATTAATAGCTCCACTGTACTATGCCTCTATGGATGATATAGCAATAACATTTTGCTTCTTGCTAGACCAACTGATAGGATTAAAACCCAGAGAGAAATTGTAACCAGAAGTGGACTTGTGAGTCTATGAATCACCAGCGCAATTTGAATCTATATACCCAATCAAGTTAGCCTCTATGCCAAATCTGTAATGAATCCCATATCTATGTGAACCCTGTATGTAATGCAAGATCCTCTTAGATACTTTCCAATGCAGCTCATGAGGTTCATGTATAAATCTGAGACAAGTCCCATTGGATATGATATGTCAAGCCTGGTGTGATTCAAGTAGATGAGACTACCAACAAGTTGTTGATATCAAGTGGCATCAACTAATGGTGAAGAACATTCAGCCTCAAGCTTGACTCTTGATAGAAAGGGAGTTAGAGATGGCTTGCAACCAGCCATGTGAAATTGAGACAATATATCAAGAGCATACTTAGGTTATGCAAGAGAAATCCCTAAATCTGACTGTGAGATATCGATGCCAAGGAAGTAGTGTAACAAACCCAAATCTGTCATGTCAAATCTATCCAAGATAGATGCCTTCACCACTATAATAGCTGATGAAGAACTCTCGATGATCAAAAGGACATCAACATATAGAACCAAAATCAAGAGCGAATCATCCTATCGTAAGAAGTAGACATTGGGGTTAGAATGGCACCTAGTGAAACCCATTGTGAGAAGGAAGGAATCCATCTTGGCATACCAAGCCTGAGGAGCTTGTTTGAGGCCATAGATAGATTTCCTAAGTCTGGATATGAAGGAAGAATCCTAAACAAATATTGGTGGCTATTCTATGTAGATCTCCTCCTCTAGGTCTTCATGAAGAAAGGCACTCTTCACATCCATTTGGTGCACATCCCAACCATGTGTTGTGGCAATAGCCAAGGTGAGTCAGATAGAAGTCATCTTTACAACAAGTGCAAAGGTCTCTGAGTAGTCAATGCCTACCACCTGTGAGAAACCTTTGGTGACCAGTTGTGCCTTATACTTATCAACCAACCCATCTATTGCAAACTTGGTCTGATATATCCACCTACATCAAACCATCTTCCTTCCCTTAGGAAGTGAAGTCAAGTCCCAAGTGTGATTTTTGATTAAGCAAGAATATTATTCCTCCATAGCAATATCCTACTCAGGTACTCCCAATGCCTATTGAAAACTCTATGGATCTTAAACTAAGGCAAAGAAGGCATGTAGATCTCTCTAAAAGTCCCCCCTAGTATGTCTATCATCTACGAGATCTCCTGCCAAAGTGCCAATACTCTCAAGTGTTTGTCTAGCCCAAAGTGGCCCAGAAGTGGGTGAGTCAAGTGCTAACTCCTCATCCTCTAACTAATTAGAGGTGGATGACTTTGCATCACTATCCTCACTGTCTAAACTCAAAGAAGAAGAAGATGTCTCTGGCTCAAGAACCTATTGTGGCTGATCTGAATCTAAGGAATCATCATGAAGAAGTAGATCTAATGAGAGAGAAGAAGTGCCAAGTGTTGAGTCTCTAGGACTCTCTTGAAAGTGGATACTTATCTCAATGAATAACTCATGAGTGGTTAGATCTAGAAGGTGATACCCCTTAACACCATCTAGATATCCTACAAAGATGCAAGGCTTGGACTGACATTCCATAACTTTGCATTTCTTTTTCAGTATGTGGGCCATGGCTGGGGATCTAAAAACCCTAAGGTGCTCAACATTAGGTTTCCTTTTATGCCAAACTTCAAAGGGTGTTATCCCTTATAAAGCTTTGTGAGGAACCCTATTTTGAATGTAGCAAGCATAATTGATGGCTTCAGCCTAGTACTATGGTGCTAAGGATTTGGAGTGAATCATACAGCTACCCATCTCTTTCAAGAACCTATTTTTGAGTTCTGCAACCCCATTTTGTGAAGGACTCTAAGTGACTATGCACTACAAATCAATCCCCTCTGTGGTGCAAAATTTCTCAAACCTATTGCTGACATACTCCCCTCCATTATCAGTTTGAAGAACCTTGATGGATTTCTCACTCTGTTTCTCAACAAGAGCCTTGAAGTCTAGAAAATTTTCAAACACTTCAAACTTTTGTTTGAGAAAATATATCCAAGTGTACCTAGAGAAATCATCAATGAAAGTGAGGATGTACTTGGCCCTTGTGAAAGATGGTTTGGGAAAGGGTCCCAATACATCACTGTGGACTAATTTTAAAGGTTGTGAAGCCCTCTAAGCTTTGCTTTTCTCAATTTTTTCGTTGGGATGCTTCTCAAGGGAGCACCCCTCACAAAGTCCTTTTTAGAATTGGACACAAGGCAAGCCAATGATCATGCAATGTTTGCAAATTTACACAAGGTAGCGGTAGTTAAGGTGGCCAAACCGCTCATGCCATAATTTGCTAACTCCATCTGAATGAGTTAGCAATGCTATTGGAGAAGAATCAGGTGCAAAATGTGAGAAGCTGTATAACCTTGCTTGGTGATCTACCCTACCCACTACCACTATAGTATCACTATGTAACTCCCTGATAGCCACTAAATCTGGTGAAAACTCAACTCTCATGCCCTGACCAATGTGAGTGATTTGGTACACTGATAGGAGATTGGTTGAAAGAGAAGGAACACTTGGAACATTATTGAATGTTCCTCCTTCCATTTCAACTAACCCTCTCCCTATAGCAGAAATTGATGTGTCATCACCCAAACTAATTGAAGTCATGTTACAAGGCTCTAAAGATGAAAACTCAACTAGGGAAGAGCCCATGTGGTGAGAAGCACCCGAGTCAATGACCCATGAAGATGTAGAAGTTGTTGTAGCTACAAGGTCCTTGCCCTTTTATTTCTCCTTACCCTTGCCTTTTGCCTTAATAGAATCTTGGGTAGATGAATTATGCTTGATGGACTCAAGAACACCTATGTTATGCTTCTCTAGAAGATGAGTTAGGTGATCTTTTTTTTTATGCATTTGTGTTCATCATGCCCTGTCTTCTTACAATAGGCAAACTTAACCTTATCCTTCTTAGGTTTAGCTTTGGAGGAGGAAGACTCAATGTTGTTTTTGGCAGGATTGTTGTTTTCTTTCTTCTTCTCCTAGTCCTTATTCTTTTTCTTCTTCTCTTTTGTTGAATTCTTATCCTTACCATTTCCAGCTATTAAAGCTTGGGGTTGATTAAACTTCATTGTGCCCATTTGAATAAGCTTATCTTGCTCCCTACTCAATTCAGCAATGAATGAATCCAAAGAAGGCATTTTCCATGTAGTACCAAGGGCACTTTTTGTGGCATGGAAAGTGGAAACAAAGACTGAATAGTTTGAACCTAAATTTGTGAGAATAGAAACGATGAGTTGATCATATTTATTCTCTATCTCACATTCTTTCAATTGCAATATAATGGCCTTAAACTTAGTGAAGAATTCATGTAGGGTGTCAAAGTTGCTA
Organism: Torreya grandis; assembly: GCA_037957365.1. NCBI lineage: Eukaryota > Viridiplantae > Streptophyta > Pinopsida > Cupressales > Taxaceae > Torreya > Torreya grandis. Next base: position 601,383 of record JARHVA010001858.1, read on the forward strand.
GGACTTAGACTTATGAGTTCATTTTCGAGCTCATGACCTCTCATCTCATCAAGCTTCCCAAATAAGGTTTCTAGGGTGTACCATATGTCTTTGGGATTCTTGGAGGTTTCTAAATGGAAGATAATTTATAGAGACATGGAAAAACTTAGTAATCCATAGCCTTCATCACTACAGTCATACCACTTGACCTTTTCAGCATCAGTGTTGGGTTCTACTTCAGTACCCAAGGTGATCCTATACAACCCTTTAATTCTAAGAATGATTGACATTTTAACCTTCCACTCATGATAGTTGAAGAGTGTTAGGAGTTTAAGTTGAAAATAATCCATTTCAAGCTGAATTTAGGTGAAGTTGTGTTTGTTGCAAGTTGTGAAATTATGCAGAAAGGAGAATGAAAGCAAAGATTGTAAGTGCTGAAAAATAATCACACCCCCCCCCAAATGTTGAGCCCCCCCCCCCCAAAAAATATAAAAGTGCATACTCAAAAGGCTTCAAGCTTAGCTGAGAATGCTTCTTAGAGAAATCAGTGCAAGACTTTAAGCAAACAAGATGTCAGACTCAGTCGAAAATGCATCCTGGGAAACCCAAATTTTTTTGGCACTTTATAAAGTAGTGAATTTTTGATAATTATCTAGCCTAAGTTGTGGAGAATTGAAAAATAAACACTTTTGAAAAATATGGAACTCGAATCTGAACTACCGTTTACAAGATTTTAAAGTTTAATTTCCCATAGACTAGTAATTTTGCAAAAAAATAGCACTAAAACATTAAAAAAATGCCTATTTTGAGAGAGAAAGTGGCCTTCCAACCACTCATTGGACTCAGCACAGAGTGAGGAATCCAAAGGAGGTCTTATTGAGGGGGAATTGGCCTCCTGCCAATCTAGGCCTCACCCTTCATCTTCGACAAGGGAAAACTCAAGGTTTAATTAAAACCCCCAAATTCCCAAAACTTAAAATTGTTCCTAAAAATTCATTTCTTACTCAATTTGACTGAAATAAATTTTGAACAATCAAATTTCAATTGATAATTTAAGAACAAAGATAGAGTTACTAATCAAACTACCTGTGGAGGGCCCACATGAGGTGCCAAAGGGAAAAAGTGTGCCATTTTTAAAAAGATAGCAGTTTGGACTATTTTCATTAATTTTCACTTGCTGTCTGACTGCTCCACACAAGTGTATGACCAAGGATCAGGTGTACAGAGAGTAGGTATATTTAATAAAATTCCTAATGCCCTTTTCCTACTATTCAATAGCCAGGGTGAAACATCAACATGAAATGCCAAAGCTTGGAGGAGAGTGTGACTGCGCAGGTGTATGGACCATACGGTCCACGCTAGTCTTCAAGGCAGATTCCAAACCTCAACTTCACACTTCAAGATCACTTTCACACCATACATTCAACACCAACATTCAACAAAATATCCAAATGCCTAGGTTAAGGAGATAAGTGCCAAAGTTTAAGAGATGACTTTTCAGGAGACAATAGGCCGTACAACTCATGCAACCTTCAAGAAAACTTAAGAGGTTCTCCACATGTTAGATGCCAACACACTAGTTTTTTAATGTGATCTTTCCAATAACATTAATGATGTTCCAAGAAAACTTGTAGATTATTTACATGTAGGTATGCTCATATACTTCACACAGAGAATGAGCCAAACCTACAGATTTGCATCAAGGCTTATATGTGAGTAAAAACATAATGCATGCAAATAAAAAATTCGAAGATCTATTGAAAGCAAAAAAATTAAGATTTCAAAAAAAACTAATAGCATAACTAGACACACAATTACCAGGGTGGCTCTGATACCATATCAGAGTTGTTGCTAGGGTCTGAATAATGTGAATGCAATGGTCAAGTGATCACATGAGAAGAAGCTGGTGCACACCACAAAGAAGCTAAAGCAAAGTGAAATCACTAAAAGAGATAATTTGCAAAAAATAAATAGGATCAAAACCCAATATTCGATTAACTTAAGATGGCCAAAGTGAAGAATACATATAGGAGAGCACGTAAGTAACTCCTCCACAAAAGGTGGTCAAAGCACCCCAAGAATAGACTATAACTCCTCCATGAAAGGTGGTGACAAGGTGCTAAGAATAGAGAAGTAACTCCCATACCCAGAATAGCCAGTCAAAGGAGTTACTTATGACACCTATGACACATCTATGACACACATCTCCACATAAGCTAGCCTATCCCACGAATGTAGGAAAATTCCATGTATGCACAAATATATAATATTCCCTAATTAAATAATAGGGAAAAATAAAAACATATACTAACACTATGATCACAAAAACAAGTGGACAATTGAGAGTAGAGAACAAATTACAAATTAACAAGTTTCAAACTTTCAAAGTGACTCCACTAACCCACTTTCTGTCTTATTTATCCATCTACCACCACTGATAATCATGATTGGCATTAATTGGGGTTTGTTTATATAAAATTTATATTTTATCGTCATTATCAACATTGTAACCTAAATCCAAAACTTCTCAAATAAATATTGAAAACTATATCTCTAAGCCAAGTGACACACTATGAACCAAACTTCCAAGATGACCTCCATTGCCATCTTGTAAGTGCCTATACACACATTTAGGTATTTGTATAAGACAATTAAATTTATTTCAATAATAACCATTGATATTTTTATGTAATTTGAGTTTTTTTATTTCCATACTTAGGATTTTTATATATGAAATCGTTAATAATCATCATCATTTTACCTGATTGCCCATAAATCCTAATTATTATTTTCATGTTAATTTTTGTGTAGATTCTTCTAGTTTCATTGATTAGGGATTTTTTGAATTATATTTGAAATTTAAGAATAAATATCTCATAATTTCTCAAACTCAAACCCCACGTAAATTTTATCTGAGGAAACACATAAAATCCCCATTGAAATCTAGGTAGAGATCCCCTGTAGTTTTATCATTGTAAATTCCCATCAAATATCTAACTTGTAATTTCAAACCATGACCCCACCCAACTCTTTAATCAATTTACCACACCTATTTTCCTAGTTATGGGAGCCCAAATTTAAAGAATTATCAATATTATATGTAATAGTATATCTAGGTAAACCATAAAAATAAATAATACATTAATTTGGCCTAAATGATCAGTGATTATATTCAAAGATAGTTGCTAGATGTTTAAATCACTAGAAAATTTTACATGACCTCTTGCCTCATCTATGCTTTAGTAAAAGTGAGGGCATTCTTAGGATTAAACATAGTGCCATATCACATTAACGAAGTTTATAAATACTACCCTACCCTTAATTTAAAGTGGATATAATAATAATTCAAAAGAGTTAACGATGATTTTATCTACTACATCATAATCATGTTTAAAAAATAACTAGGGAGGACAAGATTTTTTGATGCTACAACTACAAAAATTACAAATTGGGGATCATACTTTATCTAGTTCCTTACATATTATTATATCAAAGTTGGTGGTTTTATTAGGTGTCCTTACACCCTAAAAATGTAACTGACAAATGGTGTTTAATAGAACTTGTAATATAACTAGTGGAAACCCATAAGTTCTTATCAAGAAGGCACAAGACATGCATACACTTTCTTATTTGTATAGGGGATACACCTACCCTTATTTATCTAAGTCCAAATGTGTAGATGTAGAGATGACTTAGATTACCTTGAGAGGTCTTGATGCTAGGCCATTCTATGATGTGAGTAGTTATGTTATTAATTTATTGGGTTCCTCATATTCCCACACTCCATTTTATGAATATTATTAGGAGGCTATGCATGATGAGGAAGAAATTAGGTTGAGAGATTATTCAAGAATGACCCTTGCACAAATTAGGAACTATGATATGGCACCAATTCCATAAGATTTTAAATATGAATAAAAACCAATGAATAGGGTGTATTATGATAATCAAATCTATCTCCAACCTCTTCCTTAATTTAAATCATATACCCCTAAATCATTCTCCTTATTAGATAGGACCACCCCAATTATTAACAAAACTTTGACCTAGTTAAGAAGAAAGGGGGTGAAAATAATAAAAACAATCATCAACATCATAGACATTCAAAAATTTAAAGGATAAGGGTGAAAAAGTAGCAATATCATGGGGTTATAATAGTAAAACTCAAGCAGATCAGCTAGTGGGGCCAATTGTCTCACATAAAGGGAAACAAAAGCATAATGCCAAAAGGGCCCCTTCTAGAACTCAAGTAATAACAACCCAACCACTAATACAAGAACTAATAGTTTCCATAGGGGACATAAATAATATATCCCCTCTTTTTATTTCTACTATCCAACCTATACAAATAATTACTTCTCCCATTTCTTCTAGCCCACCAATGCAAGTAATCAATCCTTCATCTGACCCACTAGTACCAGTGATTCCCCTCAAGTGCATCAATTAGTATATATTTTTATCCTAAATCCAACTCCACCTCCCTCTTCCATAATCACTTCCACCCCATTTATCACCAACACCACACAAAAATGCATGATTGTTGACTTAGTCATTTTGACTATAATCTCATTACCCACTACATCTACTAGGTGAATAACGACTCCATATTAATCTTTCATCACACTACCCATTGCTTCCATTCTAGTAACTATCACTATATTAATATATTCATTCATTTCCTTAAACACCACCCTTTCACAAGTTCCCTTATTCTAACTACACATGCCTACCTCTCTACTTGTGACACTATGTCACTTCTAACTTCCACACCCCTTGTAAGCACATTAAATCCACCCATACAAGTATCATTGCCTCATTCCACTCTAAAATTAACCCAAACCCCCACTAAGGAGGTGGAAATATAGATTCCCACTGACACAACTGTGGCTACTCAACCCACCAATGGGTAAGAGACATCCAAATCATCAACTGATGACTTAACAATATATCAGTGGGAAATACAACACTTGTTATGGTGACTACCAGTGTATAATATTTAGTTTTAGACACATATATAATAGTGGCTATTGGATTAACACATTATTCAATAGTATCCACTCTAAGTTGGTTGGTACAAATAGTGTCAAAGAAAATGAAGTAGATGATATCTACCAATACTCTAGATTTTGGTCTATTAGAAGCATCTAAATGACAAAAGAGATATTCAAAGACCATCTATAAAATCTCATATGATATAATAGGGGAAAATTATGTGGATAAAGTAGTTCCCACACTATCAAATAGAAATAATATTTAGTGGTGAGGGATTATCATCTATCCAAGGTACACCCTGGTCATCTAATAAGAGAAGTACTAAAATATGACATTTAGACAAGCATAAGTTCTCTCTTTAAGAAACTGGATAGTGACAAGTTCAATAAATATGAACTAAAGAATAATATTGAGTAATTTATGGATGCCTTAAATAAATGTAAAGACCCAAAAAATCAACTTGAATCAGCTCAACCAACTCAATCTCTCTCACAGTTCCATGATAAATAAACTTTTGATGCAATGACTTATATTGGTACCATATCTAGAACTAAAAAAGGCTAGGATGAATAACTCATCACAAAAGGGAATAAATTGATATAGAGATCCATAGACTACTAGAAGACATTGAAGGATGACCTTACATCTATGAAGGTAGGGATAAGTAAGTATGAGTAAGAGGTTAAAATGTTAAATCTCTACTTTCCTAAGTTGTAGGCCATTGAATAGATAGAGAGTGACACCCTCATGTTTTAAAAGATAATAAAAAATACTTTAGATCATGATGAGATGGAGAGGGTAGAAAAATTTAGAATTATAATACTTACTGAAAATATTGATAAGGCCAAGAGCACAAGTGACAATGCCACATATGTGATGTATGACATTGAGGATTCAATTTGTAAATTGCCATGTGAGGTAGTGGATTACCAAGATAATCCTATTCCTATTCATTATTTCCAAGATAAATTCAAAGAGGTAATTAAAATGAGTCAACACATGATACAACTTTCAATTTGGATTCCATCCACTGGTTCATCAAGTATCATATTGCATTTGATCAAAAGGTAAGGATATCCAAGTCTATAGAGCTTATTCAAAGAGTTATATGAGATAAATACATAATTTGACATTCATAATATATACACAATTAGTCTTGATTAAGAGTAATAAAAGAAATATTTGGTAGATTGGATCCTTATATCAAGAAGATACAAGTGAAAAAAGATAAGGAATCCTTAGAAGGCACTGTTATGGATTGATTATTTAATTATTTGAAAAATGCATTCTGTAAACTATAAATTTTTTAAGATACATTATACATTTTCAAGTTTTAAATTATAACTATCATTTTGACAACTCTTGACTTTACGTTGAAAAATAACTACTTGTAATTTTCAATCATCATTTTATTAGGATTTAGTTGAAAAAGTGAAACTTGTATTTCAAACTTTTTTTTTGACAATTTGAATGGTTTTAGTTGTAAAATCTCACATTTTAATTTGTACATTCTCTTTTTTCAAGTTGAATGACTTAAAAGTTGTAAAAGCCTAAACTAAATATTGCAAGTTAGGTTTTAAAATATCCAAATATTAAAAAGCATTCAATTTTTTACCAAGTCATGGAGTTCATTTTGGTGCCCCATTTATTAGGAGAGATTTATTCAATAGAACTCAAGGAGATATGGTTTAGATGAAAGGCTCTAATGGATTTTTATACTCTTTCAACACTTGGTGTAGCACCCAGCTATTACAGAGTCCTCTTCTTCCTTCTATTCCACCAAAGATGCCTTTTCAAGCTAGGAATGATGACATTTGTATGGAGACTCCTTAATTTTTTACTTGAAAACTAAGTGTAATATTTTTTAACTTCTTCTCTCTCATTGGATTGATTTTTTGTATAGATATGGGTTTCCTATGTAGCCCATAAATCTTTCTTTTTATAGATAATTTTTTTATTTTTTAGGAATTTATCTACATGCTATAACATAGAGAATATTAATATACTAAAGTTTTTTTTCCTTATCTTATGTTATCCTTCTATATGTATAATTTTTTATTATATTTTTGAATGATATAAGTCTTGTTTCAGTCATACAAGATCATATGTAGTATTTATTTTTCCCTTTTGAAATTTTACTAAGGGAAAAGTTGAGAACTTTGTTCCTTGTTTGATAAAAGAACCTAGTATTATATTTGATTTCATATTCATGTAAGATTATTCTTAAAGAGATTTAAATATATTATTTTTCAATTATGTTTAATCAAAGAAATCAATAAATTCCACAAGAACCCTTTGGTGCATCACCATTTGTTCCATTTTTAAAACTCCTTCCAAACTCTTTTTCTCACAAGTTAAAACCCTAGATAGGAGCAAAATCACTAAGAAAGCTATAATTTGAAGTGAAATGGTCATATATCAGTTGCACTAAGCTTATTGGCAATAATTCAAATTTCTCTAGAGATTTAATTCAAATTTTCATGGTCCCATAACTTAGATGTGATCCCATTGTATCATTAGATTCCCATGTACTACAACTCTTGCAACGTAAAATGGGTGCAAAATCTAATTGATAATAATAATTTCTTAGTATTGGGGCCTACCCCCTCACTTCACAATACCATAGTGATAAGGTTCTTAGGTGATTTTCCAATATATACCACTAACCACATATTTATACTTGGGAAAAACACCAAATCAACTTTCCCCTTAGAGATGATATCCAAGTAGGTAGGATTTAGAAGGACAAATGTTTAAAATCATTTTAAATGTTAAGTGGTTAGGTAGTGTGTGCATAATATTAAAATAGTGTAACTAAAATGTTAATTTAAAAAACCACCTATTTGTACTATGTGAGTTAATATAAATATAAAAAAAGATGAAAAATGAAGTGTAAATTATTTATTAGTAAATAGATGTTAATTCCTTGATTAATATTAGTACATAATCTATCTAGATGACACTATATGCAAATAATACAAAACATAGTCAACTAGGTGTAAACACCAAAATTACATCACACACATGTGTGTAACTCTCAATGTTGAAACCCCTCCTAAACCCATTTTAAATAATAAAAATTAATCTCCCTAACCCATAATTTTACCCCTCACACATTTAATTAATTTCAAATACTTAATTAAGATAATTAAAAACCCATATTGCCACCTTACTTGGCCACCTTGCCCTATGACTAATTCTCCCCTGATGAGTCACCTAAAGACCTATTCCCCTCATCCTAACTACCCAATACTTTTTCCCACTCCCAAACTAAATTCCTAAACAACTACTTCCTTCCTAACCTCTTATTTTTATCATTTTATAATGGGTGTCACACTTGGCACACACAACAACATAAAATAGGCCAAGAATATGAAGGTTTACCTATTTAAGGGCCATTGACAATAGTCAACCCATGGTTGACATTGGTGAGATACCTATCAACATCGGTGAGATCAATAAAATCAACAATATAAGCCAAACTTCAACCTGTAGTTTAGGTCAATAGAAATTAATAAAAACAATTCTGACTCTCGTTCAGGATCTCAACATTCTATTTTTGACATGTAGGCTTACAATCACCCTATGTAAGTCAATCACCATCAGTAACTAAGCTCTTGATGATAAATAACATAAAATTTTTCTCTATTTAGGAATTCAAGGTTAGACTCCTAGACAAAAACCATCAACCTGGCACTTATCATTTAGTGACCACCACAACTAAGTATATCACTGATATTGTAGGTCATTTAAGTATTTATTCTTCTATTTCTTTATATCTACTCTACACTACTTTACACACTTCTTACTGTACCCATGTGAGGGAGTTATAAATCTTCCTTACTTGTTTCCCCTTACATGTATACCAAACCTCTAATCAAACTTAATCAAGCCATGAACTCCCTTTCCTTACTCTCTCAACCTCTTTGACCTGATCCAAACCATTTCCTAGACCTGAAAAAGCCTTCTACAACCTCCTAGATAATTATTACCCCTACTAACCTCGATATCCTAACTGACATTGATCACCTCACTACCAACCTCAAAAGCTTAGTTGATATTGGTCACACACCTATCGATGTTGATGATGTCAATTCCCTAACATCTTTAAAACCTACCTAGACAACTTCTAAAACACCAACAAAGCACTTCACCTACACCTTGTCACTCTCTGATACATATAGGTTGTTAAAAATGGTAATTTTATCTCTTTTTTAATGTCTATTTACCTCTCTTTTAGTTAATTAGTATTCTTTTGCCTCTCAAAAGTGGACTGTCATCTCTAGGGAAGTTTCACACATCCTAGAACAAGCACGTAGTTGGTAACCCACTCATTTATCTACTGAAAAACATCTTGTGGTAGTGTTTTATTATCTATAGGTATTCCACTCCAACCAAATAAGAGTGCTCATAACATCTGGATATAGTGCACAAACCAAATATAGGTTCATTCTAATCACTTATCCCCATCCTTCATTCTATTTTCCTTTAGACTTAAATAGACAAAATTTAGTGAAACATTTTTGGCATGCCTGGTGGGACCGTGGAGTTTTCCTTGGGTTCATTTATTTTTTTAAACATTCATATAGGTGAATTATAGTGAAATTTCATTTCTTACACTTCTTCCTTTTTCTTTTTTCCTTAAAAACAAAAAATCTAGTATTTTATTTCTATATTTAAAAGGCATTAAAATTGAAATTTTATTTCTTTGATCCTTGGCTCTAAAAACAATTTGTCATTTTATTTTATAAAAAAAAGAGAATCCCTTCTTTACTTCCTCTTACATTCACATTAAGATAGTGAAGTTCATACTCTATTCTTATTTCCTCTCTATTTTCATTCTACTCTAAACATTTTAAATTTGGGTTTAAAATTTACTGCATTTCATAGTTTATTTGTTGTATATTAACTCACCTAGTTAATTACAAGAATTTTGAATAAATAATAGTAAACCTATGTTACAAAACTAAATCAAATTCACATAAATAAGAATCAAAACTCATCTGAGAAAATACCCATCAATATTTGATCACCTAGTGGATCACGTTATTCTACCCAGCTATCCTACTTGGATTTCACCACTAAGGGGAGAACCCACTCCATTCTCTGGTGGAGTATAATCTCAAGATAGAAGGTATATTTTGGCTAAGTAGCCTAACTTAGCTCTAGTTTCATGAAGTGTGGAGAGCAAGCTCCTATAATAAGCCACATACCTAGTCTAACATAGATTCCATCTTGAGCACCAAAACAAAGATGAAACTAGCTCTAGATTGCTTTCTAGTACCTTTGATAACCAAATTCCCTTTTCACTATCTGATAAAGGCATAAGCCAACATGAGACTAAAATTAATCTTTAGAACTTAATAGTTGTTGGTTGCATTTTCTTTTTATCATTTTTTATTTCCTTCTATATTTTTGAGATGGTAAGGATGATTTTCTATTGATTCATAAAATCAATACTATTTCTAAAAGTTAATTTGTATAACCTATTATCTAAATTTTTTTGAGTGTTATTCCCTCTTACATAGACCTTTTACATCCATTATTTTACCTATTTTTAGCCTCTAATTTCTGAAAACATTAGATCTTCTATTTCTTATGATTTTATAGTGACCAACATCGGTTAGCACTACTGGTATTAGCTGATTTTACATACTGACACAGATTATTACACTAATGTTAGATAATTATTCCTACTGACATCGATCATATTTACCAATGTTGGTGACTATGTAGTTTTAATTGTTAAAAAAAACTATCTAAAATAACCCATTTTTCTCTACTCAAGCCTAGTTTTTCTTTATTCTATTTCAAATATAGGGTAGTAAGATTATTTAAACCACCTCTTGCATGGTATTGACATGAGCTCAAGCCAAAATTATTGCTAATTATGTAAGCTAGAAACCACTTCAACCTTCCCCTTTTACTTTTAATTTTATCATAGAGCATATTTCAGATACAAAGCATACTCCCAACCCTAACCAAATTCCCATTATGCCTAAGGGAGATCAAGATTTTGCTAAATTTCTTGATCAAAATGTGGTAGCCCCTCATCATTACCTTGCTATGAGTCAAGCCCATAATTCTACAAGTGACCCAATCTATGGTATACCAACCTCTTTGATGGAGGTAACCTCAATTTTAGATGCATCCACTATTTTTCCCTTGGGTACCCAAACCACAACTTTGACAAGTAACCCAACTATAAACAATGTCCAAAATATGGCATCTCCATCTATCCAATCCCACCTAAACACTAGTGTAACTTCCCTACTTTCACAACCACAACTAGTTCAGCCAAGTCACACCCTATTCTAAAATTTAGTGGTACCTATTCCATCCACCCTCATGCCTATAATTACCTAAGTTATGACTCACCCTTCATCCATTCTAACCATCCCAATAATTCAACCTATAGTAAAAATAACTAACCAAGGCATAGTCTCTAACCCAATGGGACAAGTCCCTTTTCTTTTTACACCTTAGCATATGACTCATTATCCTTATGTTTCCCTGACACAACCTCAAAAAGCTATGTCATATACTCCCTCTACTTCTTATCAAATTTCATATAAATTAGGAAGAATCTCCCAAACTAACCCCCTCCAGCCTTCATTAAGATGCTAATGGACAAGATTTCTAACCTAGAGACATCTATTTCTGATTCAAAGAATGTACTATCATAAGATTAGATATGCAATGAGCTAATCCACTCTTCTATGCCTACTCACCCTTATCCAAGCCAATGGGAACTCCCTAAATTTACTTATTTTTAGAGTAAAGAGGACCCACAACATCACTTGTGAACATTTAGACATTCTTGTTATTTAATAGGACATGATGATGCATTACTACTTCATACTTTCCCTATGTCTCTTTTAGGTGCTACCTTGGTTTGGTATAGCTCTATACCTCAGCACTCTCTTTTGTTGTTTACCCAAATTACACAAATATTCCTAGACCATTTTCTCTATTAACATTTCTAAGAAGGTTTCCATAACAGATATGTATTCTATCAGACAATTTGATGATGAGTCTATTGTTGATTTTGTCACTCATTGGAGAAGCGTGATCAATCAACTCTCCTTCTCCTTACCCCAACCTGAGCTTATTGAGATTTTCTCAAGGGCATGTACTAAGCACATCTCATCCACACTTGGGGTACAAAATTTATGCACATTTTATGAAGCTTTTAACATGGCACATAAACTTGAGGTTCATGCTATTAATGAAGGCAAAGTTAAGTTATGTAGTAAGAATCCCAATACTAAGGAAAATTACTCCTCATCTAAAACCTCTCCCTCTAACCAAAATTCTAAAGACTTTACTAATGTGATGGTCATTAAGTCAGCCTCTTCCAAAACCACAAACCAATAGAATACTTTAACTTCTCAAAATTTGACCAAGTAATTCCAACAAGGTTATGAACAAAGATAATATAATCCCATTAGGGAATCATATACATCTATTTTGGGGAAATTATTATAGCAAGGTGTCAAAACCCTTCCTTAGATTAAACCTCCTATATAGTTTGACCCTTCCATCCTATCCCAACCTGGTACAAAGAAGATGAGTTTTGTGGTTATCATTGAGTTAAAGGTCACAACTCTAATAATTTCAAGACACTTAAGAACATTGTTTAAGATATGCTTGATAGAGGTGAGCTTGTCTTGGAAAATCCTAATGAACCTCCCAATCAAATTATGGATGTGTTCAAACACCTTTTCCTAACCATTCACCAAACCAAAATATTGTCTAGTCCACAACTAACTCAAGTGATCATAATATCCATATAGTTAATATGGTATTTCCTTTATCTTTAGTTCAACTTGCTCCTCAATAAGAGACCCCTATTTCATCAACTCCTATCTCACATTCAGTGGCACCTATTTTTCCAATTCTTCTTCTTCAAGTATAAGAACTTCTTTCACCCATTTCACTCCCTCAAGAGGAAGAGCCTTCGTTGCCACTCCTTTTACCACCTAAAGAGCCTATGATCCCAATTCTATTTATACCAATATTACCTATCCTCTTATTAATTAAAGACCAAACTATGTCATTTCCTTAACCACATGTTAAAGGGAACATCATTCCTACATTATACCCTCTTAAGGAACCTTCTTCCCCTACTTATCCTCCACTTATAGATAGTGGTACCCCACCCACTTCACCTATACACCTAAAAGAGTCCATATCATCTACTTCCATAATAGATGAGAGACCTATTGTGCCTACTCCAATTACACCACTCTTACCCCTTCTTTTACATATGGAGGATCATACTTTACCCATGCCTTACCCACATGTTGAAGGAGCCATAATACCTATGCTTTACCCTTTTGAGGAATCTACTTCACCTACCTCCCATCCACCCATGGTAGATCAAGTCTCTCCTATCTCTACTGAAGAAGACTTTATTGTGGTCTTTTCTTGTCTTTGGCCCAAAGTAGTAGAAAACCATAATTTCCCTCTTTCCCAAACACCACATCTTTCTAAAAACACAATCATAAGGCTTATATCAACTTCATCAAAACCCTTCTCATATTTGGTGAAATGTCTATAATTTCTTGACTCCATAAAGCTTGACCATGTGACATTTTAGTACTAGCTTAAAACTCCATATCCAACACAATGAATGTCAAACTTTGACACCAATCCCCTTACTACACTTTAGCCTAAGGTCTTTGACAAATCTAGAGTTTCTTCACCAAAAGCAATGGAAGTTTAGCTGTCTATGATAGAACCCTCACCCTCATTGGAGTATATTACATTAAAATAGATTATGCCCTTAGGTGTATGCCTAATTTCTAATTTAATTCATCAATAGGTGAAATTAGATTTTACTCCTCAATTAGAAGTTGGAGTTTCTCACCCTAAAACATAGAAGAATGTTAAGCCTTCTAGATCTCATTGATCCCTTATTCAACCCTCAACTTTACCATCCATTTTAGGATTGCACCCTTCTACTCTAGTTGGAATATCCTCTAACCAAGCCAAACAAAAGGTTAAGCTACCTCCACTCCTACCTCTACCATCTGGTAGGACTCTCACATCTAACACTAAAAAGGTGATAGAAAAACACGTAACTTCACTATCACCAAATAAGACACCACATAAAATTATCTTACCAACACTAAAATAAAGGAAGATGTCCACTCCTATTAGTATAATAAGCATGAGCCCACTTGTAGGCTCCCAAAGCTTTTTATTACATCAGTTATTGTAATCTTTTGTAATAACTCTTCCTCTCATTAAGCCTTATATTCCTCTTAAAATGAATCCATCTTGGTTTGATGATACATAAGTTTGTTTATATCATCATTCACTTGGACATGATATTGAGAATTGTAAAGCCCTTACAATAGTGATTCAACAACACTTCGATGTTGACACCCTTTTTGATGACACTACCATTTACCCTCCTATTATTCCACCTTTGGCATCTACAATGCCTCTTACTATTCCACTAAAACTAAAACCCAAAGATGTCATCATAACCCCTTTACCACCTCCTTCACCAAATTTTCAAATCAACATAGTTAATGTGGCCAAACGGTCATAAAACCAAAAGAATAAAGTTAATGAAAAGGTCACTACACCTTGGACCCATCCCTTCACTAAGGACACTCCTCCTACTAACCCTAAGATTTATATCTTAGTTTTTCCTAAAAAAACATCTTTAGACATTATTCAAATCCCAATGGTGAAGTAGCTTCACAAAACTCTTGTGAAGATGTCTTTATATGAGTTAATCTAATGCTCATCCTAAGACTGTCAAGCTTTGAATAGTGATTTAAAAGTAATTGAGGTACAATCAGATGATCCCCAACCTCTTATAGCTTTGGTTAGCTCCCTTAATTCTATCTCCCTGATTTCTTTTAGTAATTCAAAAATTCCACTTTAGCACCCTGAAGATCAGGATTTTGCCCTTTTTATTACTGCATATATTGATCAAAATTATAGCAAGAGAGTTATGATTGATGGGGGATCTATTATTAATATTATTTCCACCCATTCTTACAAATAGCTAGCCCTTCCTAAAACTTACATGTCTCAAACTGATGTGATACTCCATTCCTTTAATGACACTATAGCTACTATGGTGGGCACTATTGTCTTACATAGTCATGTAGGTCTCCAAATAATTCCTAAGCTCTTCTATGTTGTGGAAGGATCATTCCAATATAACATATTATTTAGATGACCTTGGATATGTGTTATGTCATGTTTACCCTTAACTTTGCACCACTGTGTCAAGTTTGAACATGATGGACAAGTACATGTTATACCTACTGACCCACCTCTATTAAAAACATGTAATATGACCTATAGTCTCATTGATGTTCTCATCCCATTGAAAACATCATCTTCTTCTCATGATGCTTCTAAAGCTTCCACAAGCTCCACTCTTATAGTTACATAGATACTAGTAACACAAATTCCTAACAAAGATCCCATGGAGGAGACCTATTAATGTTTGTCACTTGGTGAATATCATTTATTGACACTCAACATTTTCTATAATTCACAAGAATGTAGAAGGATTCACATGTACCTAAATTATGATCCCTATATTGGGATTCTTATCCCTTATGTCCCCCCTAACCTTAGAACCAAATTCACATATGGGTGAATCGATCAAACTCTGACTATCAACAATCTATCTTCTTCACCATAACCATTTACTTGTGACTTTTTTTTCTTGAGTAACCCTAGATTTGCTCACACCTACCTATATAGGTGTGCTTGGAAAGTATTTGGTTTGGGTCATTATGAACAAGGTATGCATATGCCTATTGAATGTCCTACTAGAAAGACCATTAAAAATGATAAAAAGAGGCATAAGGTGGAATATGATGAACCAAATAAACTCACTAAAACCTTCCATGAACCAATTGTTGAAGAACCAGTCTCTCCTTCTCCACCTTCTTCTCCACCATCACCTATAGAATTAGAGGTATCTATACCTCCTAATTTCATTTCATTTTTTCAATAAATGACATCCATTTAGGGCTTCTCACCTATCATTAGGGTAAGGAAACAAGGTCCCTTCCTCTCATTCATCCTAAAATAATTGATGAAGATTCTCCCACTATTAACATTATCCAATGTTAGGATGATGATGTAATTCTCACCTACATGGGTGAACATGAATATTATATCTAATGATCACTCCCATCTGAAACCCAAGATATGTTAAATTAATCAACCATTGACATCAACTTACCCTCTCAAGATAACCCTCACATCTTCAAGATTGGCCAATACTTAGATTCCTCTAAGCACGTTGATTATGACACATTTCTTAATGACCATAGCAAATCCTTTTCTTTGTATTATAATGACATGCCTGCTATTGACCCCTCGATCATCACCCATAATATTATCACCAATCAAGATGCTAAACCAATTAAGTATAAGCTTTAGAAAATGCATCCTCGTATCACTCTTCTTGTCAAAGAAGAGCTCCAATGCTTCCTTTCTATTAACTTTATCCAACCCATCAACTACTCACAATGGATTTCCAATATTGTTCCTATCACAAAATTGATCAGGGGTATCCATATTTTCACTGACTATCATGATTTAAACCTCACTTATCCAAAATATGATTTCCCATTACCTAGTATTGACTAACTTGTTGATCCAATGACTAACTATGAGATGTTATCACTTATGGATGAATTCTCTGGATATAATCAAATCTTGGTTACTCCTAAGGATCAACATAAGACCACCTTTATTACCCCATAGGTGAATTTCTATTATCTAGTCATGCCTTTTAGCCTTAAAAATGTTGGTGTAACTTACCAATGCACCATGACCTACATTTTTCATGATCTCCTACACAAAATTATGGAAGATTATGTGGATGAATTACTCATCAAGTCTAAAATTTTCCAAGAACACTTGATAATTCTCAAAATCATATTCACTCATCTTTTCCAATATAATGTTTGACTAAACCTAAAGAAATGTGTCTTTGGCATTCTTTCTGATAAACTCTTAGGTTTTATCATTTCTCTCTATGGTATCAAGGTTGATCCTGCTAAGGTTAGAGCAATCCTAGACATGCCTCCACCTACTAATATCAAACAACTCTGTAACCTACAAGGCAAACTTCAATCAATTAGACACTTCATTTCTTAGATGTCAGACTGTTACCAACCCTTTCACCATCTCCTCAAAAAGGGTGTCTCCTTCTAATGGAATACAAATTGTCAGGAAGCCTTTGATGCACTTAAACATTACCTATTTTCCCCATTGATTCTTATTCCACCTAAGGAAGATCAAATTTTTTACCTATACATCTCTATAATAAACCATTCTCTAGGTGTTATGATTTCACATCGAGATGACCAACATTGAGAGTAGGAAGTTTATTACATAAGTTGCACACTTATCGACTATGAGACTCAATATACCCACACTAAATAACTTTTCCTTATGTTGGTCTTTTCTACCCTTAAGCTTCACCATTATCTCCTAAATCACAAAACCTATGTGGTCACCCATACTGATCCTCTCAAATACATGCATTATAAACCTTATCACAACCAACATGTATCTCAGTGTCTCATGCTTCTTACTAAAGTTAACTTAGATTTCATTCATCAAAAATCCATTAAAGGGCAAACAATCACTGACTAGTTAGCTACTGCCCCTTTACCTGATAATCAACCTTCAAACCTTGAGTTCCCTAATGAATCTATTACAACACTCTCCATCTATGACATCTCCTATCAAATTATGATGTTCTTTGATGGATCTAAATGCCACCAACATGGTGGGGGTGTGGGGGTCATACTTATTCCTCTAGATGGTGAGCATATGCCTTTGTCATTTAAAATAGATTTTGAATGCACTAATATTATGGTTGAATATGAGGCTTTGATTCTTGGACTTCAAAAAACTCTCTTTTTGGGTATCAAATCCATCAAAAATTTTGGTGATTCTCAGTTAGTGGTTATCCAATTTAATGGTTCCTACCTATAAAAAAATGAAATTTTATAGCAATATAAACATCATGTAGATACACTCTTGGGATTATTTGACTCTTATCTCTTGAAAAATGTTCTTTGATCTACAAATAAGTTTGATGAAAAAATCAATTAAAATGATTCAAATAGACCCTCTTCATCCTCCTCTTCAAGAATCTATGTCACTGTGCATCGCTTAACATTACCCTCCTATCTCAACTAACATACTCTTTGTAAAAAATGTAGCAAATAATGCACAAGAATTATGGTATAAACAACTCACATATTATCTTTCCTTCTCTAATACCCCTCTTAATCTTTATAATAATGGGAAATGGGCCTTCATAAGATGTCTCACTCATTACACTATACTAAGGGGACTTCTCTACAAGCGAAGTTTTAATGGTATTCTCCTTACATGCCTAACTAGTACTGAGACTCCCTTTGATATTAAAGAAGTCCACAATGGGATTTGTGGTGGGAATTTCAATGGTCACACATTTGTTAAACATATTATTTAGCTTGGCTATTATTGGTCCAAACTTTATCAAGACTGTGTTGACTACATTTAGCATTGTGCTAATGTCAATAACATGCTAACCTTATTCACATTCCCTATCATGCATTACAAGTTGCCAAAGACTTTTGTCCCTTCTCCCAATGGGCCTTAGATCTAATCAAAGATATTAACCCTCATTCATTGCTCCATTATCACTCTATCATTACTACCACTGAATACTTCACCAAGTGGGTTAAGGCCATCCTTCTCATCTCCACTAAAGATGATAAAATTGTTGACTTCATTAACCATCACATCATCTATCATTTTGGTGTTCCTCACAAAACTATAATATATTAATGAAATTATTTCAAAAATAATATTTTTTAAGGTCTTTGTGATATATTTGGAATCAAATTAAGATTTTCATCACCATACTATCCCCAATCTAATGGATAGGCATAATCTTCTACCAAAACTTTGACCAAGATTCACATGAAGGTAGTCAATGATACGAGAAAGGATTGGCATACACACATTCCTTTTGATTTATGTGCTTATCACACTAGCATTCAAACCCCAATGGGTGCTACACCTTGTTCATTGGTATATGGGATGGAAGTTGTTTTGCCTCTTAAGGTCTAGATTCCTTATCTTCACATTTCTCTACATGACATACTTACTAACCATGAATTTTGCCAATAACATTTAGCCTAGCTTTAATTGCCTTATGCGTACCATATCATAACCCTCAACCACCTCCAAATCTATATAGAGCATATCAAACACGTTTATAACAAAAACCTCAAAGAGATATTTCAATATAAGAGATCTTGTATTTAAATAAAATCAACATGTGAAAAACATGGAGAAAAGAAAATGTGGTAAATTTAATCCTAATTGGCTTGGGCCTTATATCATAACTCAAAAGTATGGTTTAGGAACTTATCGCTTGCTTTATCTTGAAGGAAGGCCAAAAGTCAAACCTTTAAATGTCTTACACCTACAACCATTATTTTGTTAAACTAGCATTTCTTTGATTCATGTTAACTTGAGCTCATCCCTTGAGCACCCCTATTACATTCATTTCCCTCCCTTTTCACCCTTACTCCTATACACTTAGATAACTTACATAGTGGTATGGTTTTATCTTCTAAGTGGAAAACTCCTAAGCCTTTATAGTCTTGCCCATGACTAAAGTAAAAAAAATGAGATATTTGAAATAGTTAT
Source organism: Torreya grandis (assembly GCA_037957365.1). Classification (NCBI taxonomy): domain Eukaryota; kingdom Viridiplantae; phylum Streptophyta; class Pinopsida; order Cupressales; family Taxaceae; genus Torreya; species Torreya grandis. The sequence goes on from JARHVA010001858.1 coordinate 621,063, forward strand.
AAAATCTTAGGTCATGTTTTTTAAACATAGATTGTTCCCTTAAAGGATAGTTGCATAAATTCACTCTACTACTATCAATAGACTGCTCCCTTAAAGGATAGCTATTTAAAATTTACAAAAACAAACACTTAAACCACTCCCTTGAAGGATGGCTAAGCCAAGATTTGTTCTCAAAGGGAAAAATAAATACAAAGGGGTTTTCATCTCTTTGCACAACCTTAACCTATACAAAATCCCATTGTAGGCTTCCTACATTGATCAACTTACAAAAAAAATGCTTCAAGTCATGGACATGCCTATATTAGCTCTTGGGTCACCCATAAAAGGGGCATATCATTTCTATTTAGTAGGTTATGCTATCTAAAAATTTTCCATCATTCTACCTATTTCCCCCTCATAATCTTTCAAGGGACTATGAAGCTTACCTAACATGAGGTAAACACAATGCTTTTCTAACAAACACAATGTTTCAAAGATATAATGTATGAAATAAGCTCATTTTCTTGAGCCTATTTATGTGCTAAAATATGGTTTTTTCCATTGAACGAGCATTCTACTTTTTATTTTTCCATCCACATCACAGGTCGATATCTCTATTTGAGATGCATAAATAATGTCATACCAATATTAGCCTAATCAACATACTCATTTTAAGCATACACCATCATAAATATGGAAAAATGCTAAGATGAATCTAACCAATCAACTACACATATACCATCACATAAATGGAAAAGGCTAGTCTAACATCAAATAACATGTTCAACATTAACATCTAAAATAACATAGCAATAAATAAACATCATCCATATCAACATAATAATCATAAGAAATGCATCTCAAATAAATACATGAGAGTGAATAAACATCTCATATATAAATATGTGCTCAAATACATATTTATCAACTACATCATCAAAATATCATAAATCTCTCTCAAAATGTACATCTCACAACTTCAACTCATAGGTTGGTATACATATAGCATATATAAACAAAAAAATAGCAAACACTGATACTGAGGGTCTTTGAGGCTCTCTCTATGTTTATGAGGATGTAGTATCATCACCACTCTTTATCTATCTGCATTGACATGAACTAGAAGCTATTGCACATGACATCAACCTCTCATACTCTCTAAACTCTACATATCATTGTATCTATGAGAACTATATAATCACCCTCTCATAGTAAGCAATCTCATCTAGGGTAGTTGAATACCTTGCCATTGATATAGTTTATGGAGGACCCATGGAACCTAATGATGGCATAACCTGTACTGGTCTTTATGGTGGTGGTTGAGGAAGATGAGTGGCCTAAGCTATTACCACTCTTAGACTATCTCTCTCTACCATCACTAAAGTCATCTAACCCTATAAAATAATAATCTAGCCCTATAGTGATGCAACTTGACCATGTAGAGCACTAATCTAACCCTACAACATCACCACCTACCCTTATAAATCTAAAACCTTTGCTTTGGCCATCTCTTGAGCTTTCATCATTACATCTCAAGCCTTTACTACTATATCTCATGCCTGTATAATTAGATCTCTCTCCCTAACTAACCCCTATACATTTTTTAGTGGCCTCTTAACCTCCACCACTAGATGTAACCCTACCTACCAAGCTAAATAGGTAGTTGTACACCCTAGGTCCCCAATACCTAGCCATATTGGTAGCTACTCAAAATCTAGCCCATCAGTCTCCTTGACTAATGGTGAAGGTGCCTCTATATCATCCCTCCTATATCAAGGGAAGGTATGCAAATTATCCTACAGTAAATCAAACTATCTCTTAACTCATATAATGGGTACCATCTCTAGCTCACCAACCTATTTCCCCTTGACACATAATGAGCTTTAAAACCTAATAAGCTACTCTTCCTACCCTCTAAAAAATAGATATGTCAAATATGGCCTCCACATGATATTTTCAATGATCAAGCCCTCGATCATGTGCCTATATTAGGCTATGTCTCACATGATATCATCTACTTGGGTCTTTTCCATCCCATCTTTCCACCATCTAAATCCAACCCTAAATCCAACTAGAATAGTGGTAGGTAGCTCTAGTGGTCATGTCACCATGATGTGTTCATATGCCAAATAGTACAAAATATGGTTGAAACACAAAATATATCACCAATGCAGCCTCAAACCCCATAGCTCTTTTTATAACTATGCCAAAAATACTAGACCCCAAGAAAAAATGCTCTACTACTCTATCATCTACATAAGCACACCAATCAAAGTAATTGGAAGTTTCCCTCTATATGCATCAAGTAATGCACAAACTATGATCCTGATCATCATTAAGATCCTTAGATGATGTTGTTCCTCATCAACCACGTAGAGTGGCTCATATGTAAAACTTATAGAGTGGTATCTTACCTCACTAACATGATTCCTATATAAAATGACCATATGTATATCATGTTCTTCTCTTGAGCATGTGAAAATCTCCTCACCCTAGAGTGGTAGCCATAGAATCTTATAAACATCCTCTTATGTGACTGCCAACTCTCCATTTAGTAGATGGAAGGTGTTGGTGGTATGATCCCACCTCTCAATCAATGCTATCATTAGTGACAAATCTTGTGTGACATGGCATTATCATTTCACTTCTCCTAAACTAATGACTATCATATAATCACACTCATCTAGAGTAACATCTCTCCTCATCCATATCAATAACCTCAATAGATGGTCTTGTAGTGTAAGCTCCATCCTCACCTACATTCATAGACACATGAATCAAGTCCCATCTTTTTTAATCTAATCCCTCACCACCTTTTCCCCTTCTCATTGGGAGAACTACATTGGTTTAGATCTTTTGACGTTAGCTTAGTCAATGTGGGGTCTTTTGAGGTTAGCTCAGCCATAAACCCACCTTAGTAACTACCCTAGGTTTCACTACCTCTCTCTCTACCCTATGCTTACCCACATATTCTAAATATAGGCCCCACTACTTATATTCTTGACCCATGACACTATGACATATCTTTTAAAACCTAGGCCTCTCAAGTATCTCAACTTACCTTTTTCCCTAATCACACCTTTTTAGATCATTTTCCTAGCTTTTAGGAGAACTACATTAGCCTGAGGCCCTAAACTAAGCTATGTAGGTAGCACTCAAATGACATATGATCTATTAAGGATAGCTCAACCATTAGGCTAGTTGACTACTCCCACTGGAGATCAAAAAAATACCCTTTCTCTTATCTATTTCTTTTCAATAGTAGCCAATTTCAACATTACTACTAACATCAGTGCTTTATCGATCTATGTAATGATTGACATTGACAACACACTGATCAACTCAATACCATGTTGGCTAATATTATTCAACATCAGTGTTATGTCAACTAATATTGGTTGACTATCAACTGATGCCAGTTGATCTCACTTATGTTGGTGACTAGTTCAGCCCCAGGGTCGAATAACCCAAACCCAACCTACCTAAAAAAATACCCCCAAATCCCCCTAACTTATCCTACACCTACCTTAACCTATTTTATACCCCCATAATCTTATTTTCTACAAATACACCTATAATTTAACCTAAGAATTATAAAAACATAATCAAAGTATTTTGGGCTCTTACCTCATCTCATCATCTCATCCTAGCTGGTACTACTAGATCCTATGGTCATGCACCTCTTACTAGGTCCCCTCCTTACATTACCACCCCAAATCACTCTCAAATACCTATTTTTTCTCTCTAATAACAAAGTTAAAAATGAATTTAGTTGGCCACCAAATGCCCTTTTGTTGGGTTTGGTTAACCACCGATGTTGGCAATCTTGACCTAACCTACTGACATCAGTGCTTACATTTACTAACATCGACAACATTTCCATAGTTATGTTGATGATGGCACTTAATCTTACTAACATTATCACATATTACTGACGTTGGAACCTTTCAAAACATGTTTTCCAACACAAAAACACCCAACTTTTCATAATTTTACCCATACATTAGGGTAACTAGAGATCACATATATCTCCCCCAACCATGACAAAATGACATTGAAGATGACTCTAATATTCACCTTTGATGAATATGCTTAGAGATCACAAATATTGCTTCACTCATTGACCCTTTTACACCATATGTGCATTGCTTGTCCTAACTACTTAGTCTATTCTACTATAGTTGGCTATTATGCACACATATGCATTTTAGGTGTTATGGATGGTAACCAACCCCATATTATCACCTTTAACCCTTTTATGTTTCCTAGGGGCACTTATTACCTCATATACTTGGGACACATTAACCATTGGACCTATAACTTTGATTGATTTGAATTGTCAGCTATCACTTACAAGTTGTGCTTTAGTTACTTCTATTTGAGTCTTATTTAACTTTGCCTATTCTTATCATTGTCAACTATAATTCATTTTATGAAGTGATGCTCAATTATACACTAATCACCCACTTACCTTTCTATCAAACTAGTACCCAATTTTGGTTTCTCCTCCATTGATTCCCATTTTGAGGGGGGATACCTCATCTAATACTTAGAGCATTCAACTCTTGTTTTTTGTCTTGAAACATGTCATTATAAATAACAAGACAAAAAGGGGAAAATTTAGACACCAAAATTATGTCACACACATGTACATAAATCTCAACATTTAAACCCTTCCTAAACCCATTTTAAATAATAAAAAATAATCTCCCTAACCCATACTTTTACCCCTCACACATTTAATTAATTTAATTTACTTAATTAAGTTAATTAAAAAACCCTATTGACACCTTGCTTAGCCACCTCACCCTATGACTAATTCTCCCTTGATGATTCACGTCAAGACTTGGTCCCCTCATCCTAACTACCCAAGATTTATTCATACTCCAAAACTAAATTCCTAAACAACTACTTCCTTCTTAACCTCTTATTTTTACCATTTTATAATGGTTTTCACACTTGGCACACACAATAATAGAAAACAAGCCAATAATAGAAAGCTTTACGTATTCTAGGGCTATCAACATTGGTCAACCCATGACTGACATCAGTGGGATAATTGAAAACATCAATGGGATCACTAACATCAATAATATAATCCAAACTCCAACCTATAGTTCAGGTAAGTAGAAATTAATAAAATCGATTCTTACTCTCATTTAGGCTCTCAACATTCTATTTTCAATATCCAATCTTACAATCACCCTAAGTAAGTCAATCACCATCAGCAATAGATCTCTTAAGGGAAAACATCATCTATTTGTTCTCTCTATTCAGGGATTTAGGGTTAGACTCCCAAATAGAAACCATCAACCTAGAACCTATCATTTTTTGACCACCATAGATAATTATATCACTGATACTATAGGTCATTTAAATATTTATTATTCTATTTATTTATATCTTCCTTAGACTACTTTATGCACTTTTGACTATACCCCTATGAGCCAGTTACAAATATTCCTTACTTGTTTCCCCTTACATGCATACCAATCCTCTTATCAGACTTAACCAAGCCATAAACTCCCTTTCCTAACTCTCTCAACCTCTCTAACTTGATCTAAACCATTTCCTAGACTTGGAAAATCCTTCTATAACCTCTTGGAAAATTATTTCCCCTACTGACCTTGACAACTCAGCTGACATTAGTCACCTCACTACTAACCTTGACAACCTAACCGATATCGATCACACACCTACTAATGTTAGTGACTATTAATTCCCTAGCCTCTTTAAAACCTACATAAACAAATTCTAAAACACCAATAAAGCACCTCACTTGCACCATGTCACTCTCTAATATGTAAATGTTGTTAAAAATTATAATTTTATCTCTCTTTTACTCTTTATTTACCTCTCTTTCAATTATTTATTATTCTTTTGCCTCTCAAAAGTGGATTGTCATTTCTAGGGAAGTTTCACACTTCTTAAAACAAGTGCATAGCTTGGTAGTCCACTTATTTATCTGCTAAAAAACATCTTGTGGTAGTGTTTTATTATCTATAGGTAGTCCTCCCCAACCAAAGAGGAAAATGTTTAGATATGGTACACAAACTAAATTTAGGTTTATTCTAATCACTTGTCCCCATCCTTCATTTTATTTTCCTTTCGACTTAAAATAGACAAAATTTAGTGAAACACTAGGTCACTGCTATTCTATAGAAGCAAGGTCTTTAAGAATAGATTATAATAGGTTGACTATGTCTCTCAGACAAAATATAGAGTATAGAACTAAGTTGACCAGGTTGACCTAGTTATTTGTAGGTTTGAAGTTTTAAATATTACTAAATTGTGAAAAATAGAACTAAAGGAAGACTAAAATGATAGAGGAAATAAAATAACCTTGGTGGGATTGAAGATGATTTAGATTTAAAATTTTATGTTATAATGCTTTATTTTTTGCTTTCAAATTTTTCAAATTATGTTGATTGGTTCAACTAAGTTCTATAAAACCCTATATGCTAAAGAACAATAAAGACTCGGGTTGACCTATTACAAAATGTTTGTTGACCTATATGTGATATAATAAATTAGTAGATAGAGTTGACCTTTTTGAAAATGTATACTAATATGGAATTGAATAAGAATACCATTTTGAATTATTATATCTAGTAACTTGTAGTTGATGAATACTTGCATAGACAAAATAAAGTCATTTTGAAATGACTGTGTATTAAACCTATGTACAAAAAGTTAGAAATATTTTAACCAGTTTGATACAGTACTATAAATATGGAAAAATATATAAGATGATAAAACTTATGGCATGAAATAAAACCTACAAGGGTTAGATTCATTTTGATTTTACTAGAATGTATGTAAAGGGAAATGCAACTGATCTATAAATAAATCCTAGCTTGAAGAAGATAAATCCTACTTACACTTCTTATTGTTGATAAATTAGATATTTGGGTTCATGAGCAAGATGGATCCACTAGACCTATCCAAGTGAAATATTACCATAATAATATCACTAGGGAGGGTTACAAAGCCTCCAATCGAGTAAAACTATGCGATAACATTAACTAGGTCTTATGTTTTAATATTCAATAAACTAGTAACAAGTAAACTAAATTCTAATCTAGTCCTTACAAAATATTTTGGTACAATTTTGGGTTAATAAACATAAAACTAAACATATATAAGAGATATATACTAATGTAAATATATAAATAATCCTAATGCATGGGAAAGAAGTACAAATGTATATCTATCTACTCTTACAAAGGAGGAATAAAGTTAGGAATCTTTACCTTTAAAGATGAACCCACCAAGCCTCAATCTCTCCCTTGGCCAAGGTGCTTCATAAGATGTTGTTTTATTATGTAAGGATGATAAGGATAAAACATATCTAGGATACACAACCTATCAATGCACCCAAAATACTTATCGATAAGACAAGATCTTTATCTCTAAATAAAGTATGAAACCCTAAGCTATGCTCCTCAAGTAGAATGGTGGATAAATAGATTATATATATATATATATATATATATATATATATACACACATATATATATATACATATATATATATATACATATATATATATACATATATACATACATATATATATATATATGTATGTATATATATATGTATATATATGTATATATACATATATATGTATGTATCTATGTGTGTGTGTGTGTGTGTGTGTGTGTGTGTGTGTGTGTATATATTATTTTTCTCTTATCTTATAAATGATGAAATGGATGTGTTTATATAACTAAATCTAACCCTAGTCCTATTTGAAAGTTTAGTCGAAAGGGTCGACGCAATCGACTCTATATCATTATTGATAAAATAAAATTAAGTGATAGTCTAGGTTAAACAAGGGATGACCTAGACCTTAAATGATTTTTTTTAGTTATATTATAGGTTTGATGGGGTTTAAATTGTAGGATAAACTATCAAAAAGGATTTTAGGCTAGAGAAGGGCTAATGAAGGTAGAAAATGACTAGAGGAGGGTGAAAAAGAGGAGGAAAAAATTAAGAAAATGTTTTTATGAGATGTGTATGTAGATATCAAGTGGTCATATAAGGGAAAAAAATACTATGAATCACTAATGGTGTACCCACCCCTTTCCTAGTGCATCCCTTAAGGCATGCAATTAGAGAGATTGAGACTTGATGGGTTCCTGCAAGAGAGAAAGCATCACTAATTGATGAAGTTTGAAAATATTATGTGTATAAAAATGTTTTAAAACTATTTACCTCATTCTGAATACCTTATCTCATTTTATCAATTACAATAAACTTGAAATTGAAACCACACAATGGTGGAAGACCTTGTCTAAAACATGTGAGCATAACATGATAACTAATATCTCTTTCATTTATTTACTAATTATCTTTATTTGAAGTTTCAATATTAGGTTATTAATCTCTCTCCATAAACTTTGGAAGATGCCCTTGACCAAGTGAAAAACCAATATTTTCTCATGCCATAGTTTGATCCATCCCAACCTCCTATGGGCACTCACATGCTTATCAAAAATAAAAATAGTCATGCTAGCAATGATGATGTCATCTATGCTTATGATAACATTCATAATATTAAATATATTTATCCCAATCCTCCTTGATATCAAGATTCATGTTATATCTACATATTTCACCCTAGGATAGGGTGTTCAAGCACCTCTTATATGTGGACAACATGGGATTATCTCTAAGCCTATCAGTTGCCTATAGCAGAGGTAAACTTATAGGTTAAAGGGATAACTCCCTTGATTTGTCTCTTAAGCTCAAACACTACACTAGGACAATCACTTGGGAGCAAAAATTGAATAATTAAATATACATTAAACCTATACTAGTGAGGTGATACACCAAATTATTATTCCACAAACACACTTGCATATGCACTAAGAATGAAAACTATCAAAAAAGACCTTAACTCATAGTGCTTCTACAATAAGTATTTATCATAGAGATAAATTAATATAAGCATATAAAATTGGGTGAAAATAAGGTCTTATATTATACACTACTATTACCTATCACACTTTAAGACACACTCAACAAACACATACACTTTATGAGACCTGTTAAAAGAGATATTCATCACACAAAACATGCATGGGTAACATAGAAGCATGGAGAGCATATTCATTACTTGAACTTAAGATACACCACTTAAAAAACTTAGGAAAAATATTATATAGATCAAATAAAGTTTATAAGTCTTATTTAAAATAAAAACAAGGTCCCAATTCAGTAGGGCTTTGTCATATTAGGTGTGTCCTAGATACAATTGCCAAAATGGCTTTCATTTATAAAGCAAAGGAGAAGATAAAGAGGAAGAGAAGTGGAAGGGTCACAATTCCATGTGTTAAGGTGTGTAAAATAGTTACCAATTGAGGTAATGATGTGTAAAATAAAGCATGAAGGTCATTTTAGACATATGTCCATCACAAACATGTCATTCTCCCTCAAGGTGGTGTAAAGACTTTTCATATCCTTCTTTGAAACTATTTATTTTTGGTGATTTCACTTGACTGATTGAAACTAAAATAGGGGTGTTTGACACATTTTAACTATCATGATGAGTTATAAACAAGATTTTAACATACCTCATATGCCTTCCTAATTGATAGCTTTCCTCTTGACACTTGTGTTCACTCTCTAGTAGCCACTCATTAGCTTTCCTTAGCTTATATTCACACTTGTTATCTAAGTGACCTATAGTTTATAATGGATATGTATTTTAGATGTGTTAAGACACATTTTGAGGACATATATTTCCTTTATTCTATCAAACAAACCTTAATGAAACTCAAAACATACTTCTCACTTTGTATCTTGGATAGTCACCTTGCCTTCTCACTATCTCACTTAGAATACCTATAATGAAGAGGTTTACATGATTTAATAAAGTGATAAATGGATTTTATAGGTTAAAAATTATCAAAAAACACCTTATAATGATTTTCATCAATTAACCCCCTTATGCACTTGTAAAACCATTGAAATCCTATAAGAAATAGAGAAATAGGTTTATTAGTACAAGTGATAGTTCAAATCAATTAGGTGTCAAAGATCCTGGGAGAGTGTTCAACAAGTATAAATCACTTTCATGTTAATTTACCCATATTTTAATTAAAATTGATTCATATACTCACCATCAAGTCTGCATAAGGGTTTTAAGAGGGGTTTTGGTGGTTTGGACTATCAAGGATTGTTCATAAAATCCTAATGTATAAATTCCAAACCAATTACACTAAGTTTGAGATAGATATCCCCTTAAACTATTAAAAACTCCTTGGGTAACCATGAAATCCCTCCATATAGGTGTGATCAAATGAAAGTGGCCTTGAAGCTCTTGCAGTGGATTCTAGTGGGTATGAGATAGTGTTAGGGTAAAAATGACCACTTTGACTTACTACCTAAAAACTAGTGATCCCAATACATATTATATTTTCCCATGAAGGATATATAATGTATTATAAAACATATTTATTAATTTTAATTGAGTTGGAAGTCATTAGGTAATAAGCCTAGTTCTCAGCCTAAAGACCTAGAATGAGTATTTAAACATGTGACCACCTGTAGAAGTTTTCATTGAATTTAGGTATTAATTAACCACTATTAACATCTAATGAAACTATATATAATATATAACCATTCTCTTTTTTTCTTAATCTCATCCCCTCAACCTTCATCTTTTAAGCCTACAGACTGTGTTGCTCATGGAGTGCCCTCTATCTAAGATAAAATAGAGGGAATTTACCCTATTCCTATGAATTTGAAGAGATATATTAGGTAATTATAGTGATATACAAGATTTTTTAAGGATTTTATATGTTTTAAACATCCTTAAAACTCTATCCACCCAAGATTTTATCTAGGACTAATGATTATGTAAGGATTTAGTTGACTATGGGTTGAGGGTCAAAATCCAATCTTTACTCTATTCCTCTCTTTTTAAAAATCACATGAGAATGTGATATCATAAACTATGAGGGTGATTTTATCATATACATACCTATATTTTCCAACCAAATTACATTTTTATACTCATATTGGTTTACTATATGTGTTTGACTATGTCACATGTAGGTGACAATTAAGAAGAGTTTAATAGGGTCCTACAGGTATTTATCATTTTAGGCATGGCACTTATCTCACTTCCTTTGAGGTGAATAATATATATTCACAAATATATTTAAATTAATCTCTATATAATATCCAATATTTCATCTTTCTTTAGATTATACTTGTATGCATATTTCAATTAAATTGTAGGTTCACTTTAAGGAAAAAGTGGAGAGCTTCTTATAGGTGATTGTTTATTCTTGAATATTGTGCTTCAGACCTCCATGTCCCATTTTGGTAAGTGAGACATCACACACCTTAATTAAATCACTTATATATTGGAACTATGTTCTCACTAACTTAAAAAATTTCACTATAGGTCTTTATTACATGCTACATGTTCATTTAGGCTTTTGGCACAATGTTTTGCTAAGAGTTTATAGTGAAAAATTTCCTTACATTGGATTCATTCAATCCTCATTATTTATTAACCAAAAAAATTCTTGTCATGTAAAAATGTGGTATTTATATTTAGAATACAAGACATAATTAGACTTGTCTAGAATCCAAGATACTTCACCATAAGATAAAACATTGTAAAGAAGAGACCTATTTTGGAGATGTTAAAAAACATTTCTTGCTTTGACTGACTAAAGGATATGTGATGGTTCTAGGATCAACACTATGAACTATGAGTAACTTGATAAACATCATTCAAGTGTTGGGCATGAACACCTCCTATATCTTAGGTTTTGAAAGCTCCCCTATGCTTCATACATAGTTAGATATGACTATAAGTGGATATATATGTTGGAATCTTGATTAATATTTGCTCATGTTTTGAGAAAATAACTTCAAACAACCTTAAGTTTATTCAATTCAAATATTACATGGATATACTATCTTTCTATGTTTTGAAATGTTGAACATAAGTACTTTATTTGAATTGAAACCATTGATAGATGACAAACCCTACAACTAATGAAATAATTACCTACAGACTACAATGGTGATCTCTTATAGCATAATGAGGATAGTCATACCCATCCAAGCATGTTCCACACATGTAAAATAGTTGGAAACAATATTAAGATGAATGGCATGTTTTTATAAAACACATACACCACCTAGAAACATCAAATCATACAAGGAAATGATAAAATCTATTAGTGATAGGAATGTGAACATAGTTTTAGGTCACTAATAGTCTTAAGAATTATTCATAAATCATAATCCACCAAAATAAAAACACTTTTCATGGAATGAGAGATCATTATGATTATTGACACCCACCAAAATCATTCCCCTCAACTCTGTTTGACCTATCCATACCAAATGCAAACTGAATGATATGTTTGACCTTCTATAAAGAGTGATGGGAAAGATATAATAGTTTCCCTCAATTTTGGGATTATAAAGGCCATATGAACATAGAGATGAGTTGTGAGGAGCTAAATAGGCACTAATGATGCTGACACATGTTCCAAAGATGTTTTACAATTTATATAACCACTAAAATGACTCTTTCTTTCAATTGATCCTCATGATTTCAACATTTCAACCTACAATTTTTAGTTAAAAACTACTTATCTAACCAAAAATAAAATATTATACATTGAATAACAATTGACACACTCATTCTTAGGAGGAACTGATATAGGTTCATTAAATGACCCAAAATATGACCTAGGATGGCATGAGGACAAATTATCAAGTGTGACCAAGATGAAACATAATTTATGACCTTACTAATAACAGTGATGAAAATTTTAGGACATAGGTTGGACTATGAATGTTTTAAATTACATGGGGGTTGATTTATTTGACCAGGGGGTCAAATTAGTCAATGCTTTCGCTTTAAACCACACCCCTAATCCTCAATTTTCTCAAATAAATAAAATCAAAGTTTATAAGCCATTATCCTTATTATAACCCCAAAAGTGTCTACCAGGGTCTCTTATATGATATCTTGACCCCAATCACCCTATGAAACCATGGTATGATCTAAACAAAATATGTCAGTTTCATGCTAGTTGGGGTCACTCTCATGAAACTTGTAGGCAATTATGTAACTTAGTCATGGATCTCCTCCTTGGTTTAAATTTTGATCATGATTCTCTCATAAATAAATTCCAATAGTATTATGACATCAAATTCAAATCTCACAAAACACAAAATAAAAATCAAGCTTTGAATTAGGATTATGCTTATTCAGCCATTTACAAATACCCTATTCCTAATCATCAAGATAACAAAGACAAGCCTATTGCTTCCACCAATAATGTTGAAAGTATTACATAATAAAATACCAAAGAGAATTTGGTAAATATAAATAATATATAATGGATAGTTACTTTCATTGATTCTAATCCTACACATAAGTACCCATCATCTCAAACTTTTTGTGTTATCCAAGATTCTTCCCAAACTCACCTAACAAAGTTAAGGAAAGAGGAACTTATCTCATTTCAAGAAATAATGCCAACACCTCTATTGGATAACACATCTCATACTATTTATAGAATTTCCCTAACCTCTCTACCCATAGATAATATTATTAACCCTTCTAATACCACTTCTTCAAATCAATCAAAAGATACACCTAAATCAACTACCCCATCCACTCAAGATAATAAAATAATTTGTCACCAAACTAGACCAACCACATATTATCAACACAAGTTTACATGTACTTATAATCTGCCTTAATAGGAGGTACTCCAACATTACACACCTCTATCTATCAATCCACTCATGGGTTATGAAAAATGGGACCTTATCACATAGTTTACCAATCTCCCATCTCAAATTCCCTTTCTTGAACTCATGCTAACTTTTTCTCATCATTGTAACCACCTTATCAAAATATTATTAGAAATAAATATCCTATATCCTCCCCTATAAGGATGTGAATCTACCTTATCTTGGTAATAAGATATTATCTTCAAACAATTCAAAGAGATGTTTATACACATTGATGAAATAATGGATGCTTTTCTTTCTCTCAAATTTCCTAATGCTTCTATGATCCTAGATGAGATTATACTTCATGTATATGATCCTCCACTCTTTATAAGCATCAAAATTAGTGATATTAAAGTCAATCATGCTTTGATTTATGAGGGTTCATGTACTTGTGTTGCCTCCCTTGACTTCATTATAACCCTTGTATATTCTCAGTGTAATCTTAAGTCCACACGTAACACATGTTAAGGTTATGATCGAAGGTGAATACCTCCTTTAGGTTTTGTGTGGATCAATATTACCATCCCACCTATCACTATTTGAGTAAATTTTATGATATTTAACTTTCTCCTTTTCCTATAATATCTTTCTTGGTAGGCCTTTGAATCATCGCATGTAGGTTGTCACATCTTTTGCTTTCCAATGTGTCAAGTTTCCCCATAATGGTGCTATTTATAGGAATCAAGGAGACACTAAACATTGGAATTTTGAAAAATTCAAAGGCCATGGTGTATTCAAAATTAAAACCATTGAACCCTTGTCAATTATTCCATTTTGGGAATCTCAATGTTTTAATTTCCCCATCAACTCTAGACAAGGTTATCATGGTCATCGTGAAATCATTAGGAACATACCACCTAACTTATTAGAATCTGATGATTATGAAATAGATGATATCAACCTCAAAATAAAAACTTCATATCTCTCTCCTTATCTCATTTCCTAGCTTCCACCATCCTTGAAGTCACACTTCCACTAGTAACCTATTGATGATATACCCATGGTCTTAACTAAAACTTAGCATTGTATTCATCATGCAACTTATAATAAGAAGTTAATACCTAACTATTCCATAAACCTTCATACACCTAATTATGATGATGTTTATACTCTAGATAATCCATTTATAGGAGATCTTTTCTAGGATAGAGATGTTGAGATCCTTCATTATCATTTTCCTTTGTTTCATTATTTCTATTCATCTTAATGTATTTTATATTATATAGTTCATAATTTTAGCATTATTATTCTTGGTCATAGGGTAGAGATATCACATTCACATGACACTCCTCTAATTTTTTAATAACCTCTTAGGATCATGATTATTGATTTTTCTATGACTTATCCCTATCATTTTGCTAGATACAAATATCCCTATAGCTTGCTTTCCCTTGAGATGTTTTCTATAATCCTTAAGCCCTTTATGCATCCTACTCCTCCCTCAACTATTCCTATTCTAGATCCTACTACCAATTTTTTTAATCTGATCTTAATCCTATATCTGATTTTGTTTCTCCTTTAGATGATTTACCATAGATTATTTCTCTACCCACCTAATGGGTTGATTAGCTTTACTATGATATTAATAGAGTTATTGGTCATTAGACTAGATAATTCAAAATATACCAACCTTTTAGATCTTATGCTTCTACTCCATCTATTAGTAAACCCACAAAGTATACTAATAAGAATATTTGTTGCTTCCATGACATAGTTAATCATTCCTCCACCCATTTTTAAAATCTTTGATAATATATCAACACATAGTATCCTACTCTTCCTTAACCTAAAAACAAGACTATACATCCTCCTAAGTTATTGCTTGAGTATATTCCAAAATATGGAGAGGTATATTTTTTATGGCATGATTATGGTACCCATCATGCCAATCATTACCACATCTTCTAATAACATCTTAAAGATCACCTTATGACCATTCTTGTACCTATTATTCCTCCTCCCATAGGTCACCCATATAACAAGGCTCCTCCTTCTTCCACCATGGTCCCTCCACCTATGATCCCTTCTTACCCTATGGTTCCTCTATTGGTGTTTCCTTCTCCACTTGTGGTTCTTCCACCTATAGACTCTTCTCCACATATGGTTCCCTCTCTACTTGTGGATCCTTCTTCAACTGTGGTCTCTTCTCCACTGATGGCTCCTTTTTAACCCATAGATTCCACTTGTATTCCTTCTCCTAATTATTCTATGCATGATGTCCTTCATGATAATTATCCTTCATCAATACTTACATTTTATTTTAGAGGAGAATTGATGAGAAGTCTTTTCACAACTTTCATTGAAGATCGATGATACCCTCAATGTAGTTAAGATCCAAATTAATAGAGATCTATCATATATTATGAATAATGTCTATAAATATATTTACTAGTATTTATGAACACATCATGGTGTTATTTCACTTTATTATTTAATATGGTTTTGGATTTGACATGTGCTCCAATTTTATATTTATCTACTTTATATCATTTGACTCTGTGTTAAAATTTTGTTTCATTTATCTATCTTACATGGATCTATATATTTTTGAATTATGTGTTGTATATGGTTTCCTTTCTTTAATTTATCTTATGGATTATTTTACATGATAATATTTAGGATTTAATTTATTTCTATGGATGTCTTTTAATTTTTTGATGACTATTTTCTACCTTATCTCAATAACATAAATAGTTATTATTGTGACTTGGTTATACAAACTTTGTTCCCTTTAGTAATCCTTATTTACCATGTGATCAGTTAGAAAACAATTCATATCATTGTAATTATATATCTTAATGATCCAATTTGGATCTCCCTTTACTCCCTTATCTCCTTCAAAAACTAAGCATACACATGGTTTAAACTTGAGATAACATATTAGTTCATAGGTAAGCCTAAGTGTTTTAGTCAGTCATGTCTTTGGATACTTAAATTCCTTAAACCAAAGTTTAAATCTCATTTTTATGTATCAATTTTATCCCTCTTTTTGGTTATTCAAAATCCATATGGAGGAGGATTCTTATAATCCATAAACATTCAAAATCCAAATCATTTAAACAAAATGAAATGATACAAAAAGAAACATTCAAATTTAGAAAGTCAAATTGCACTAAAATACATGATTCTAATCACATATCCTTATTCTAATCAAATCTCAAAATCTAAATTTGGTCTCATGATAGAGTCGAGGTCGATTGGGGTACATTAGGATACATAATTTTCACACAAGTACCCAATATTCATAGTAGATTGGAAAAGAGGAATAAAAAAATATTTTAGTGCTACATAATTTTTCACACAAGTACCAAATATTCGTAGTAGACCAATGGATCTATAAGATGTCTTGAGAAATGGGGAAAATGTTGTGGGAAGGTAGGTTCATTTTAATTATCTTCTTCATCCAAAAAACATGAGTCTATCTTAGTATCTCACTTATTATCCTAAAAAAATTGTGCTTATTGTAAATAACTATCCTTTGTATATTAATGGTCACTAACCACTTAGTGTTTTTTGTGTCCATAGTGTACCTCATATTTACTAAGGTCTTATCATAGATTCCTATGTTATGATTTTTACATTCCCTCTTTAATTTACACCACTCCTAATATTTACTCTTGATAAATATTATTTTTTACTAACCATTCCCCCTAAGGATTCCATTTGTGAATTGCATTGTAAGACCATGGATATGACCATGAATTCCTCAAAAATTAACACATTAAAATAATTATAATAATTGTTTCCTCGTTATTGGTGTTCCCTTTGTGAGTTAGAGTGTAAGACAATGGATAGGACCAGGTCTTCCTTGAAAAATATTCCAATACCCAAGTCACAATGAAATTACATGTGTCAATTTTGAGGTAAGTAGTGATTGATTATGAGTTACACATCATTGACATGATTCCAATATTGATATAGTATGTTTTATTATTAATTCATTTATCTTTCACTTTTATCTTCTTATTTTCCAATTGCATGTATGATTACAACCATTTTCTTAAATTTTTCACTTCCCAACTTGAATTAGTGTGATCAATTTAAATCCATTGTTCTATTTTTTTACTCTTTTATACTTCCCAATGTGATTTAGTATGATTGATTGAATTAAGTATTCTATATTTATACCACTTTATTTTCATGTACCTTCTATTTTATTACATTATTTTCATACTTCCGAGTGTGATATAGTGTGACTTTACTTGTTTTAACTTGGTGTAAATATTTTCGATGGTTTAAAAACATTTTTTTACCCTTTTTCCATCTTTGGTTTATTATACTTAGTAATATTTTGTTATTAAAAATTTACCATCATTATATAGTGTGTAGTTCATTTATTTTTTATTACTTATACTTTTCCAAGTCATTTTTGCCTTTTTATTTTTAACCAAGCATGTGTATCACATAATGCTAGAAAAGAAAGCACTCTACATATATTTCCCATAAAATACACAACAAAAGATAAATACCTATGCTATAAATAAATATATCCATGCATAAAAATCCACAACCAAGTATAATTCATGATATCAAATCCAATTATCAATATATATATATATATATATGTATATATATATATATATACACACACACACAAAGTGAAATCACTCTAGATATATATATATATATATATATATATATATATGTATACACAAAGTAAAATCACTCTAGATCTAAGGTTGGGCTCTATCATGCCTATCTTGTGGCCTAGCCATGCTACCCATAGATGCCTAAGACTATCCCCACTACATGGTATGCTGTAATGAAGAAGTATAGGATATCAAACCTAATATCTATCCTTATAAATTAGCTACCTAGACCTACACATATCCAAGATGAGTAGTTATACCCATGTGTGCTACTCTTTCTTGAGCCAAGGCCTACTAGGCCTATGCCCCTCCCTCTCCCACCCCTACTTATGGATGTAATCCATCCATACGTGACTACAAATACCTCTCATCCTCCCATAATAGTATAAATTATCCCACCTGAGTGGGGTAGATAGAACCATAAGATCATCCAACATGGTGGTGTTGTATGGAGCCAACACCCCATCTAAAATGCCATGGTGCATAATTATAACCATAGATCCACATATGATCTCCTCCACTACAATATATTTAAAACCCAAAATAGATAGATATTAGATCACATTTATATCTCAACATATCTCTATCTACTATAATCACATGCAATTAATGTCTTATATAAAATCTTAAAATCAAAATTATAATATTTCTCACTAGTACTAATGTCACCCACCACCATCTCCCCATCTACTCATCCATCAAGCACGATCTCTCCATCTACTCAGATACCAAGTTCCTTCTCTATAGGTCACCTCAACACTAATACAAAGTAAGGAGTCATTGCTTGATCACATCATGATCTTCACCTGAGAGGTGCCTCTATGGACCAACTATGTCCTAAAGCAACTATTAGGTTCCCTTACATTGTATCTCTTAATTATGCCTATTCTCACTAATTGTGTATACATCTAAAGTGTGGATGAGGTGGTTGATATTTATACTACTACTACAATACATTCTATGGTGCTAGTTGTGACCATGCATCCACATTTGTCTCATCTCTTCCCACTGCTACATGTTATCATGCTCAACTAGTCCATGGTCTAACATGCCATGGCCTCATCAAAGGTATCTCAACTAGTACTCTACCTCCTCTTTTCTCCCTTATCTCTCTAGTATGTCATGCCTAATAAGTAAGAACTAATAGAGGAGACGCTAGGTGTGGTATTCTAAACTTCCCTAGCAAGTGTGCCACCAAATGCATCTTTACACATGTGGTGTAGTGGCTCATGATCCACACTTGTGCTAACCCTATTATAATGGTCATAGAATTAGGTCATATAGTATTAATGTTCATTTAAGGATGTGACATGATATCCCATCAAGTGATATTATGCAATTTTATCACATGGGGCATAACTTGAGCTACATGATCATTCTTCCATCTTAAAACTTGACGTAACCTATCATCGACCACATGGGGCAACCTAGCTAGCTGGTATATGGTAAACCTCTCATGTATCTAAGGACTCATAAAAATTATAGGACCCATGGTCTTCTTCCCTATAAAAAACATATCATGTATGATCTAGACCCAAATGACAACCCTAAAATCATAGAGTGCTCCCTAATCTAAGATAAACTGACACAAGGCTATCACATATAGTGATACCTTATTGTCTAACTTATGACACAACACTCACACTATCATAAGTTAGATCATAGCATTTTGGATGTCTAGAATATTCACAATATATACATCAAATAAACTCACCCTTAATCTATGGTATATCCTATATGAGCACATCATGCATTGGGTTAGTGCACACCTCTCCTCTAAAAAATTTAGTATCCCAGTAATCACTAATGTCCCTCTTATTGATAGTCCCATAAAAGAGTGTAATCCTCTAATGTGATACCCACCTCTATGGTATCCCTATATAATACCCATCAAAAAGTGCTGGTCAAAATTTTCCATGTTCTAAGGAACATGTTAATGAGATCAACACTAATTAGGATCTACCTCATCTGTAAAATACCTCTAAAGCCCAGTGTGATAAGTCACACTTTATCCACATTAGTTAATAGATATATTAGGTTTAGAATCCATGATGTATGTATTAATCACTAATACTTCCAATGTATTTGTAAAATATCAAACAATAAAGGATGCATCAAATCTTTATGTCATAAATATTCAAAAAACATTCTTAAAATTCACAAATTTTGATTTAATTTCTCAATTTTATATAGAATCATCCTATTCAATACTAAATTGGCACGTTCCTTCTCCAACTAGATCAACCATTTCAATACTAGATAAACCATATTATTCATTTTTTATACTATACCAACCTTATTATACAAAATCAACCTTGTTTTGTGATATTAAATTGGCCCTATCCAAAAAACTAAGTTATCCTTATTATACATAGTTGGAATTATCCTCTATAAAAACTAAGTCAGCCTAATGTTATGTAGTCAGCCACCCATTAACATACTAAATTGACCCATTGATTTGTAGTCAACCCTATTTTTTATTCTTGCCTTACAAACAAAGTCAATTAGGTCAACTCTATTCTTCCATAGTAGTGAATTTTTGAACATTTGCCATAAATTCCTTAGGAATTTATTGGTCCAAATATCTCCTTCCCAATACCCCATCCTACCCCTAGTTTACTTTAAAAAATTATAAGGTTCATTGCAGTGCCTAGATTTTTATTACAAATAAATTTTCTATTTTTATCTTAATTTCAAATAAAAATATTCAAAAAATTAAATTTCTAATTTCTTACTTGTACTACACTAGCTATGCATCCTCCCCATCTCAGCTATCATCTCCTCACCATAATGGCTCCAACTAGGTCTCTAAGAGCTTTGTTTTCTTAGAATAGTAAAAATAAATAGTTGAATTATTTTTCACCCTACTTATTTACTATTCAAAATTATTTACATTTCAAATATTTATCATCAAAATTTTTATTTTGATCATATATTCAATTCTAACAGATGTTTTTTCAAATTGTAAAATGTTCTGAAATATTAACATCATAGATAATATTTTCACCTATTATATATATATATATATATATATATATATATGTTGCAAAAATTTCTATTTTACATTATTTTTAGCTAATTTATATAGGTTTTCCTAATGTTCCTTACATTGGACACATTCACATTTCTTACATCTTCTTTATCTACAACACTAAGGTATGTAAATGTATGTGTTTTTTAAATCTATCCTTTCATTTATCTTATTTTATTCTTACTATAATTTATATAGTTTTAGCATTGTGTTTTTATGTTCTTTCTTGAAGCACCATCCCATATTTCACCTGAGTGACACATGATGATCTTAGAGTGGGGCATATGTATACACATAATATTTTCAAACTGTATCAATTATTAATGATAGGAACCTATCAAGTCTTAATTTATCTAAGTCTACACCTTAATGGGAGCATCAGGAAAGGGGTGCGTATACCATTGGTGCTTCCTAAGATTGTTTTTCATTTACTACCACTTGTTATCTACACAATCATCTCCTAAAAACATTCCCCTAAGCTTTGTCTCTTCTTTTTCACCCTCCTCTAGTCATTTTCTACATTCATTAACCCTTTCCTATCCTAAACTCCTTTCTGATTGTTTATAATACATTTTTGCCCTCATTAACTGTATACTCTAATTAACAAAACTCATTTAAGGTCTAGGTTAGCCCCTAGCCAACCTAGACCAAGACATAATTTTTTATTGTCACTTATGATACAAAATTGATTGGGCTGACCCTGTCAACTAAAGTTTTTAAAAGGACTAGGATTAGATTTCACTAAATGTACACATTCATTTAAAATTTTATTTAGGAAGAGAAGAGAAGAATAAGAGATATTTTTTTCCATATTATTATCCACCATTCTAATTAAGGATCATAACTTAGTTTTTCATACTTTCTTTGGAGATATAGATCTTATCTTTTGGAGAAGTTTTTTAGATGCATTGATAGGTTGTCTATCATAAAGTTTATTTATCCTTGTCATCCTTACATACCACAACGACCTCCTAAAAATCACCTTGGGCAAGGGAGATATTGAGGCTCAGTGGGTTCATCCTCAAAGGTATGTATTCCTAACTTTGTTTCTCCTTTGTAAGAGTAGATATATTAACATTTTTAATTCTCTCCCATGCATTAGGATTTTGTATACATTTATGTGAGTATATGTCTTCTATGCATGCTTAATTTTTATGTTTATTACCCCCACTTTGTGCCATAAGTTTTAGTGAGCACTATATTATACTTTTACTTTGATTTTGTCATTTATAGATTAGTGAATATGAAAACATAGGACCTAGTTAGGGTTATTTCTTAGTTTTTCTTGACTAGAGGCTTTGGAACCCTCCCTAATGATATTATTTTGGTAAGAGATCCCTTGGATAGGTCTAGTGGATCCATCTTTGTCATGACCACAAATATCTAATTTATCAACAATCATAAGTGTAATTAGGACTTATCTTCTCCAATATAGGATTGATTTATCGATCAGTTGCATTTCCATTTTCATACATATTTAACCCACTCCCAAAAATGACTATTTCATAAAATTAAACCCATGCCTAGGGTCAACCCATAATACTGGTATGTTGGTGGCATGAATAATTATTTAAATAGATCCATATATAAAAAATCAAGGTCCTATCCAAAATGGCATTGTCACTTACTTGTTATACATCTATACACTATTACACATTAACCAAATATTCCATATTCTTTATAATTTACAAACAATCACTAGGAGTGATCACAATCCAAGTTTGAAACTGTTATGCCCTTAACCTTTGGCATGTCTTAGAATATGTATCACTGACTTGTGGCTTACATACCTATTTTATGTTTTTGTTACATTTATTTATGTTCTTAATTAGGTAAACCAAAGGAATAACCATGGCTAAGTAGACTATATATAGGAGGTAGTGGTTAGTCTTTAAGGATCATGTTAAATATTATAGTATTGGTGAATTATTGTGGAGGTTTCCCCCTCAAAGTGGATTTGTTATATTATCTAGTATTTTATTCTATTGTCAATTATTATTGTGTGATTTCTCATATTTATTTATTATATGTGATATAAAATCATTCTTTGTGAACATCTAAGTAATTTCATTACAAGTGGTATCAGAGCTTCAATTTGGGCAATTTTTCTATGATGTTTTTTCTGGATCAAATGAGGTGTGAATTTTATGAGAGGAAGGAGTGAAAACACATAACTTACATTCTGGGAAGAATTAATTTTTTCTATCGGCGTAGTATTGTTTGAAATGCTTTTTGGAAAAAAATAATTGGAATGAAAGTCTAATTTTTTTTGCCTTGCACATTTTTAGTCATTGGATTCATCTCAATGAAATGATCACAATGGTATTGTCCATTGCTAATTTTTTTTATGCCAAAATATTTTACCCAAGTGCACAAAGGTAGTCATAGATTCATCTTGTCAAGGAGAACACAATAGTACCATCCATTGGTACAATTTTTTGGGGGAAAAAATACTCCTAGGGTTTGTATATGGTTATTACTTCTACACAGGGATGAAAAGGGGGGAAAACTCCTAAGAATCCTTATATTGGTGACATGGAATCTATAACTTCAGATCCATTGATTTCTCAAGTTCAAGCTGACATAAAAGGCTTGGTGTGGCATGATGACTTTGTTGTAGTTAAAACTAATGTTTTAGTGATATGTGGAGAGATTAACAGGGTTCACAATCAATTGAATCAAATCACTACTTCATTGGCTACTCTTTCATCTTAATTATAAATAAACACCCCTCTACTTCAGTAATTGGGTCCTCCTCCTCTCAACACTAACAATTCCAATTCTAGTATGAAACTGATGTTTCCCAAAGTGGACATGCATAATTTTTATGGTAAATATCCTCTCACTTTGATTACCCACCTTGATAATTTATTTGATCTACATCAAACACCTAGTTCTCAAAAAGTGATCATGGCATCTCTCTATCTAGAACCTGAGAAGCTCATTTGGTATTAATAGTTATGTGCTTAAAAGAAAAATAATGGCGATCCTATTACATGGTCTATTTTCACTAATGTGTTACTGGATCATTATCAAACTAATGTATGTGAGAACTACTTCAGCTAGTTAGACAAACTATGGCAAATGGGAACTATGAAGGATTATATTCATCAATTTCAAAATCTATCTTTATGGGTGGAAGACATCATTGAGGAAAATTTGACTAATCTATTTTTGGGTGGTCTCAAAGATAGGATCCAATTAGAGGTTTGAATCTTCAACCCAACATCTATATCAAAAATTATCCCTTGAATATGCATAGTAGAGGAAAAAGAGATGGTGAAATTGGAAACTTTCACTACTAGTCATGATCACACCTTTTCAATACCATCATATCCTCAATCCACTATACTAATACCTTGATAAATTGATAAGTGAGATAAAGGGTTATGTTATCATTGTGCCAAAAAATGGAGTAAAGACCATCATTATGCTAAAAATAAGCTATTTTACATCAAAGGTGCCAATTGGGATGATGATGATGAGGAGGCACTTGATGAGGATGAAGAAGGTCCTGAGGAGGAATCTAAAGACACTTAACCTACTATTTCCTATCATACCCTTTTAGGTATTATTACTCCCAAAACTCTTATGGTGGTGCATTTCTTAAAAAAATACAAGGTCACTATTCTGATTGATTCTAGGAGTACACAAAACTTCATCAAAAATAAGCTCATTGATCACTTAAACTACTTAATTTATCCTACTCTAGAATTTTAGATCATGATTAAATATGGTGGTACTATTAGTTACAATGCCATAGTATTAAGCTAGCCATGGCAGACTACTTGTTGGATTCTCCTATGTTTTTTATTCCTATGGGGGGAACTGACATTATTTTAGGAGTATAGTGGCTCACCACTTTGGGAACTATTGAGATGAATATATAATAATTATTCATGCATTTTCATTTTAAGGGAAGGAATTTTGAGCTAAATTTATTAAGGGATAAATCTCCACAAATTGTTAGCTCCCATAAAATGACAAATTATTTTAAAGGGTGATAAAGGATTTATAGCTCACTTTTTTTCCATGGAAGTTCATCCAACTCAACCATATACATTTATTGATCTACAAAAAGTGATTAATTCCCATTTGATTATTTTTGGTGACATGATGAAAGGACTTCCACCTAGCTACATGCATGATCATGCCATCGAACTTATTCTTAGTAGTACACCACCTAACATCAGGACATCTAGGTATCCCTCTGCTCAAAAAATTGATATTGAAAATATGGTATAGAAAATGTTGGATGCATGAATCATTTTGCATAGCCAAAGTGGATACTATTCACTAGTTGTCATGGTGTGAAATAAAAATGACACTTGGAAGATGTGACCTAACTACAAGGAACTCAATAAATGCACTATCAAAGATAAGTTTCTTATTCCTATCATTTATGATTTACTAGATGAATTAAATTGTGCTCTCTTTATTTTACCAAGTTAGATCTATGTTATGGGTATCATCAAATCTGGATCCATGATGAAGACTTTTCCAAAACTACTTTCAGGACTCATGAGGGCTATTATGATTTTTTGGTTATGCCTTTTGGGCTAAAAAATGCACCATATACATTTCAAAGTTTGATGAATAATATTTTTAGGCCATTTTTGAGGAAATT
This sequence comes from Torreya grandis, assembly GCA_037957365.1. Lineage (NCBI taxonomy): Eukaryota > Viridiplantae > Streptophyta > Pinopsida > Cupressales > Taxaceae > Torreya > Torreya grandis. The sequence continues at coordinate 647,074 of JARHVA010001858.1, forward strand.
TATTTTGGTATTTTTTGATGATATCCTCATTTATAGTAAAAATTTGGGAAGACCATTTGCACCATGTGAAATAGGTACTCTTAATTTTGGAACAACATTAGTTGTATGCCAAACCTTGAAAATCTACTTTTGGAGATCATGAGGATAAGTATTTGGGTCATCTAGTTTAACATATAGGAGTAAAAGTGGATCCTAAAAAATCCAAGCAATGAGAGACTGGTTGATTCTTAAGATACTCAAGCAATTAAGGTGATTTCTAGGGTTCACTAGTTACTATCATAGGCTTGTCAAAAATGATGGTAGAATTACATCCTCACTCACATATTTGTGGAATAAATACTCCTTTAAGTGCATTGATATAAATACCAAGGCATTTTAACAATTGAAATTGGTGATGTGCACCACTCCAGTGTTGGCTACTCGTAACTTTTCCAAAAATTTTATGGTTGAATGTGATGTAATTGGGTATGGTATGGGTGTTGTAATCATGTAATAAGGTATACCATTTAAATTTTAAAGTCATAAATTAAAGGGTAAAATCAGCACAAGCCAATTTATGATAAGGAAATGATGGCCATTTTGCATGTGGTCAAATAATAGAGGCCTTATTTAATGGGTCATCACTTTTAGGTAAAGACCAATCATGACAGACTCAAATATTTTTTGGAACAAAGGTTATCATTTGAAAAACAATAGAAATGGGTAATTAAGATGTTAGGCTATTATTTTTAAATACTTTACAAGAAAGGAAAGGACAATGTAGTTGCATATGTACTATCTATAAAGGATGAATCAGTTGAGGCCTTGCTATATGATATGACCGTTCTATAGGTAGATTGGCTAGAGGAAGCATTATCAAAATGGGACAAGGATAGTGATACCCATAATTTTATTCAAAATATTTAGCAAGGTTTGGGTAGATTTGAAAAAATCACATGGAAGGGTGATGCATTATGGTATAAAGATAGATTATACCTATGTAAGAATTCTCTTCTTAAATAAAAAAATCCATCAAGAACTTCATGCAACTCTAATTGGGGGTCATTTAGGATGTTTGAAACCTATCATAGAATCAAGTAATATATTTTTTGGGAAGGAATCATGGGGGATGTCCATAAATATATGGTTTAATGTATTATCTATCAACAAAATAAAGGTGAAACCATCAAAACCCGAGGTCTTTTGTAGCTTTTATCCATCTTGAGCCAACATTGGGAAGAGGTGTCTTTATATTTCATTAAAGGATTACCAATATCTAATGGTCAAAATGTTATCATGGTTGTGGTATATTTTCTCAATAATTATGATTATTTTTATTATTTATCACATCCATTTGTTTCTAGTGTAGTAGCTTTTACTTTTTTCAATATAGCTCAAAAATTATGTGGTACCCCTAAATCATTATTAGTGATCGAGATCCCATATTCCTTAGTAATTTTTGGAATAAATCATTTGCATGTTTGGGCACCCAGTTGGCTCATATTTCATCATATCATCCTCAATTAGATGGAAAAACTAAGGTAGTCAATAAATGTCTATAAGGATATCTCTATTGTTTTATTTCTGATAAACATGATAAATGGGTTCATTGGTTGACACTTGCTAGATGGTGGTATAATACTTATATTCATAGTTCTTCAAAAATGTCTCTTTTTCTATCACTATATGTATACCACCCACCATCCATCACTTCAACCTTGAAGGTCCATCCTAATATTTGTGTAGTCGAAGAATATATTCACCATCAATAAGAGGTCCTTGCCAGTTTGTGTGAAAATTTAGCCATGGCCTAGAATCACATGAAACAACAAGAAGATCAACATAGGATTGAGATGCACTTTGACAATGGTGATTGGGTTTTTGTTCACTTACATCCATATAATCAAATTTCCTTCAATTAATATAAAAAGGATAACAAGTTGTCCCCTAAGTATTATGGGCCTTATTAGATCTTGAAAAAAAATGGTAGTGTGGCCTACAAGTTAGAGTTTCCTTACTCCACTCACATAGATCTAGTATTTAATGTATCATGCCTAAATAAATTAATTGGACATAAAGTGGCTACCCAAAGTGAGTTACCAAAATTAGATGAGGAAGGAAGAGTTGTTCTTGATCCTAAGGTGATCCTTCAAATGTGCACTAAGTAGTTTCAATCTCGAGTGATTAAGGAGTACCTAAAAAATTGAAAGAATATACCCTATGAATATTCTACTTGGGAGGATGAATATTTTGTCTAGAAACATCCAGAGTTGACTCAATATTGAAGATGTTGTTGTTATGAAGGGGAGGTACATGTTATACCCTTAACCTTTGGTGTGTCTTGGGATATGTGTGGTTGACTTGTGGCTTACATACATATTTTATATTCTTGTTACATTTATCTATATTCTTAGTTAGGTCAACCTATGGAATAACAATGGCTAAGTAGACTATATATAGGAGGTAGTGTTTAGTATTTGAGGATCACGCTAAGTATTCAGCTATTTATACATTATTATAGAGGTTACCCACTCGAAGTAGCTTTGATATATTATCTAGTATTCTGATCTACTATCAATTATTGCTATATGATCTCTCATATTTCCTTATTTTTTGTGATATAAAATCATTTTGTGAAAACATCTAAGTAATTTCATTACATAAAGACTCAAAATTCAAGTCAATGTAAGCATTGTATATTATTAATATCAATCATTAGATGTATACACATAATGAAGTGTCATAATTTCATAATCACACTGAATGGGAAAACTATGTGTGGATTTATTTCCCTCTTTGAAGTATTAGATATGTAGGTAATGGAAAATCATCAGGTGGAGGTGATTAGGACTAGTTCAGTCCATTACTCTTCCCCCATTTTTGTTGGTTTTTATCCCTCATAAACATATTTAGGGTTTCATGGTAAAGGAGTCTTATTTATAGATATGCATGTGTCATCAAGTTTTAGGATCGTAAACAAATAGAAATAAAAGGTTCACTGGTAACTATACAATCATTGTGCCACACTTCTATACAAGTTAATGTTGACCATCAGGGCAGTATCAACTATAGATATTGACCTATCCTTATAAAACTAACCTAGCTTACACATCTAATTAATTTATCAAATTAAAAAAATACAAGCATGCTTATACTTGATTTTCACTTTTATAATATAGTCGCAATGAAATAATTAACCAAAACATATAAGTACCATGATCTCTTTATTACTTTACATATTTAAGATTATCCATTATCAAATTTGAATAATTAATTTTAGTCTTATACATTTAAATGTATGGTTGAATTACATATCTATTGATCCAAATTATATTTCAAAGTTCTATCTCAGCTATATTAATCTAGCTCATTTATCTAAATTAGAGTAAGCCATACTAGCCCATAAATATATCAAAGAATTCAAAATCATAAGTTTTTAAGTAGGGTTTCATCCTTCTATTATTTTGGACCCAATTTATAATTTTTACCTAATAATAGACATTAATCATGATCATGATGAATTATCATTATTTATTATTTCAAATAATGAATTTACTCTTTTCATATTTATCTACATGCATAGTGTACCTTCTTTGGTTCAATTATGAAAGAAAATGGGTGGCAAGGATAAAGTTAAACTCCTTAGAAATGATAAGGATACCATTGAAAAATCCCAATCATATTATTGTTATATCCAATTTGAGATTCCTTTTGTTACTAATAGATGCCAAAGTGATTGCATGATTCCATTTATTTTTACTAACATGGATTTTACATTGTATCTTATTCACCTTATTGATGGATTTATCATGAATGTATAGACTAATAATACAACTAATACAAATTAAAAATATTCTTTGGAAGATTAAAAAATCATTGAATACATTAATATTAATCCATTTAATATTGATGTCATGTTACATATATATTAGGATATGAGAAGTACAATGTAGCTCAAGAATCCACATCAAGTATTCACACCATTACTATTAATACCATTGTCATGCCTACAACTTCAATGATCTATGTGAAATCTATTAAAACTATAGTGATAACATGATTCCTTTAGTATATTACATCCATGAGGGATACACATTATATTTCCAACCTATCTAATGCACATTCCCTTGATAAATACGTTATATCTCTACATACAAAGGTGCATTAAAATCTATCCATGCCATGGCCTTGATATATAACCCATTTGACCCTAATATAATAGCCTATATTTTACCAATAGTATTTATAGATCATAATATCCCATTACACAAAGGTAAAGGTGATCTTGATCATCATCTTAGATCATTCCATGTAACTTTCTTAGACTATGCATACAACAAACTATTAACCAAGTTATTTACAAAGAGTCTTAAATATTATGCATTAATATGGTTTGATGATATCCAAATTAAATCCTTAATATAATTCAACCCTTGATTGACTAATTATTATCAAAAATTTCCATCAAAATTGATGATAATATATGCTTTGCAAACATTTATAAGCTACAACAAGGATCTAATGAACCAATAAGTGATTATGTGTTTTAATATAAGACCATGCTATCCAAGATGACCAATATTATAGATGAAATTTAATTTTAAGATACATTTTAAAAAATGCTAGAGGCACTCCAAAAATAAATAATATTCAAAAGATTAGAATAATTCAATGAATTATGTCATATAGTGAGGGATAGAGAATTAAAGTTAATTGATTTAAACAAAATTAAATATACATCAACTTCTAAAACTACGTCAATAATAAAGTTTTTAAGCAAGTAAAATAATAAGGTGTTGGTGATATTTTATAACATAGTGATTTTTTAGATTATTTATGTGACTCACATAATTGGATGTGACATAAAACTTACAACATTAGAAAAAATATGAGTTAAATCATGATTTTCCTCTATGTTTGAGAGAGGCAACTCCTTTGTATTATGGGTTTTTTTTTGCATTTTTTGTAATTTTAACTAGAAATTAAGAAAAAGGTATAAAAATGGGGAAAATGAGAAAATTAAGAATAAAGATAGAAAAATAAGATACGAAAGGGAGAATGGGAAAATATTAGTAGGATAAACATTAAAAGTTGCCCAGGTACTCTTGAATAAATGGAGTGAGTTTGACAGTTCAACAATGGAAACCTATATCTTCATGAAAGCATCAAAGAAACACTTAAAATAAATTAATGAAGTGAATCACCAAATAGGCTTCAAGACACAAACTTCTATAAAAATCCTATGTATTTTTTATTGGAAATGAACATAAAGTTTCCATTTCATCCTTTCAAGCAAAGCTTTGTTTGACAACAGAAAGTCTAGTTTTGGAATCTCCATATCAACATTGTAAATAAAAATATAGAATAAACAATATAAAATATTTCCCATAAACTCAATTTTTTTTTCAAAATGGCTTATGTGTACATATTACAAAGTCTCTCCTTTAGGATTTTTAACACAATGTTTTAAAATCCATAAGTTTTATACATAGTAAATAAAAGTACAAGTTATAATAGATTATTTATTCATAAAATATAATGTAGATTTAAAAATAATAAATAATAAAAACATGTGAATAAATATATTTATCTTATAGTATATTTTTAATTAATTCCCAAAACTCCTTTATAATGAATAGTTGTATAAAGTTACAATAATATTTCTCTATGAACTTTGAGAATAAGAAAATTTAAACCCATTTTCAATTAAAATCAACATCTTTTTAGATTTTTTCTTATTAGGAAGTTACATAAATACCTTATAAATTGAATTAACCTTAACTTAACTCATACCAACTTGAATTGACAAAACTTTTAATTCCAAAACTATGAGTCAATTTTAACTTGACTTTAGTTTGTTTATGCATTCCATTTTTCATTCTAGTTAATTTTTCCTAGTTAAAGCATCCCCTTTACAAAATTATATAGGTTGCTTTGAATCCATCCATGCAATAAGTAAATATAAAACATCCCCTATTGTAAGAATAGTCCTAGTATATATTTTTGATCACCTAAGAACAAAATGTCTTCCAATTTAAAATGGTTAATAATAATAAACTAGCATGGATATCTTTTAGGAAACACAACTTATACATAAAAAATATCCTCCACTTGGCATGTTCATTGATGAACTTGATTAAAAAAATATGAAAGTTTATGACTTTAAATACTCTATTTTGAATCTATTAGGTATATTTATCAAATAACCTTTGGTTACTTTATTGTCTCATTAGGATTTCTTATCTTCGTCAGGATTTTAAAACCCAACATACATTGCCTAATTTTTTCATGATTTTCATGACCTACTTAGATTTAGAAATAAAATTTTAACCACATGAAACCATTTTATATTTTTCAATGCCTCGTTATAGAATTGAGTCCAATTATCATGAATTTTAATCCGTTATAGGATTTTTATACCTAATTATATATTTAGATCTAACTAGCACTGCTTGTTAGTGCCTTAGAATCTCGTATAAAAATTCACACTTCAAAAACATGACTAGTAGTACTATGAAATATGTTTCATTCAATGGGATTTTATTTCTTTCCAATTAGATTTTTTAAACTTACTTTACATTATGGAGATTTATGTGTTTTATTCATCTTTTCTTTACTTATCCATGCCCTAAAAATCATTCACTACTATGCTAAACTATTTTTGACTACATGACTTATAAAAATTTCATTGAATCATTTAATATGCAATATGATAAACCATTAAAAAGTATTAGATTTATTTTTTTTATTCTTCTCATCCCTATGGGAGCCTATACTCTTAAATAGATATGAAATAAACATTATTTTTTATGGAAATAAATAATTTTTTGATTTTGTTCCTTAAACATAAACTATGAAAAATCACATTTTATATTCATAGATTGATGCTTCTTACCAAGAATAATCCAAATATTCATAGAATTTTATTAATTATTGATGTGGGTTTGATGCATAGCTAATAAATTTTAAATGATGTATCCTCTAAAATTTTGGTATCTCTATGGAACAAGGTTCCACTTTAGGGCACAAGTTGAAGGTATGTGATTAAATAACTAGGTGATGGGATAAAAGATTGAGCCTATGTGTTACTTAGCCAAGTTTTATGGATGGATGGAATCTAATATAAAGTAATCACTAAGTGAGTTGGATAGGTGGATAATTATTCTAAGGTGGGTAGATATCAAATAAAATCAAAAGGGGAAAGAAGGGTAAGGCACAAAAGAAGGTTTTATTTTCCTAAAAGTTAGATTCTAAGACTATTTCTTTAGTGGACAAGTATCTCCAAGACTAGTGTTTTCTAGTTGCAACTATTGTACACTCATGAACAAGCATGGTTAGTAGTCTAAGATAAGAGATATAGGATGTTCAATGATATTAACTAGAGGTTTCTCTTATTATGATTATTATTAGATACCCTTTTCTAAGAGATTATAGTTTAGACTAGAAATTTTTCTAGGGTAATTATGACTCACACCTATATAACTATATCAAAAGAGATATGTATACACACCTTAGATTATCAATGTAAACTTTTATAATAACTTAAAATAATGAAAGATATACATCCTCAATTGATATTACACATATAAGATTAATATTCATTAATATAAAATAATCAGATTCATCCATATCACTAACACACTTCAAAATTATTGAATAAAATAGACAAAGAAACTTTTAATTTCATTAATACAATGAATCAAGAGGAGAGAACAAACATAGTTGCATGATAATCAATCTCTTGATCTCTTCTTATATATTGATACAAAACTTAGAACCTATGAAAATAGGGTTATAAATGTATATAAATAACTTGGGGAAGGGGTTGCCTCATCCTCCAAATATAGAAAACTTTAATTACATCTTAAATGAGTAGATAATAAGTCTCAGTTGCATGTCATAACTTATAGATATCTCAAACATGCAATGTGTGCATGTTAGAAAAAATAATTTATTTAATTATAACATAATTTTAACTAATACTTAACTATTAATTTGTAATGGTTACATTCAAAATTGTACAAAAATAACCTTTAACTTTTAGGCTAAATTTTCTAGTGTTTAACACTTTTCAAAACTATTATTGAAACTAGCATTATACTTATTATTACAGATGTGGTGATTAGACTTGTACTTGGTGATGCACTCATTATTTGGATTGGAGTTATAATTAGATATAAATTATGAGGTAGCATTGATGTAGTTTTTGAGCTAGAAGAGGTTGAATTTGATGATAGTAGTGTTATTGGCATTATAGGTGGGTTGTGAGGAAAACAATTGGTAGGTGGCATTGACACTACTTTCTTATTTTCATCTGAATATTGATAATACTTATATGCCTTAGCATGGTGCACATGAATTAAATTCATGTCAATAATATGATGTCTTGTTACCCTATTTTCTCATTCCATCAACCTTGTATGCTCTGTCTTGGTAGCTCAAAATAAAAATCAAAAGACATCTACCTATATTGCCTTCCTCCTTGTTGTGATAAATTTTGATTTAATATCCTTGAAGCTTAGTCCTTGTAAAATCTATTTGAAACCATCTAAAACTTTTTGAATAATCTGATCAAAAGTGGTCCAAACTACCAACTTCCCCATGTTGTCTCATACTCCTTTTAATTCAACCTCACCCATAATTTGTATTTCTTTCTTATCTTGTTCTACTAGCTTATTCACTAGAACTTCAAAAGATGACATCCAATCCTAGGAATCGTGTGTCCTAATGAGAGATCAATTCAATACATTACCTACCTTAGGGGGTCATTAAATCTAGGTGGCTAAATTCCTTATTATGGGTTTATAATACAAATAAATTCAATTTATTTTCATCTTATCTAAGAACCTTAAACAATTATGATATTGAATTCACATGTGGAGACAGTTAGACTCTCAAATAATGAATTGTATCTAAAATTTCATACAACCTAAGTGATGCATTTTGTACATATTTTTGTATATTGAGGGAACTCATATCACCTATTTCTTCTCTTTGAAATTTTATAACATTTCTTCTAGTTCTTGTCTAGCCATCTTCATTCCTTCATAGATGGGTAGTACTACCTCGATATGGGTCTCCATATAGGAATTGAGGTCCTGAATGTATGGGAACTGACCCTTCTTCATGTCTTACCTTTTATAAAGGAACTAAATTTCTTCCCTTTCTTATGAAATCAATCGTCTCCCATAACTATCCTTAATCTTTCTTTTTCTGACCCTTTGGATCGAGGCAATGGCTTTGTGAGAAAGTGAGGTTATAACGGGAAGTGTTGACTAATTTAACCCTAATTCAAATTATGTCAACCCCCTATATATTCCAAAAATTTTATTGGGTCTCTTAGGTAGGAAAATATCCACCATGGTCATTAATGAGGTCACTTAATATGTTTTAAGCCGTGGTCATATTTATTGTTTGTCCTTAGTGTCATTTTATGTCCTTTTAGGCCATTGTTATGAACTTGTATTATTTTTCACTAAGGAAAAAGGTGTTATAATGTACTCTAATGTCCCAAATTTCATTTAGATGTTATATGGTAGTTTAAAAACTAGAAATTATAGGTTCAATGTACAAAGGAGGAAGTTAACTATAAAATATACCACTTTTAGTTAGTTATATGGATTCATGATATCCCTAGCATCTATGGTCACTTTAGGATGGTATCTTCATATCCCAAAAAGTCATTTTTAGTCTTGGTAATATTTTATATTCCCAAAATTGAGCAAAATGGATTCTTCTCCCTCATCACTCTCTTGGACAAGGTCAAATAGGTCAATGGTTTTCCTTCTATATAGATAGGAGGAAGAGAATTTAGCTAAGCGAACTGGTGAATGTTATTAATCCTAATGATATATCATTAAATGTAAATATTTTTCTATTTTTTTGTATTATTATCTATGAATAATCACTAATATTTTTGATGAATGAAAATATCTTACACATCCACAATGGCTTTAGGTTTCTCATCTATTTATTTTGTTGTATGTTAACTAGGAAGTAAACATGGTCTTTTAGAGAATGAACATTCCTTTCATGATGTTTCAAAATAGTTTTTTACATGTGAAGGTGATTATATTAGCATAAAAATCTCATTGTGCTAGCAGTGAACACCATTGAAGTCTATAGATAGTTTTCTATAAATTACAATGTTATGTCCTCCTATGAGTGATTTCAAGTCAATGATATGTTGATGTCAATATTACATAGCATTTTGATTAGTTATCTACTAAATATTTAGTCTCAAAAATGTCATGATGGAGTGTTAAACATAAAATCACAAACACAATCAAATAATCCTGAATAGTCATCTATAGAACTATGTGATGGTGCTTAGGCAGGGGTATTGATGAGTTTGAAACCTATAAATACACATAAGATTTCACATATCATAACCAACATGGTAGAACTATTGAGATACTCAATGTTAAAAATACATGGCCTAAAATAAATTTAAAGTACATATACATTTAGACCCCCTTGTGACTGTCACCTATAATCAAGTGAAAACAGGCCTTCAATAGTCTTATTGATGAAGATTAGAGTTTCAAGGTTTTGATGAAGACTCTCAAGGTGAAGATAGTAAGACAGATCCATTTTAAAGGATTATAGATAGTTTTTGGGAATACATTAAACATACATATTCATCTATAGTCTTAGAATTGAGTAAATTTATCAATGAAACAACTTACCTTAATATCTCTAAAAAAGTGACTTTGCTCTACAAAGTGTCATTTATTGGAGAAGGTATGTGAGGTTTGAGTAAGTCTTATGTTTCCATTATTTTATCTTGGAAATATTTATAAAATTTCAAAAAAATAGAGATATTTTAACTTTATAAGTATATTTTTTGGGTGGAACTCTAACTTAGTTAGGTTGTCATTAAAGTTACTCAGGGAAAGATACAATGCATTGAGCCAATGAACTTGGAACAATAGTGACCATATAGTATATTGATGGGAACATGATGTCAAGGTATGAGATAAGTTAAACCAAATTTATAATGGTTTAATGACTTAAAAATAAACTCAAGGGTGTGATACATAGTGCTTTCATATTAAATAAACACCTACATGAACATCTTATACCCTTCACTTGATACCTATAGTTTCACTTGGACTGTAGATTAGCTAGGCTAGTGAAAGGGTAATATTAGTTGATGAACAAAGGTATATGATGGATGGACATGATTGGAAAAAATATTATAGTTATGAAGACACGTTACTATGTGTTTTAAATAAATAAGGACCTCAACTTATAACACTGATCCTCAAACTCAATTAGTATAAAACCTTGCATATAATCCTACACAATATACAAACCTATAAAGCTATCTTATGAAATTTGATGTTATATACTTATAAGAGTATAATAAATCATATAATATTTATAAATATTTTATTAATTATCTGATAAATATATCCATAGTCTCATTTGAGTTTGATGAATAGTGGAGATACCCTTTGTTTTGTCTTAGATAGAAGGTACTTTATGAGTATGATAACCTACATGTTTGGTATGTGAAGAGTGAAATGGATGAAATTGAGAATATTGAGTGACTATGAGATGTTTTATAATTTTTATATGAATATTATGAAGGTGTTAGAAGACACCAAAATCATTATAAACCCTCAAAAGAGTCAAACACATAGTCAACATAGTTAGGCCTAAAACTAGGCTTAAACCCTATAGGTGCCTAATATCATATGTAAGGATATATTATCCTCTTAAATAATTTTATAACCTTTATACATGAGTATATTATTGGTAAAGATCACTAGTTTTCAAAAACCAACACATAAGTGGTTAATTTGGCCTAATTTCCTCTCAAACCTACTCAGAATGTAGTCAAGAATTTGAGAGGCCATTTTATTATGCTCACATTTATATAGATAGTGTGAATGGTGCCTCAATTATTTTAGGATATTTTAAGTGGGTATATGACTTAATTTAGTGGATTTTTTTTGAGATTTAGACATCTAGTTTTGTTGAATCATCACTAAGAGTCAGAATGACCAAAAACCCTCTCAAAACCCTTGCTTGGACTCGATGGAGAAGAAAAAAATGGAGATTCATATAAGAGGGTAAAAATGGTCATAATAGTGAATTTAAACTATATATCCCTCTCCCATGCTCCATGACATCCATTTGATCTCTATTATCACTTATACATATACATCTAATACTAAGTTTCTTGTAGTATTTGAGTTGTTCTACAAGTGCAAAAGGGAATGAGAAGATGAAAGTAATTTATTAGGGTCTTTAGAGACTTTTAATAACTCATAAAACTCATACATATCCTATTTTTTTCATGAATATATCTCTATTATACCATTTAATGCAGGCAGTCTAAATAGGTAGTAAGAAGGCAAAATTACTGCCTAAGTGTGAGAGTGAGAAGAGTGACATTGAATGTTTTGAGGTCTATTTGATAAAATAAAGGATAAATGGGTCTTAAATAGGTGTCCTAAATCCTTTTAAATTAATCTCCATGAATATTTTCAATTCATTTAGGTGATAAGTGTGAAAATAGACCTAGAAGGCTAGTGATGAATGACTATAGAAAGTGACTGACAAGTGACAAGGATGAATCCATCAGTTTAGAGAAGCGTAGATGATCTAAAATGATATAATTTTAATCTTATCATGTTATAGGTGGAAATAAATCATAAGTAAATTTTAGATGGCCAATTAGATGATTTATCATAAAGTTAGTTTCAAAATAATAACATGAAGAGTCTTTATGCCAATTTGAGGAATATGTCATGCTTAAAATGGAAACTCATCCAAGAAGACCTTAATATCCTCTTATCCAATTCATTATATTTAATTTTAACTAGTTCTTATATTTTAACACTTGGCATTGTGACCCTTGAGCTTAATTTCTTTTATCTCCTCTCCTATGCTCTATATATTCAAACCTTTTTGGTTTTGTAATGGATCCACAATTGGTATGGTGAATCCCTACTAGTTTTAACACCTAATTTTCATTTGAATAAAGTTTTATGAATTTGATTCATTCTCTACAATATCTTACCTAATTGTTTTAGGTGGTTTATGTGGTTGACAAGTGATGAATACATTCTCTTTGCTTCCATTCTAGTCTTGCATATCTTGTGTGAATGATATCTCTTCTAACAGGTTTCATAAAGTGTATTTATTTATTAATTTTGTCTTGAAGTGTGAGTGTGATTAATATTGTCTAGTATTAGAACTTGTTATCACCCACTTCTAGATATGCATAGCAATCTAATCTATGATAAATACTTATGCTAGAAGGACATATAGTTGAGGTAAGTTTTGGTAGTCTTATTTCTTATTAGATATGAAAGTGTGTTGTGTGGAGTTATATTTGGTGTGTCACCTAATTATATTAGGTTTATTTTATCCCTCCTTATTCCCTTTTTACCCCCAATATTGATTATCCTAGTGTAGCATGACTCTAGAAGATAAAACAAGGGAACCGTCCCTCTAAAACCTATAAATCTATCTCTTATAGTATTTTACCTATGAAGGGAGATAGTTCCATGTTATCCTAAAATTTATAAGGTCTACTTAACTTATTGTTGATGATTTAAAATTGTGCTTGATTCTAATCAACAACAATGGGAAGTTTCAAGATATGGGACGTGCATCTTGAAACAACCTCCAGATTTTTGAGAAGCTGGTTCTTCTTTAAAATGAGTAAATAATGGGAAAAGGGATAGGAATTTTAATCAAAAACACAAATGCAAGAAATAAAACTAAACTATGGTGATGCACCTAAATGTAATTCAACCTTAATCCTGAGCACAGTGAGACTATATATAGGATTCATTTACATTTAAGAGCAAACAAGTGCATGATCAATGTAAAAGATGGAAACAATAGAAACATAGGCTAACAACATAGACTACTTTTGTAGTGATACAAAAGATGTCAACAAATTCACTAGGTTCAATCTTCTTATTTGAATTTTCTAGTCACATAAGAGGTGCAAAAACATGTACAGTTATGTAAACCTTTCAACTCAAGAAAATGAGACAAAAGCAAATGACATTACTAATCACAGCTCTAGAAAGTCTATAGCCTAGACTACTTTTGCAAATGACACATAAAATATCAACAAAGGCATAGGCTTCAACCTTCTTATTTGAATTTTCCAGTTATATAAGAGGCACAAAAACACGTAGAGTTATATAAACCTTTCAACTCAAGAAAATGAGATAAAATCAAATGATATTACTTAGTCACAGCTCTAGAAAGTCTAGACTCTTTAAAATAATTCTCTCTCAAATATTCTCTATGGTAATTGATCCTTGTTCTCCTGGTGATCTCTACACCATTATTTATAGCCTTAGGTCCACTTTAGATTGTCTACTTGTTCTCAATTTAACAGCCCAAATGAAATCTTCCCCAACTCAATGTGTCTAACAGAAGATATCTTATAGATTCTAAAATGCATTGTCTTCTAGCAATTCATTAGCTATAATAGATTACAGGATGTTCCCTTCTTTTAAATGTTAGGTAACACTTAGACAATTTCTTCTTATTACTTTAGGAAATACCAAAGAATGACACTTGTCATGTTTTGCAGCAACTATTGAAGACACACGGCACCTTTCACATAACTTATACTCTTTTGTATCTTTGCTCAGGATCATTTTGCCTTTGACACTTGTCACATTCCACTTCCTCAAAAATTCAATATCTTGGAAGAAAATAATACCCACAACATCTCTTACCGAAGTAAATTTAGAAGGACCACAGGGACAGGTGTCGATCTCCACTGCTTCATCAAAAGATACATGGCAATCTCCACTTTACTCATCTAGGGTTACGTGGTGGTCTTAGCTTTTGTTAGCTACCTTTTAGAAACCTGTGGAAGATGACGCATGGTGATCTCCACTTTACTCATGTTTACACCATAGAAAAAAATAGTCTCCTTTCTCATTTACATGGATAGTGACACCTAACGGCTTCTGCTTGCTTCGAACACCAAACTTGGGACCCACCATAGTTTTTGCTATATTGATGAAGTAAAATGAAGATGATTCAAATTGTGACACGTGGTGGCTTCTGCTTTCATCTACTAGGATACATGTCATCTTTTGTTGCTTTTATAAAAAGTGAAACTAAGACCTTCTGCCACTACCACTTGGTGCTTTCCACTTGATCTTGATACTTAGCTTTTGAAACCTTTCACCGAGAAGAGATGAAATGTAGGTGCTGACATATAACTATGGATGCTAACACTTGGCACATTCTGCTGAGTCACTATGAGATACGTGGCACATTTTGACCAATGCATAGAAAATATGAAAGGTGCCTTAGACTACAACACTTGGTAGTTTCTACTGAGAAAGGATGCCTCAAATGATGACACTTGTCAACTTTTGTTTTATTTCAACACTTAGACAAAAATGAATCAAAAGGAAAATAGAGCCCAAGCTCTATTTCAAACCTTCACCATCTTAGACCAAGAATGTCAGGATAAAATTTGGTATCACGTAGTTGAAAAAATAAGATGAAATATAGAGTAATTTATAACTCTATAGTTATTGGTGACCCTAAGGACTTTTGAGCCTACTTAAAAAAGAAACCACAACTCCTGTTAGATCAAAATTTTAAAATCATAGCTTCAATAATGTTGTCTGGTAGGTGGACCACTCTCCATCAGATAACCCTTTCTTATTCTACAATTCATTGAAGGCTAAATCAAGGTTAATGATATCCTTGTGTGAAAAATTTTGCAAAATTTGAATAGTATCCTTTAATTTGAATTTGAGCTGGGAAAAAAGAACCAAGATAGCTTCTATTTTAGGGACTGCTGAATCATCCTTGAGATCCTGGAAAACTATTTGATCATTATGTTTGGCCAATAGCAATGGTTTAATTTCTTCTACCATCAGCATGGTGTTGTCATTAGGAAATGGAAAAGGAAAACCTAATTGTACTAGATCTTCAACATGATAATTCTTTTCATTTATTCCTTCCTTCATGACATCCATACACTCCTTGCAACTATTGGTTACAGATTTGTAATTGAGAACCTCATTTACTCACTTGGCAGTGACCATTCTATCATTGATTCCTGCTACTGACAATGTTGCATCTATTACATCATAAAGCTTTTGTAGCAACATTTGTGAGTCTATTACTCTCTCAGAGACTATAGCTAGAGTATTTATAACTTAACTCTCCAACTTTTTACACAATTCCTATGCATTTAGTAGGAAGGTGAGAGAAGGCCTAAGCTGATTAATCTCCAAAGAGATTCTCTTCCATATGGATTCATATAGCTCCCTTACCAAACTTAATACTCTAACACTCTTTGGCCTATTGGCCAGCTATAGTGTCAATTTTGCTATTCTCTATTACTCTACTTAAAGTTGTGCTTGTATGGCCATAGTATTATTATGTTTGGCCAATAGCTTTTATTGCAATTGGGTAACTTGCAGCAAGTGTTCCTCACATTGTCCTTACAATGCTACCTTTTCATGCCTTAGGGTCATCATCACATCCTTTACTAGTGTGAGCCTTGCCTTTAAATAATCATTTTGGTCTTGAACTTCCTGATAAGTCTGAAGGGAAACAATATTTTGCAACTATTTATTCAGATTCTCTACCTCATTATTTTTGTTATTGATTTCTGAGGACAAACTATTACAGTTAGCCTTTTCCTTAGCTACCTTGGCTTCCATCTTTTGTAGCCTCCTTGAAATCTTCAAGTAATCTTCAGTAACTATAGAAGTGGATTCTGTCAGTATCTCAATTTTGTCCTATGGCCTAAAGAGGGACATGTCGATGGCTACCACATTCATCATGTAATCTTCTGACTGCATCTATTCCATTGGCTTTATTATGTTTGGTGAGAAATGAGTCACCATTAAATATTGTTGGACGGGGTCAAATTGTGACCACAAATGGGGTGTAGCCAAAGATTTATTCTCCTTAATATTCTTCTCTCTTCAGGCTTCCCTTGCCTTCCTTGTAGCATCTGCTTAGGTTTGGAAGGTAGAAGGAGAGGCAATGTTCCCACCTATAAAAGGTTATCCTTATGGTAGACCATATTGAATAGCCAATTGTTGTCTATAGGTAATCTAAGGGGAAAGATTATTGGGAATAGAGGGAGAGAAATGAGGTAATGTTAAGGTTGGAGGTGGCACAGATGAGGCAAAGTGAGAAATGGTAATGGCAGAAGTGGCAGAGGATGTCATCTGGCTAGATGAAATCATCATGCCAATGGGAGAAGAAATAGACTGAGGAGAGGGAGGAATAATGCTTACCTAAGGAATGATTATAGTACCTTGTAATTGGTGTTGTGTGGTGTCCATTTCCCCTTTTGAATCAAATTGAAACTGCACCTTCTTTCATTTCTTGGGTGTCTCTTCTTCTGGCTACATTTCTACTCCTTTCAATGATGCTTGTGGGGAACTAGGAATATCTATAATCGAGACTAATGGGGAAGCTTGTGATGTTGAAGGCACCACACTTTTTTGCATTTCTATGGTGTTGAGGGATTGAGGCCAAACTGATAAAGTTGTTACAGCTATAGTTTGCTCTGAGGCTTGTGATTCTTGGCTTGACCCAACCCTAGCTTCCTGCTCTTCACCCAATAAATTACTCATCTCTAGGCTAGATGCAGGGGAGAGATGACACTCATCCCATAGTTTTTCCCATCTTTCATCTATGTCTACATTACCAAAAGAATGGGTTGTTTGACAAATCTCCTACCCATATTTCCAATAGGCCTCTATCTTCTCAGTATCCCAAACTTTATTCTTTAATGTCCTCCTTAAGCTAGATGTCATTCTAAATTTAGGATCATAATCTCCCTACTTAACATAGAATGTCTCCAATGGCCTATTTTATAGAAGGGTCAAGTATGTTAACTTAGCATAAAATTGAGGAGTGTCTTCCCTAGGATTGCTTCTATTCTCCCAAAATGGGCAGCCTTCATGTGCAATTATAATTGCCACCCTGTGAGTCCTTACCCAAGGGGCTATGAAACCATTTGGGTCATAAACCCATTTGTCTTCTACTAAAAGGAAACCTAGAAAGGCTAGCTTTTTGAGCAACACAACTTCTGTGTCTCTGGTTTCCAAAACCATGCTTGTTGTCAACCACAGGAGATCATACATTTTTCTTTTTCTCTTCCCAAAACCAAATTCATTATCAACTATGGATACCTACCTAGTGACCTCTAGGAATGCTAACCTAAGAGTCAAAATCTTAGGTAGCAATATTGGTTCCCCACAAAAACCATGTACTCTTATAATGGTATGGTGGGATCCAAAATAAAAATCACAAGGAATTAGGCAACTGGCCAAAAGATTTGAAAGACTTGGAAATAATCTATTCATAACTAGTTCGAAACTGAGGTGGTAAAAAGTAGGGGTGATAAATGATTCCTAGAATTCATATGGGTCACTAGTCTTTGACAAAATGTGTGTCCATGCAGACATAGGAATGGTCCTTTGGAGATTAAAATCTAGGTCATACATATTAAGACACATATGTTGGGCAAAGAGGTCAGAGTTCTAGAAAAGCATGAGGTGGAACAAATAGGAAGAATACCTAAATACTCCTTTTGATCTGAAATGGGCTAGTTGTTCTACCATTGAGAAAGCAATTTGCTCAAAAAAATTGAGCTGATACTCTTGGGTTTTATCAATGGTCTTCAGCTTGAAGAGAATAGCCATTTGTTCTGCATACACTGCCATATCATCTTTCATACCAAAGAACAAAGCAATCATTGACAATGTGTCTTGGCTAGCCTATGCGAATTGAGCTCTTGGTGTAGGGAGTGTGGGCACTATAGTGTCATCATCACCCATTTGTAATTTGGATCTCAAGAAAATTAATTGAGTGCTGATGTTTGCCCATGTTCTTTGCATTTTAGCAATAGTGGGAAATGTAGCTATACTATCATGATGTAGGGCTAACATATCCCTAACAACTTGTAATGTGATTTGCACCATGAATGGGCCTTGTTGAATGGTGCTTGAAGGTGCACGGAGCAAGTTTGCACATAATTCGACTAGGTCGGGGCATGAATACATAGTTGGGACAATGAAATAAGCTAGTTGTGAGGTCCATATCCTCATGGAAAATGTTTCAAATTGCCCTACTATGGCCCTCTATAAACACCTTTGATGTGATCCTTCTTTGAGATTTTTGCTACTAGATCTCTACAGAATTGGGTCCATGATGCCATCTGTATAATCTTTTATTTTCACTAGGTCACTTGTTTGACCAGCTTCAAGAAACTTGGTCCATGGATAGGTCTTCAATGGCTATACAAGAGCTGAAGCATATGATTTACTTGCAAGAAACTTATCAAGGGATTCATACATCCCAGCTCCTTATTGTGAAGATTGTGCCCCCTCCATCTCTATATCTTCTCTGTGATAGCTTGTATGAACTTTTGCAAAATGGAAATACTTTCACTGAAGAAAGTTTACTAAGCACAGAAAAATGCAAGTAGCAAGATATTTTTGCACAGATGCAAGAATGTTTGAGAACTTGTAAACTTTAACTCTTGCTAAGAGGTATTTATTAACCTATCAAGTCTCAAAATGGCATTAAACTCAAATAACCATTAGCAGATCTTACTCAATCTTTATGGAACAATGAGATAGACACATTATGCAAGTAGAAGCGCAAGGTACCTTGGAGATTTCTAAAGATTTGGGAGACATTCAATGTATTGGAGATTTTTTGAAAATTTTGAAAATTTTGAGCTATCGACTATGTGTTCAAAGAACACTTATTTAAAATAGAAGTGGGAAAAAAAATGGGAAAATAAAGTAGGAAAACAAAGCAATACGGAAAAGGGGAAACTACCTAACTATAATACATAGTATCTTTATCTCCCTCCTAGATCAAAAGAATTTCTAAAGTCTCTTTCATGACAAGCTAGCTTATGTTGCCATACAAGTGGTAAAATTGGGTATAGTTTTGGTGAATTTCCCTCTCGGTATGCCTCATTGATTTGCCTACATTCAAGTGAGTCTGAGTCAAACATGCTTCCAACATATATAGACTTTTCTTGTTCTTTGAAGCTCATCGAATATTAGCTCTTGATATTGGCATGTCTTACTAGGAAATCAATTATTGACTTAATTCCTTCTACTTCAAACTCTAATTCTACTACATGATCATCCTCCTTAATAACTTCAAAATTACCAATATCTTGAAAGGATAATTCTAAAAATTTGTAATTATTTTACACATGTAATTGAGGCTCAATGTTGTTTTATTCCTCTGCAACCAGTTCACAGCTTCCCTAAAAAATAGTATAACTTGATCTAATAATTTCAAACAAATCATTTAAATCATGATCAAAGAAATGTTCAAGCTTTTCCTCCTCATCTTGTAAAGTAAGAAGAAAGTTAGAGATTATTTCTTCTTCATCAAATATTAAGTCATACGCTTGTGACTTCTCGCTTGGAATCTGGAATTCATAAGAAGTATCTTTTGACTTTTCTTCCTCTAGAACATTTGGGATTCTATGATCTTCATAAATTATAACATAAGTGCCTAGACCAATAGAGTCATAATTTCCATATGGGTCACTCTGCATCATAGCTAATAAATGATCATTTTCTTCTTCTTGATTATACCCAGTCCATTCTCCTATCTCTTTGACAAAGACCCTCTCTTCTTTATTCATCATGGCATGGGCTGCCTCTAACTTTGTAGTTGGTTCATTGGTGATATGATCCTTATATAATGGCTTAGAAAATATCTTCATCTTTGAGCCATATTTGGTTCTTAAGATGAGATGAGACCAATCAAGGGACATATATCCCCCTATTTCAGCTGTAAAGTCTCTTGATAAACATAAGCCAAAAATAGGAGGTATATCTATCACTACTACATCCTGATTTACAATTATATTGGGATAAGCATATAATTATAATTGGATTTGTTTGATTCTCCCTATGGTTTATACTACTTTGCCATCTAGCTGTATGACTCCTTTAGTGAGTGGTTCATACTTAATTTCTAAAGCATCAGCTATCTGTTTGGGCATTACTGTACTACTAGCCCCTAAATCAATCATTGCATTATGCAACAATTTATTGCCAAATATTAAAGTTAAATAGAAGGGATCTAGTTTGGATTTACTTATCTCTACTGTATTATTTACTAGGGCTATTATCTACAGATGGACTATATCTTTGAGCTTTTCTTTTCCAGCAATTCCTTCTTTGGTAATAGTACCTTTGGGCACTGCTTGGCCTTGTAGAGCTTCTTGTAGTAGTGTCTTATGTTCAAGAATATTCAATATATCCCATATTAATACTTGTGTTTGAGTCTTCTTTAATTGATCCACCACATTTATTGGTCCCAAAGTTTGAGCTTTTTGAAAATAAGGATATCTTGTTTTTTCCTGAATTTGGGCAAGAGTCCCTTAATTTTGCATCAACTGAGGCACTTCTTGTATGACAGTAGTGTTTCTTTGTCCTTGAAATGGAGGATTTTCCATGACTTGACTATTTGCAATCTCAGGCTGTTCCACCATCCTTCTCTTTGATCTGGTGTAATAATCAGATTGCACCACTAGTTTTTTAGAGGTAGATGCTTCGTTCAAAAAAATTGATTCTTCATCTTCAACCCATGAGAACAAAACATGTTCTGGGGATATTTCTTCCTCTTGTTGCAAGGACATCCCTTGCATCTGAGCCACTAGGACTGAATTCTACATACTAGGAGACTGGTAGGCTTGATTGCCACTGGAACTTGAAAACTGACCATCCATTCTTCTTTGCTCTACTACCTTTTGTTGTAGATTACCCATAGGACAATCTCTAAATGTATGAGTGTTATTGCAAGGGAAACACTAGGCATTAGTATTACCCACATATTTATTTTGCCCTGGAACATTCTCCCTATTTGAATTGGGAGTAATGGTCTATGAGGGTGTGGGGACTGCAACCAATTAGTTTTTTGGATGATGGTTAGTTTGTCTTGGAGGACCCTGATATTGGTTTGACTGAGATGAAAATCTATTTACTTGATAGCCTTGATATGGAGGCTTAGAGAAAGTATTCTACTATCTTTTTAGATTGATTAGCTCATTAGAAAATGTCCTTAGGATATTCTTGATAACTGAGTGGGGATAAAATCTTTAGCAGATGGTTAAGGGTAAGTGTACATAGACATAGGTGGGCTTACAAATTTAGGAACTTCTTGAGGTAATGGCAAGGAAATTTCTGGGAACATGGGCATGGGAGGCCTTGGAAGTAACTTTCCAGCATTTATTAATTTGTTCTCAGCTCTAAACACATATTCATAAGCCTCTGGCAAAGTGTATCCTCTAAGTGAATAAATCATAATAGATATATCTGAATTCAAAGCCTTAAGATAAAACACTATGGCCATACCTGGTAATGGTCTAGTTGTAATAGGGATTCTATCCCAAGTCTTTGAAATTTGGAATTGAAGTCAATCATGGATTCTTATGGTCCCTTTTGAATGGTAATTAATTGTTGTAACAAATAAGACTTATCACCCTTCTCTACAAATCTTTCAAACAAAAGATCTCTGAGTTGATCCCATGTAGAAATGGTATTTGGGGTTAGAGACTGATACCATTCTAGAGCCTTCCATTTAAAAGAAGATATTAATAATCTTATGGCCACATTTTGTTGTGTGATAACATGTATAGCATAGACATCTAATACATCATGCAAATGCTCTTCAGGTGTTTTAGATTCTTGCCCACTGAATTTAGGTAGAGCTTTTAGGGCATTCACTGGGATAGGGTCCTAAGCGTCTGGTGGTATTAGGAAAATTAAGGGACTGTTAGTGTTCCAACTTGCATAATTTCTTGGGGGTATAGGGGCTCCCATATTGGCTCTAGTTATTAGTACAAATTGGTTGGCTCTTCTTCTTAGACTTGTTACCAAAGGTGGATAAAGAATACCTAGATTTGTAGCAGATTGTGATGTGGTTACAGGTCCACAACTATGACTCCTCATAGCTCTTTGGTTCATATGATCTTGAAATAAACTTCAAGATTGGTCCCACCAAGCATGCCAAAAACTATTGATGATTTAAAATTGTGCTTGATTCTAATCAACAATAATGGGAAGTTTCAAGATATGGGACGTGCATCTTGAAACAACCTCCAGATTTTTGAGAAGCTGGTTCTTTAAAATGAGTAAATATTGGGAAAAGTGATAGGAATTTTAATCAAAAACACAAATATAAGAAATAAAACTAATCTATGGTGATGCACCTAAATGTAATTTGACCTTAATCTTGAGCACAATGAGACTATATGTAGGATTCATTTACATTTAAGAGCAAACAAGTGCATGATCAATGTAAAAGATGGAAATAATAGAAATAGAGGCTAACGACATAGACTACTTTTGTAGTGATACATAAAATGTAAACAAAGGCATAGGGTTCAATCTTCTTATTTGAATTTTCCAATCACATAAGAGGCACAGAAACATGTACAGTTATGTAAACCTTTCAAATAAAGAAAATGAGATAAAAGCAAATGACATTACTAATCACAGCTCTAGAAAGTCTACAGCCTAGACTACTTTTGCAAATGACATATAAAATATCGACAAAGCCATAGGGTTTAACCTTCTTATTTAAATTTTCTAGTCATATAAGAGGCATAGAAACATGTACAGTTATATAAACCTTTCAACTCAAGAAAATGAGACAAAAGCAAATGATATTACTTAGTCACAGCTCTAGAAAGTCTAGACTCTTTACAATAATTCTTTCTAAAAAATTCTCTATGATAATTGATCCTTATTCTCCTGGTGATCTTTACACCCTTATTTATAACCTTGGATCCACTCTAGATTGTCTGCTTGTTCTTAATCTAATGGCCCAAATGAAATCTTCCCCAACTGAATGTGTCTAAGAAAAGATATCTTATAGATTCTGAAATGCATTGTCTTCTGGTAGTTCATTAGCTATAATAGATTACAAGATGCTCCCTTCTCTTAAATTCTAGGTAACATATCCAATTTCTTCTTATTACTTTAGGAAATGCTAGAGAATGACACTTGTCATGTTCTATAGCAACTATCGAAGACACGCGGCACTTTTTGCATAACTTATACTCTTTTATGTCTTTGCTCAGGATCATTCTGCCTTTGACACTTATCACATTCCGCTTCCTTGAAACTTTAATAGCTTGGAAGAAAATAGGACCCACAACATCTCTTACCTAGGTAACTTTAAAAGGAACACAAGGACAGGTGTCAACCTCCACCACTTCATCAAAAGATACGTGGCAATCTCTGCTTTACTCATCTAGGGTTATGTGGTGATCTTCACTTCTATTAGCTACCTTTTAGAAACTTGTGGAAGATGACACATGGTGATATCCACTTTACTCATGTTTACACCATAGAAAAAAATAGTCTCATTTCTCATTTATATAGACAATGACACCTAGCGGCTTTCACTTGCTTTGAACACCAAACTTGGGACCCACCATAGTCTTTTTTATATTAATGAAGTAAAATGAAGATGATTCAGATTGTGACACATGGTGGCTTCTGCTTTCTTCTGCTAGGATACATGGTGTCTTTTGTTGCTTTTAGAAAAATTGAAACTTAGACCTTTTACCACTGCCACTTGGCACTTTTCACTTGATCTTGATACTTAGCTTTTGAAACCTTTTGCCAAGAAGAGATGAAATGTGGGTGCCAACATGTAACCACAGACACTGACACTTGGTGCATTCTGCTGAGTCACTGTGAGATACATGGCACATTCTGACCAACACATAGAAAATATGAAAGGTGCCTCAGACTACAATACTTGGTAGTTTCTACTAAGAAAGGATGCCTCAGACAATGATACTTGTTAACTTTTGCTTGATTTCAACACTTAGACAAAAATGAATCAAAAGGAAAATAGAGATTGAGCTCTATTTCAAACCTTCACCATCTCAAACCAAGAAAGTGAGGACAAAATTTGGCAGGTACAACTAAGAAAATAGGATGAAATGTAGATTAATTTATAACTCTACACTTATCTGGTGTTTAATTTTAGGCTATAAGAATTTTCGCACACCTAGCGGGACCTAAAGTCCAAGAAGGTTGTTCAAGTTAGATGTTGTATTTGACAATAAGGAGCTATAATAGTCCACTTCCTTCAGTATCTTGTGACTCTAAAGTTTCAATCTTGGTTGTAGATTACTTCACTTTTTCTTGCCTAATTTAAACACAATGTTTTTTACCAGAGTCATACCTTTTGAATTTCAAGATCTTCCTCATTATTCTTACAAATAAATTAGATTTGAAAACACCCATCCTTTTCCAAATAAGTCTTATCTTGATCATAATCCCATAAGAAAGTTATTTATTCCCCCATTCTTGAAAATTCCTAAAGCCACCATGGTAATAAACCATCATTTTTTTTCCTTCAATGGTTGTATCCCTCTAATAATTTCTCACTATGATTGTATCCCCATATCTAACCTAAAAAGTATTCCATCATACACTGGTGAGACTTCCATCACACATATTAAGCATATAAGAAATATTGTTAACTTCTATAATATCCATTACATCATAGAGGAGAACATTGAAATATGGTTATTTATTTTCTCATTAAAAATAAAATATATTCACTTGTATGTAACTTTGGATCTTGAATAAATCATAACTTGGGATGAGTTGGGCGATGCATTGAGAATAATATTTGAAGACAAAAGTTACAACTTGTCACTAAATAAGAATTTGACTAGCATTAAGAGAGCACCTCAAGAATTTATTAAATACTTCAACACAATATTTTAGAAGACATGGGATAAAATATAAATCTTGGTGAGACCAAAAACTCACCATGCTTTCCTTTACACTCTTAAATCATTAGATAGTGACATTTCAATGATGATATAATCTATGGGAGGTAAAACTTTGTGTAATCCTTATCAAGTTGAAATTAGGGTAGATAATTATTTTATTTAGGATAGGAATATTTCAATAAGACCTATGATGCCCCTATTTCCTAATTTGTAATCCCATACACCTATTTTTACTCCCATTCACTGACCTAAACACAAGCCTTCTTCTCCTAGTCAACCAAGAAAACCTAATGAGGTAGAAAAAATGAGAGATATGGAGAAAGAGATCTTAGGTTTAAAGAGGATCATTCAATAGAAATTATTTAATCCTTTCCAAATTCACTATCATCTCAATTAGTCCTACCATAACTATCAATGTAATAAACCTCCTTTCTAAGGCCATACTCAAGGTCAATGATAATTGGTCCAACCAACCATATGGTGATTAAAATACTGATGATCCTTCCATATCAAGGGCACTATTTCCTACTCAAAAATAATCCTTCCCAAGGATATAATATTCAAAATTTATTCTATCAACCTTATTATCCATCCTCCTATCCCAATGAGTCCTTCAACTAAGCCTTCATGGCATGTTTGGGAACTATACCATCTATGATTCAAGATGAATTACCAAATGGAGGATTGACTGATGGGAAAGGTTCTTATGTTTGGTTTATAATGGTAAATTATATTCAAGATGACTCATGTGTATTCAACCATCAATGGAATTCAAGAATTGATGCAATTTCTATAACTACAAACATAGGAAGCAAAAGGAATGTAGTTGAGTAAGTTCAAAGGGATGGTAATGTTTCTTCAATGAATGATCAAACAAGCACAAGGGAAGTTATTTCAAGTGTTATTAAAAATTCACAAGTAACTCAAATTTCTCATTATGTTATAAGTGTTGTCATACCTCATAATTCTTGAGGTTTAGGTAGCACCATTCCTCCTAGTGGACAAGCAAAAATTAGTGGTCCTTTCACCAACATTGTAGAGAAAATGAAGATCTCTCATGTGAATGTGTCAATTTGGGTTACATTGGTAATACCTAGACAAGTATACATACTTAAATAGGATTTGTATAAAATCTAACAATAGAACAACCTATCCAAAGAGAGGCATCCTTGATAAACACCACAAATCCAATTGTAGGATAGTAAAGCAAAGTTGTAAAGGTATACAAACCTCCTCCATTCTATCTATTCATCATTATTGGAGATTACTTGGTACATAATTATCTTACTAATAGTGGAGATAGTAATTGTGTCATGCCTAACTAAGTATATACCAAATTGAACTTGAAGTATGAGCCTCATGCTAAAAGAGTCATATAATTAGATGGGTCAGCTATCAAGACCTTTAGAATAGTTAAAGGTTTTCAACTAGTTCTTCATGATTGAAATACTTCACCATTTCTCAAGATGTTATAGTGGTAGATGTACTTATTCATTTTTCAATTTTTTTCTAGAGATTTCACTACTAAAACTAGGTTATCTGACTTTAGATTGGTATTATGTGGGATTTAGGACTAGATATGGTGTAAAAGTGACAATCAAGTCAAAACCTCTTTCTAGTTTTCACATAGAGCCATATGTGCCTTAAACTTATAAAATGAATTAAAATTTCATTAAGGAAGATGATCACCCTAGTGATCAAGAACCTCTAACTCTTCTTGATGGATTATCTTATTTGTATCTTGATGAGTGGGGAGTTGAGCAAGGTGGAATTGAAGAAATAGGCCTTGGTACTTATATCCTTCATGAAGATTGTGATGGATTCCTTGAGGTAGATCCTGATAATATTCTAGAAAAATTTACATCATGAAACTATGTTATACACATGAGTAATGATGTTGAGATACCTACTATTGTAAACACCTAAAATAGGCCATAACTGGCTTTTGATTGGACTTTAGACTTATTCCTACCAACCTTTACAAATTAATCTTAGGAATTGTTAAACATTCCAAATTTGCTTAGGAATCATTCATAAAATCTCATAATCATGTTGAGGCATCCCTAATTAGGATATGTTACCATATGAAATCATAACCTCTCATGGATTCATCCATAATCATCTAGAAACATCACAATAATCAATTTGTCCTATGGACCTATTAAGTGGGGTACTTGCACACATAAATTCAAATATTGAAAGAAATAAATGGATAATCATAATTAGTTAAAAATCTTTACCAAATTAAATTCCTATTTTGATTATCCATGTAAAATTAAAGAATTATATAAAAAAGGAAATTCAAAAATATGTAATATCCTAGCTTTTCATGATTACCTTTGGAAGTTGTCAAGCCTTTGGAAAATATCTCAAGATATCTCTTTTTAGAGATCGATTTATTCATTGAAAATCATGATTAATTGACACCTTTTAAATCTATTGGGGTTATGTTAACTCACGTAGGTTAGGTTTGAAACCATTCCATGTTTAAAATACATCTTGACTCACCTTGGGTTGGGGTTAGTTCCTAAGTCTATAAATACAAGCCATTGCCTATTGAAAGATGAGATTGGATATTGTAGCATTATAAATCAGGTTTTTATATAAGATTCATATAAATAATGTTATAATTCCAAAATATTGAGCCAAGACACACCAAGGTAACCCAAGACATAATGGTTTCAAGGAGAGAGGGAGATACACAAACTCTATTGTCAAAGACTCTTTGAGCACAAACTAAGAAAGCCACACAATAAATCATTTGGAACTTCATGTAAGGTAAGAGATTATTTATGTTTTACATTCTAGTTGTGTTTTTCATTTGGTTTTCTTAATTAATCTCCTCTTATGATCTAGGCTAGATGTGTTAGCATGTTAGTGTGTAAATTTCATTATTTTATCGACTAACACAAGACTAACCTACTCTCTATTGTAAAATTCCTATTATCACACTTATAATTTAAATCTCCTAACTCCTTGGACTAGTATAGAAGAGTTAGCTTTGAAGGATCTGATGGTTGAGCTTCTATTTATGCATACTTCTCAAGTTTAGGTTTAGGTTCAGAGGAGGGTTTGGGCATTGACAACCAGGTTTTTTTGGACTACTATATGTTACTAAATGATGGAATGGGGTACACAACATAAACTAGTTTATTTTTTGGGGCCCTCTTAGTTATTGCTACTATTGTGTTCTAGATTGATCTTGAAGAAGTAAATAGTGAACCCAATTAGGTAGAGGAGGAACCTATTTGAGTGTTGGGTTAGCTAATATATTTGGAAATATAAATGGAGACTACAAGATTGGAATCATATGTGGTTAGAATTGAAATAACTATGTTCAAAGGCATGGATACTAAAGGAAAATAAACTATAATGATAAAAACTACAGGGGTAATGGTTGCAAAAGTAAAAGTGGTAATTAGAAGAGTAGAGGTTAGGTGCATGATAATAAGACCAATAGAGAGTGATTACATAGGAATAAAAGTATAAAATTTTATAAAAGGCATGGTGGAAGATACATGTAGTGACATTAGATTAAATAGGCCTAAGGGGGAAGTAAAGAGAGTACCCTTACTAGATGAATCATCACTGAGGGGTGCTTTTATTTTTAGTGCTTTCAAGATCAAGACCTTGGCTTGCTATAGTTTTTCCTCATCTACCTCCTGACATGGATCACCCTATATTGAAGGTTGTTCCTCTTTGAGTGATTTCTTGGATAGGGTATGAGGTCTCTCCATCCTTGGTTTCCTTTGATAACATCATATTATTTTTCCTAGATTGTGGTGTAGTCACCTATTAGGGAAGAGGATAGAAAGTCATGATATATTTTATGATTATTGAATCCAACACAATAGGTTCCATTTCTTCCTCATTAGAACAATCCAATAAAATGACCTCCATATCCTCCCTACTTGTGTTACCTTTTCTTATGTCAACTCTTCTACAAATTCATGTTTAACTCTCCTTAGTTAAATAGTTGATGCTTAAACTAGAGGAGTTTATTATTCTTTTTCCTATGTAAAATTAGGTAATTATTTAAGATATTATTGTTATTCATGTTCTTGATCTATTTATATTTCCTTTGATAGCTATTTTTTCTATTATGGTTATTCTTGAGCCATAAATAGATGTTGGAGATCTTGTCCCTAGTCTACTTGTTATTGGTATGGCCTTCCAATATAGAAGTAAACGGATATACATACTCCTAGTGGTAGGATCCTAAATTTATCTTGGCTAAGTGTAAGGTAGGGGTTAGCTTGTATCACCCTTAATAAGTCTTTATTCATGCCCACTATCATTACTTCTTATTTTACTTCCTCATCATCCTTGGTTTAAAAAAAGATGAAGTCATGGTCAAATATCTCATGATTATATGGGATTATTAGGCTATATATATTTTTTTGGACTCTCCCATGGGGGTCCCAATCCATATGGGAATGAGTGGCCAATGCATATGCTTTCCTCACATTCCCAGATTCTTTAAAATGCCTCTTGAAAGTATACTAAATCCTCCCAATGGTGATAAGGGAGCCAAAGCATGTAATTTTATTATTATTTTTTATATCCTCATATATTCCATTGAATATTTGGAAGGAAATTTATTATTTGACCACTTTGTCAAGAACAAACTTGGGAAGTAGAAGAGGGTCCACTTTATGAACAACAACCGTGATGATGGTATAATTATGGTAGATCTAGTAGTCTCCCAATTTTTTAATGTTTTAGTAATGTTGGGTGAGACCTTATCTATAGGATTTCAATGAATGGCCATCCAAACTTGAGGGTAGATGTCCTCTATAATTTTAGTGATGTTCTTGTTGGCCAATTTTGGCCCACATATAGAAATTTACCTAGATAGATCAATTTTTAGAAGTTTTGGGATAGAGTGACAAGATACATAGAGTTATTGATTGAGTGATTGAAAAAATAATGAATAATAATATCAAATGTCACTTACGAAGCTTTTGAAAATCTTTAAGCAAGTTTAAAGTGTCTTTTATTGATCTTTGAGAAGCAA
Organism: Torreya grandis; assembly: GCA_037957365.1. Lineage (NCBI taxonomy): Eukaryota > Viridiplantae > Streptophyta > Pinopsida > Cupressales > Taxaceae > Torreya > Torreya grandis. The sequence goes on from JARHVA010001858.1 coordinate 677,847, forward strand.
GTTTTGAAAGAGGTCTACGATTGCAAGGTGAAAAGGAGCAGTAGGTTATCATGGAATTTTAAGAATTTAAGGGCATGAATCAGAATACACAAAGTGTTATAAGCTAATTATAATCCTTCTAAAGAGACAATAATTTCTTTTACAAGTCTAGAGAAACTAGACCGTTATGACATGCCATAGAGAAATGAATGGGTTAGCTTGGTTGTGAATTTAATAAATTCACTTAGAAATATTATCAAACCCAAAGGATCACATGGACATGATTTACTTAGTTCCAATATAATTCTATAAAAAATTCATGTCTTGATGAATTATCTATCTTAAAATATAAAGCTTCAAAATTAGACTTGCAGAGTAGGACGTGTACAGAGATGTCAAGTTCAAGTTGTGGAAAATAGACATTTAAATTAAAATGTTTAAGGTTTAACATGGATATAAAAAGTGTCCAAATATTTTGTTATAATATCAAATATAATGGTGAGTGGGTGATCTACAATGTTATTGGGTCCTGAAGATCTAATAGAGTGCATTTGATCATGCATTGAAGATCAATGATGAGCATCAAGTCAAAATATCTCTAGGGTGAACATCCAAGTGATAAGTGGCATAATTTTTTGATTATAATCTAGATCCAATGATCTGTAGATGAAGCTTAATTCAGTGTGTCTAGTTATATTAATGGTGCACATGCAATCATATAAAGTAGATCTAATGGAAAGAAATGGGTCAAAAGGTTAGTGAATCCTAAGATTAAATACATGGGTGAAAAGTGTCTCAAAAAAATTATAATGATAAAATATCTATGGATTTCATTCACTCATACAAAGGGAGATCTATGGTGTGGATGAGTTCAAGGAGTTAAAGAGCTGATAACAAGATCCTGAGAGTGAATGAAAAGATAACATATGAATGATTTGAGAAGGCCCAAATCAAGATCAATGGTTGATATAAAAAGTCAAAATCTAGGGACTTAAAATGGAGAATGAATTTTACTTAGGTTTAACTAAGGAAAATATTTCAAAGGATGGCATTGAAGCTCATTTTAGACCTCTATTGGGGGATCCAATGCATGTAGACTCAATTTTCTTGTATTTTCAATGTCATATACAATAATTACCTAGATTCCATAAATTTAAAAGGTATAATAGGTATTTTTAGACCTAATATTTTTCAATAAAATCTATGTAACCTATGAATCTTCATCAATATATTGATTATAGGAAAACCAATAAATTGGATTACTTTTCAACCTATAGTGAAAACTATGCTTAGATATTGAAGTAGGGGGGAAAGTATGTGGTTAATGAAGAAGTGTATTATCTATAAAAGCTATAGATTCAATAAATAGGTACATGTAGCTAATAAAATTAGACTTAGGCATGGATCTATAAATTTCATGGATATATGGACCTTTCCCTCATAATGAAGTAAGTGGAAGATAATGTAAAGTCCTAAAATAGAGAATTGGTGTTTATTTGATTAAAGGATGGTGTAAAATTCATAAAATGTGGTATCTCAATTAATGATATAGGATGGCATGATCCCCCTATCTCTCCCCTTTCTCTATATATTTCATTTTCTAACATATTATAACTATCTCTCTCAATTTTTAGAAGAAAAGTCTCTCTCACATTTGATAATAAATTATCTCTCAATTCTATAAGAGGAGAGAATCTCATTTGATAAGGTTAGACCATGTCAAAATTTGTATGAAAGACCTCTTGAATAAATAAAGATATTATTTTCCTATCTCTCCCCTTTGAATTGTGTGTAGCAAAGCTTTTGTATGATGGCATTATGAAGGAGAATATTCATGATCATTGTCCTTTCTTGCTCATTTCTTTGTGTCTTCAAGTTACTTGCATGTCTAAGTTAGGGTTATTTATGTCATTGATGCATGCTCTTAGTCAATATCATGACTCCTCTTTGCCTTCATTCATTGCTTCCTAAACCTAGCTTATGAATCACTTATGCAACTAGCTAAGTTTTGTGAGATTGTGTAAGCTAGCATTGTCTTATGCTTCCTCAGTGTTTAATTCATGCTTATGTGAGTTTTAATTTAAATCTGGTGCATCACCCTTTTAGTCTTCTTAAGATCTATCTTTCCCATTTCTAACCCTTTTCCTAGTGAAAAAATTAGTAGAGGTGATCCATCAAGAGGAATTCAACCTTATCTGGAGGTCCAACCCCACCATAGGTGACCCATAGCTTGGTGTTGTTACCATAGTGTAGCTCAATTGGAGAGAGACTAAAGAACCCTCTCCAAGGGTACAAATTGATGCAAAAACAATTTATAGCATGCTCAGAAGGACTTTAGTTCAAATAATATTGGTTAAATATTGATGATAATTTGATAAATTTGTAAAAATTATAGCTTCCAAATAACATATAATGACTCCAAAAGAAGATCCAACATTATGGTAGTAGATTAGTGACTACGTCTCATGCCAAAGGTGAATACAAGGTTAACCTCTATAAGTATTCCTTTTGAATTAATTGAATTTCCTTTAGACTTAGTAAAAAGACTAAGATTTACTAATACACACCCATATAAAGGGAACTTTGTTTTGAAGTCAATTTCAAGGCCTACCCCTATAAGAAGATCTTTGTTAAACCCTTTCATTGCCATAACAAACCTTAAATTTTTCACTTTTATGGACTTTAATGGTCAAATTCCTCTAGATCTCCATTAATATTATCTTATTCCAGTATCATCTCTTAAAATTATCCCTTATTTTACTAGAGACCAAGCTACAACTCCTTTTGAACACCTCATGGATATAGACAACTTCAACAACATTCAAGATATCAATGAGGAAAATGTAGCAATTAAGTTATTAGCCATATCTTTCAAAGGCAAAGCCTTAGAATGGTATAGAATCCTTGGTACTAATTTTATTACATCATGAGATAAATAAGGGGATGCACTGTGTAAGATATTTGAAGATAAAAGTAACAATTTTTCACTTGCAGAGTAATTAACCAAAATTAAAAGATCCCCTCATGAAGTCATGCAAGACTTCAACATAAGGTTTCAAAAACATGGGATAGGATCCCAGTCTATAGTAAGCCTACTCCTAATTTTCCCTTTATTTACTATTTTAAGGGAATAGATAGTGACATTGTAGTAATGATCCAGTCTATGGGAGAGAATATGTTATCAGATACATATGAGGTGCAATCAGAGTAAAAAATTATCCAGTACAGGCTGACAAGCTTACAATAGACCACCAATGTCTTTGTTCCCTAATATCATATCACCCCATATTTATATTCCTCACCTTTATTTCATTCCTCCTATGCCTAAAATTCTTTTTATACCCTCACCTAATTAAGAAAAGGATTCCACAAGTCAATCTAGTGATTCTTAAGAATAAAATAACTTTCAAGAACTTATGAGCATGTTCCAATCTTTGGGATATTAAATAGTGAATGCTAAGAGTAAGAAAGATTTAAATAGGCATTATCAAGCCTCATATTAACCTCATCATCAATATTATCAAACAATTATGACACCTTATAAATTAAATTTCTAAGGCCAAGGCCAAGGTTAAAACCAATGATAAGGGCAACCTAACTATATTATGTAAAACAACTATAATCTAAATGTTGAAAGCACTTCCAGCACTTTGGTCCTCATCCATAATATTTTTTCTCAATAATATAAGGTTATCATGCCTTATAATTAGTATTTTGGGTAATCCATTGTTTAAACCACTAACTTCACTCAAGCTTTCAATGATCGATGGCATCAGGCTACCAATTATGAGTACAATCAAGCTCTTATGGCTTAGAACATGGAAGTACCCATGATGACAAGATTGTAAGATCCTAAAAAAGGTCAAAGAAAAATCCATTTTAGTGCCACAATTATGAATTATGTGTGAGAAGAGTGTTATGCACTTAATCATCAGGCTAGTTTTAGCCAGGCATATATTCTAATGACAACAAATACAAGATTCAAAAGAAGGAACATGGATGGTAATCAAGAAATAGTTAAAGATATTACAACCTTTAATCCTTTAATATCAAATAAAAATGAGCCTAATACTACTCCAAAGGCTCCAATTGATCCAAAGAATCAAAATATGGGAATGCCTTTGTTCCTCAAAACTCAAAAACTCAAGGTGCAGTTGTGGCTCCCAAAGCACAACCAAAGGTTAGTGGTTCACCCATCAACATTTTGGAACAAATTAAAAAGTTTAGTGTGAGTGTGTCAACATGGGATATGCTTTCTATGCCTGGTTAGTTATACATCCTCTAATAAGGGTTGCCAAGAAACAATGCTTTTGAGAAACCACTAGTTAAGGAAAATGTGGTTCTCACCAATGTAGATAAAGGACCTAGTGAAAGTCAACTAGGTAAGGTGGTCAAACCTCTTCCATTATATATTTAAATGATAATTGGTATCTCTTGTATGAATAATTTCTTAGTAAATACTATGAATAACACCTTAGTAATGCCAAAGTCTATAGTAAACTAGCTTGGTCTAAATATGAACCCCAATATAAATGAGTTATGTAGTTAGATAGATATTCTACCAGGCCATATGGTATAATTAGAGACCTAAACTTGACCCTACATGACTATCCTAGTTTTTTAGTGGCTCAATATGTGTGTATCCTAGATTTACCTCCTTGTTTTACCCTATGCATATACAAGGAATTCACTATAAATATTAGAGGTTATCTTGCAGTAAATTGGTCATACATGAATTTAAAAATAAGATATAGGACCAAGGTATCCATCAAAGTTGAGCCTATTGCATAATTCCACATTGAACCTTATGGGTTAGATAGCATAAACCTCAATTACACCATCCTTGATGAGGATGAATTTATAGTTGGTCAAGAATTAAACACTCACCCTACGGAGATACCATATATGTTCTTGGATGAACTATGGAATGACAATCATTTAGTTGATCCCTTGGAAGGAGTTTAAGAGAGGGACTTGGGTACCCACTACTTACATGAAGAGAATCAATCCATGCCATCCCTCATTATACCTAAATAATATCCTATTGGCTTATGTAAATTATTCTTTAATGGTTCAAGAAGCAAACATAGAGTGGGTGTAGGTGAAATGATAATATCCCCTTCCAATGACAAGTATTTATCTTCTTACAAGATTTAGTTTAGTTTCTCTTACAATGTAATATAATATGAGGGCCTTATCCATGGCCCTAAATGGGTAATAATAGAGGAATCAAATAATTAAAATTTTATGGGGATAATGAGATAATAGTGCACTAGGTTAGAGGCTATAATATCACCAAGAATCCCTTGATGAAGTATTACAAATATAGGGTATGGGACCTAATTAAATATTTTGATGCCTTTAACATCCAAGTAGTGCCAAGGAAACAAAATGGATATATTAATAGGTTGGTAGTTGTGGGAGCTTAATTTGATATGAAAAATGAGTAAAAAAAGACTAAGGTGTAGCTAGATGTCAAAGTGGTAGTAAGACCATCAGTTCCAGACAATGAAGCTCATTGGTAGGTCTTTGAAAATTATATACAAATTATATGTTTCTTACAGAAAGAAGCATAATTCTCCTCTATAAACTAGGAAAAGTATCAACATTAGAATGAGGAGAAAATTATTTAGTTGATATCTAACAATATTCTTAAAGTTCTTGTCACCCTTGAATTTATTTTCCATGAGGGAGATCATATGATAAAAAAAACAAGGTAGTGATGTCAACAAGTGAATAAAACTATGAAAGATTCCTTATCTTCAAATACTAAATCCTCAAGCTTGGGAAGGTAAGAACTAAATCTGAAAGGCATGCTTTTATAGAATTTTGTAAATAATATGTATACATCTTTGTGTGGGAATATTGTGACCTAAGAGGATTTGACCCCAAGTTGGCCCAAGACACTATAGAACTAGAGGCTAATGCCAAGCCTATTAGGTAGAAGTAAAGACCTATAAAATCCAAAATTAAATATCTTATGAGGAAATAATTGACCAAATTAATTGAATCCAAGATCATATTTCCAATTAAGTACTCCTCATGGGTAGCCAATTTGGTATATGTGAAGAAGAAAAGTGGGGAAATCAGATTGTGTGTTGACTTCAAGAATATAATTAGGGTCTCTTTGAAAGATCACTACCCCTTACAATCCATGGAGTAACTCCTTTAGATAGTTTTTGGTTCATAATGTTTTTCCCTTTTGGATGGGTATTTAGATTATAACCAAGTTCTAGTAAGTGAGGAAGATCAATATAATATTGCCTTCACCACTAAGTGAGGAATATATGCTTACCAAAAGATGCTTTTTAGATTGTCAAATAATAGGGAAAATTTACAAAGAGCCATGGACATGTCTTTCCAATGGTTTTTGAATCAAATGTTACTAGCTTACTTAGATGGCATCATAATTTTCTCTAAGAAGGCTAGTGAGCACATGTACCATCAAAGGTTGATCTTCCAAAGATGTAGAGAGTATGGGATACATTTAAATCCCAAGAAATGTGTGTTTATTATTCATTAAGGAATTTTTTTATGTCACATTATATCAAAGGAGGGATTATCCATTGACCTTGATATAATAAGTGATATCTTATCACTATATCTACCCTATCACAAGAAATGAATCCAAAGCTTCTTTGGGAAGATAAACTTTATGAGAAGATTTATACTTGGTTTTGAAAACCTAGTCAAATCCATCACTACCTACTATGACAAAGAAGAGCTTTTTATTTTCTTGGTCAAATGAATGTAAAGAAAATTTTGAAGCCATCAAGTAAGCCATTGCCCAAGAACCCTCACCCATGAATCTTAATTTCTTAGAGGGTCTCATATTAATAACATATCAGTTATGATGATGTAGAAGAATGGTTAAGGACTTGAGAAACCAACTACATTTTTTATTCAAGGGTTAGAAGAATATGAGGTGAGGTAAACTTTTATATAAAATTAGGTTATTTCATCTTTAATAATCCTCAAAACATTCAAGCCAATGCTTTCTAATGGCATGGTTTATCTTATGGTATCTCATCCTAGAATTAGAGACTTCCTCCTTAACAAGGATTTCAATGAGAAAAGAGTAGGTTGGATTACCAAGGTCATGGAGTATGATGTGGAGATAAAATTCACCAAGATGGTAATAGGCAAAGTATTATGTGAGCATATGGTATATGATATTCAAGAAGACAAAAAGGTTGTTTTGGTAACACAAGATGACTCATGGGCAAATGAACCTCCACTTCATAAAAGTTAGCTCCAAGACATGACACATTTTTTGATGATAAGAAAATGACCTCAAGTTTTGGATAGAGGAAAAATAAGGTATTTAAATATTTATTCCATACCTTATGTATTAGTTGATGTTCTTTTTATAAGGGACATCAATCAGGTACTTCTTAGATGCATTGATCACAATCAAGTGCTAAAGCTCTTGGAATAGTTTTATGATGGACTTGTAAAAGGCCATTTTGATTCAAGGAAAATAAAAAAATAATAATTAATGATGGTTATTACTAGCCTAGCCTCTTCAAGGATGCCTATTAATGGGTTAAGAAATGTCATAAGTGTTCTATATCTATAGGAAAACAAAGATTAGCATCTTTTCCACTCAACCCAATCCAAGTGAAGAAACACTTGATGTAGTGGGGGTTGAACTTCATAGGAATGACAAATCTACCTTAAAGTGGAGGATATAAATGGGTGCTCACTAAAATTGACTAATTCAATAGGGGGGTGGAAGTAATTGCCTTGAAAGAAGAGAATGAAATAATAGTGTTGGACTTCTATGACAACATAGTGACCAAGTTTGGTGTCTTAGTTACTATAATTTTAGATAATGTGTTAGAATTTGTTGGTATGAATATAAGTTAATGGGAACTTAAGATAGGAATCTACCTCAATACATCCTCAAATTGCTATTCCCAAGGAAATAAACTAGTAGAGTTCAGCAATAAGTACTTGATAAGGATTATCAAGAGGACCATGGAAGATAATCAAAGAGTATGACATAAATAGCTAAAGATAGCCTTATGGGATGATAGAGTGAATCTCAAATTTACTATTAACAATTTTCCATATTTCCTTATATATGGAAGGGAAACCAAATTACACATTTCTCATGAAATACCTATATTAGATTTATCCCATCAGCTTGAGTTGATGGAGAGTGAGCCTATGAATGTGAGGATGATAGAGCTCATAGAGCTTAAATAAATTAGGGACCTTGTAATATAGACATTAGATTCACACCAAGCTTGGGATTAAAAATCCTTTGACAAGAGATCCATGGCAAAGGACTTCAAGGAAGGGGACCTAGTCCTCAAATGAGGCTCAAATAAGGCCAATCCAAGAAACTACACCAAGTTTGACATCTTGTAACGTGTTATTTATTTGATCCATATATGTAAAAAGCATATTACTTTTCAGCTTGCCCAAGTAGATGGAGAGGTATTACCCATCCCAATTAATGAAATTCATTTAAAGTCTTGTTATTAGAAGATTTTATAGATATTGTATGATATTTCAACATGTTAGATTAGTTTTATATGATTTCCTCTAAATTACCTGAGCATATTTCCTTTCATTTATGTGTTTCCCTTTCAAAAAGTGCCTTGGGCACAATTGTTGGTTTTTTTGTCCTTGTTGCTTCAAAGAGGAGGTTTCAAAAAGGGTCAACTTCCATCAATATTATAAATATTTTAGTTGGGAAAAAATGTAAAGATCTATATTCCTAATGGATTAGTTTAATGTCACTAGTATTTGCATAGAAGGCATATAATCCCAAGACGTTGCCAAAAATGTTGGCCAATTTTGGCCCACAAATAGAAATTTACCTAGATAGATCAATTTTTGGAAGTTCCAAGATAAAGTGATATACTAAATAGTGTTATTGATTGAGTGAGTGACCAAATAATGTATAAGAAGATAAAATTCCACTTAAAAAGCTTTTGAAACACTTTAAGTAAGATTAAATTGTGTTTTATTGAATTTTGAGAAGCAAGTCTCAAAATAGGTCTTAGATTACAATGTAAAAAAGACTAGTAGGCTCTCATGGTACTTCAAGAATTTAGGGTCATAAATTAGGTTTCAGAAAGTATTATAAGTTCATTGAAAGCCTTCTAAATAGACAACAGTTTCTTATGCAAGTCTAGAGAGACCAGACCATCATGGCACATCATGAAGAAATAAATAGGTCAACTTAGTTATGAAATTTTAATAGATTCACTTGGAAATCCTCTCAAGCTCAAAGGATCACATGGACATGATGCATTTATTTCTAAGATAATTTTATGTAAATTTCATGTCTTGATGAGTTCTCTATCTCAAGATATAAAGCTTCAAAGTTAGACTTGTAGAGTAAGACATGCACGAGGATATCAAGTTCAAGCTATGATAAATAACCATTTAAATTCAAATTTTCTAATGGTAAATGTAGAGATGAAAAGTATCTAAATATTTGGAGCTAAGATCAAATCTAATGGTGAGTGGGTGATCTATGATGTTAATGGGTCTCGAAGATCTAACAAAGTGCATTTGATTGTATATTAAAGATCAATAGTAAGAATCAAGTAAAAAGGTCAAACTATGTATAGGGTAAACATGAAAGTGAAAAGTGGAAAAATATCAAGATAATAATCTAGATCCAATGATGCATGGATGAAGCTCAAGTTATTAGGTCTAGGTAGATCGATAGTGCACATGCAATTATACAAAGTAGATGTAATGATGAGTAATGGGAAAAAAAGTCAATAGATCCTAAGAGAAAATGCATGGGTGAAAAGTTTCTTAATCATATTAGACTAGTAGAAGATATATGGATGACATTAATTCATAAAAATGGAGATCTATGGTGTGCATGAGGTCAAGGAGTCAAAGAGTTAATAGCAGGATCTTGAGAGCAAATGAAAAGATGATAGATGGAATAATTTGAGAAGGAACAGATCAAGATCGATGGTTAATATCAAAATTAAAAATCTAGGGAGATAAAATGGAGAACAAATTTAACTCAGGTTGAACTAGGGAAAATGTTTCAAAGGACACTATTGAAGCATAATCAAGACCTCTATTGGATGATCCAATGCATTTAGACTCATTTTTTATATTTTTAATGTTGTGTATAATAAGTCCTTGGATTCCATGGGTTTTAGAGGAGAATACATATGTATAGACTTAATATGTTTTAGGAAAGAATTTATTTGATGTATAAAGCTTCATCAATATATTGATTATAGGAAAATGAATAAATTGGATTAGTTTTTAACCTATAGTGAAACCTATGCTCAAATATTGAAGTAGGGGAGATAGTGTTTGGTTAATGAAGAAGTATCTTGTCTATCAAAGATATATATTTGACAAATAGGTACCTTTAGCCACTAAAATTAGATGTAGGCATGGATTTGTCAATTCTATTGATATAAGGACCTTGTCATATAATGAAGCAAGTGGAAGATAATGTAAATTCCCAAAATAGATAAATGGTGTTGATTTAACCAAAGGATGGTGGAGCATTCATAAAATGTGGTAGATCAATTAATTATTTGGGAGGACATGCTCCCCCTCTCTCCCTTATGTCTATACCTTCATTTTCTGACACATTGTAACTCTCTCTTAATTTTTATAAGAAAAATCTCTATCACTTTTGATAAGAAATTCTCTCTCAATTCTATAAGAGCAGAGACTCTCATTTGATAAGGCTAGACCTTATAAAAATTTGTATAAAAGACCTCTTTAATCAATAAAGACTTCTTTGACTATCTCTCCACTCTAAATTATGTGTATCAAAGCTTGTACATGATGACATTTTGAAGGATAATCTTCCATGCCCATTCTCCTTCTTTCTTGCTCATTTTTAGGTGTCTTTAAGTTAGTTGTAGGTATAAGTTAGTGTTGACCAATTTTTTAATCCACAGGCCAAAATTGTTCACCTTCTTTCTTCACTATTCGAAGATAGCTATTTTAGATTGCACAAGTTCAGGCTAGTATTTCAAACAGCTTGTTCAAATGGGAAAGTTCATTGACTTCAGTTTAAAGGCTCATCAGCATGCAATGCTTGAACCTTGAACCGTTGAACCAAATTTTGGTTCAACATGTTCAATTCAATGAAAAAGGTTCAATGGGAAATTTCATCAGTTTGGTTCATTAGGAAATTAGTGTGCAATGGTTGAACCTTGAACCGTTGAACCAAATTTTGGTTCAATGGGTTTGGTTCAAATGCATGCCCTTTGGCTGAAGGGAAAGTCCAAGTCCAAAGTTCCCTTTCAGAGGGCAGATAGTTTAATAATTTCAAGGAATTTGGGCCACTTCAAATACAAAGGTGAAAAGGTTCAGGCAGAATTTCCATGGACTTTTTGTCCATGGGAAATTGTCTACAGACAAAAGTCCATGGGAATACAAAAGCAGAGCCAAAGTCAAATAGACCCAGGGAATTAACCTGGGGAAATTATCCATGGACGATTTGTCCACAGGGTGCCCGAGAAAAAAGTCTGAAGGTCCAACGACCCTATAAATGACCCACCGAGGGACCCTTTAGGGTAGATGCCCTTGCGGGGGACTTCCGGCCCAAATGTGAAGGGTATTTTCAAAGGCAAAAGGGGTGCCTGCAGGGAAGGAGAATAAACAAAGGCCGATAAGGGATTTGATAATAATGCCATGTGGACCCAATGACATCTTGGTGGACATCAAAATTAGTAGAATGTTTTAGTTGTTGGTGTTCAAAAGCATGATGGCTATCGAAATGTCAAATTTAGTAAAATGGAATAATCGTTTATTTTCAAATGAAGGAAGCGCTAGCCATGGAAAGGAGCTCAAAATGCAGTGACCCACTGAGATGTTTGCCCCAAGGGCCGAATGAGTCAGATAAGACAAATGGACAAAGTGACAAGTAAGGAATGAGTGAGTAGTTAGTCTAACTGGTGCTAATTGAAGAAGTGACTCCAGTAGGTGAAATTGTACTAGCAAATTGATCATTTGGGATGCAATTAGCTAGCAAAGCAATAATCAGTTTCTCCATTTGCATTAAATGGGAAGGCAAACTGTGTAAGTCACCTAAGCAGGAAATGTAGTTCTTGATCAGGTAAAATGAATAGCTCATTAATATTTTGAGTGACTTATTTTTTTCATGAAGGGACATGTGTGCCACTTGTAAAAGTAGGAGCGCCAATGAGCCTCCTTGCCCTTCCATATATATTGCAAACTTGTTCATTTTGTAAGGATCTTTTCACAATTTAATAAGGTGCAGCCCTGTTAAAATTTCTACCTGAATCTATAAACACAAATTTTTACCTCTTCTTGAATAGATATTCTTTGTATGTCCTAAGTGTTGATTTGTGTTTAGTCATTGTCTTTTGATGCTCTCACAGGTCCAACACCAACACACCAGTCATCTACAAGATGCCATCTATAGCTAAAAGGAGAAGAGTTCTATTTTGGAGTGCAAAAAGCAGAAGGGATTATCTACAAAGTGCCTCTTATAGCACCTTTGGTGAACCTCCTTTTTTCTATATTTTTCATTTAAATCTTCCTATCAAGTTTTGTAGACTATTTGTTTTACCAAGGGTGAAGCGTATAAATGTGTTTGTCTAATTTTGAGAGTGGATGTGAGAAGGTCATCTTGTTTTGGTGTATCACCTCTTTAGAGTAGGTTTGTTTTCTTGTATCTTTCTCCCTTTTCATCGCCCCCATTATCTATATATTTATATATCTATATTTAGCACTTGCTGGAATAAACATGATACATCAAAGGGAGCTAGCCCTTATCTAGAGACTCTCCTCTCCAGCTTCATTGTCCCACAGGCGAGAGAGGAGTTTCCATGTTGTGAGGAGAGGGACAAAACTTGTTTTCCTACCATTGGGTGCACTTTCCTGTGTCAATAGTTTTGGCACACCCAGTGGGACATATTTTTGATAACTCAGTAAAGTTGTAAGATTGATGTTGGTCTTATCATAACAATTTTGAGTTTTCCAACATCTGGTGACTCCACTGGTAAGAGCTTCAGTCCTCTATTTAAGACTAGTTGCTTAACTTTCTATGGCTAAAGTCACCACAAGGTCTACTTCAAGAGGGGTTCCTTTCAAATTCATTGAGTTACCTTTAAACTCTGCTAAAAGACTATGATTTGAGAAAACCCATCCTTATCCAACAATCAATCCTCCTAGGCCTATTATAAGAGACACAATCATAACAGAACCCCAATTACAGCTAATCCCAGACATGGCATTGCCTTTTCCAACTTTTTATGGTGAGAGCCCCTTATACCTCTCACACTATGATCCAATTCCAGGAACAACTCTAAAAAATGTGCCTTCTTTTGATGGAGTGGGACCTATCACAGACATCGAGCATATTAGGAATATTGCCAACCTCTATAATATTCATAATGTAATAGAAGAAAATATTGCCATCAGATTGCTAGCATTGTCTCTTAAAGGCAAGGCTCTTGACTGGTATGAGACCTTGCCTTTGAATTCAATACATTCCTGGAATGAGTTGGGGACTTAGTTGATAGATTGTTTTGGGGAAAAAAGTGATGACCTCTCACTCACTGAGTAGCTGATGACCATAAAGAGAGCTCCACATGAGTTTATGCAGGACTTCAACACACATTTTCAAAAGACTTGGGATAGAATTCCCATCTTGGTAAGGCCAACTCCCAGCTATGATTTCTTATACTATTTAAAGGTGTTAAATAGTGATATTGTTATGATGATCCAATCTATGGGAGGACATATACTGCCAACTACTTATGACATTGACATAGAAGCCAAAAATTACTTGGTTCAAGTTGGGAAAATTTCCCCTAGGCCTCACATGCCACTTTTCCCAGAAAAGCTGCCCCCAATTCAAACCATTGCTCCCATAATTGCTCCCCTACCTAGCATTGAGAAGCCAGCTATTTTTCCATCTAATGAGCTTCACAAAGTTAAAAGCCTATTGCAAAACATGTCAAATTAACTTTTAGCCCTTAAAAGGTAGTAAGCTCAAAGCAACAAGTTGAACCAGGGATATCAACATTATGGTCAAGGACCTAGACCTCCTTTTCAAGGCTATAATCAAGGTCAGGGGTAGCTCACTACAACCAGGCCATTTCAAAATTACAACACCAGTCACTTTTCATCATCTAAGGCCATGGTGCCTATTTAGAACAATTTAGTACAAGAGTAGCCAAGCTATTCGACCATGGGATATGGTCAAGAACAGGCTGTTTACACAAATGAGATGATGAACTATTTTTAGAATGTAGACAACCAATTAGCTACTCAATCTTAGGCCTTTGAACCTTTAATGCAACCCAACATGAGTAATAATCAGGCTCAGCTTGATTCTACCCTGATGAATCATTTGGAAGGGAAATTTTATTTAGTGAATTATGTGAGCACTATAGACAATCAGGCTGATTGTGTTGCAGCCAACATGAGGTTTAAGAGAAGGCAATGGGAGAGACCCATGCCACCACCCAGGTAGCAGTAGCACCTCCTCCATCACACTCCAATGCAAAGGCCCCAAATTTTAGGCATCCATCTATACCTTCAGCCCCTCAGCTTGTAGCTCAGGTTGGGATCAGCCCAAAAGCAAACGTGAAGGGATGCAGTCCCCAAGTCAATATAGTGGACTAAATGAAGAAGCTACATATGAATATCTCTTTATGGGATTCACTGTCTCTTCTAGGCTAGAAAGACATGTTGAATAAAGAATTGCACAAGCTAGATTGTCAAGCTATCCTAGCTAGCACTGATAATGTCTTGATGACAAATGGGTAGCCTTCCACTTCACGATAGGTAAAGAAGGAAGAGAAAACTCCCCTTTTCTATGTATCCTTAGTTATAGGGAATTTCTTGGTACACAACTGCATAATTGACAGCGGGGCTAGCACATTGGTGATGCCTAAGTGTATTGATGACAAGATGGGACTAAAGTATGAAGAGATGAACAAAGGAGTCCTACAACTAGATGGGACACCCACAAAAATAGTTAGGATTGTGAAGGGTTTAGGCTTGAAATTACATGCTTGCCCAACCTTCTCATTTCCCCATGATATAGTGGTAGTGGATGTTCCTCCATACTTCACAATTTTCTTGTCCAGGGACTTCACGTCAAAGATAGGTGGCTATCTAGCAACAAATTGGTCATATCTAGTTTTTAGAACCAAGTACAGGAACAAGGTAAAAATTGAGTCTGAGCTGCTCTACATGGACCATCTAAAACCATACACACCCAAGGTAGTGAATGTTAGTTACACTATCATCAACCCAGAAGAGTCTCAGACAGACTAATCTCCATCCTCTACTCTTGAAGGAGTCACAGACATACTCTTAGATGAGTGGGGGAATGATAACTTTGAACATGATCCTTATAATTTCATAGAGGAGGTAGACCTTGGAGTCTATTGCATGCATGATGAGGGTGCCTTCATGCCAAATTTAATGAAGGAAAGCAAAGAAGACCTTGGCCTATGGCAACTATATTTTGACAGTTCAGAAAGTAAGCTAGGCACTGGTGGTGGGATGATGTTGGTTTCCCCTTTGAAGGAAAGGTACTTTTCATCTTTCCATTTCTAATTCTCTTTCATGAGTAATGTTGCAAAATATGAGTCTTTGATCCATGGCCTTGAATGGGCAAGAAAAAGAGGGATTAAGGAGTTGAAAGTCTTGGGAGATAGTGAGCTGATTGTAAATCAGGTGAGAGGCCTAAATCTAACCAAAAACTCCTTGCTGAAGTCTTACAAGCATAGAGTTTGGGACTTGGTGGAGGATTTTTTTGCTTTTAATATCACCTCCATTCCAAGAGAACAAAACAAATAGGTAGATAGGCTAGCAA
The DNA here is from genome assembly GCA_037957365.1 of Torreya grandis. Lineage (NCBI taxonomy): Eukaryota > Viridiplantae > Streptophyta > Pinopsida > Cupressales > Taxaceae > Torreya > Torreya grandis. Next base: position 693,637 of record JARHVA010001858.1, read on the forward strand.
CAATTAGTGTTTAGTTTGATGTTTCAAAGGAAATAAGCCAAGATTGGGGTTCGCACCACTTGAAATTGGTAGTTTGGCCCTCTATCCCAGACAACATTGCAAATTGGCAAGTTTTCAAAAGTTACCAGCAGATAGCTTTCTTCCTACAAGAAGAAGCTAAATTCACTACATAGAACTAGGTGAAATTGTAACAACAATATGACAATTAGATTGTTTAGTTGAAGAACAATAAACTCCCTAAAGGGTTGGTCACACTTGAAAGCATATTCAATAGAGATGACCAATTAAGAAATGGTAAGGCATGCATCACAACCAAAGAGGAGAATCACAAAAGGGTTTAAATCTTCAAGGACAAGTTGCTTTCACTTGAAAAGGTCTACACGTTTCAAGAAAGGCGAGCTTTCATTCTGCTATGTCAAGAATTCTCTAATGTCTTTGCTTGGGATTATAGTGATTTAAAGGGCTTTGACCCAAGGCTTGCCTAGCACACCATTAAATTAGAAGAAGGTGCCAGGCCAGTCACACAAAAGTAAAGGCTTGCCAATCCTACAATTGAGCCCCTCATGTAGAAGGAATTGGCCAAATTGATTGAGTCTAAAATTATATTTCCAATCAAACATTCTTCATGGCTGGCCAACCTTGTTCTTGTTAGAAATAAAAATGGGGAGATCAGGCTATGTGTCGACTTTAGAGACCTTAATAAAGTCTCTTTAAAAGATCATTATCCCCTTCCAAGCATAGATCGGATCCTCTAGAAGGTAACTAGTAGTGAGCATTTCTCCCTCTTGGATGGTTATTTAGGGTATAATCAGATTCTAGTGCAAGGCTGTGACCAGCACAAAATAGCCTTCACCATTAAATGGGGAACATTTGCCTACAAGAAGATGCCTTTCAAGCTATCCAATGCTGGTGCTACCTTTTAGCGAGCCATGGACATGGCTTTTGGTGGCTTGATAAATAACAACATGTTGGTATACCTCGATGATGTAACGATATTCTCCAAGAAAGTGAGCCAATACATAGAACACCTTAGGTAGATTTTTTGAAAGGTGCAAGGAATTTTGCATCTCTCTTAATCTAAAGAAGTGCGTGTTTGCTATTCATGAGGGGAAACTCCTTGGCCATATTGTGTCTAAAGAGGGTTTGTCTATTGACCCTAAGAGAGTTCACTCTAACTTGGAGATGTCCCTACCAAAACACAAGAAAAGCCTGCAGAGTTTTTTTGGTAGAATTAATTTCATTCAGAGATTCATTCTAAATTTTGTAGAGATAGTCAAGCCACTCACCCCTATGCTGAGGAAGGGTGAAGAGTTTAAGTGGACAGCTCAAATGAAAGATAGCTTTAAGGCCATCAAGTAGGCCATAACTTAGGCTCCCACATTGATCAGTCTAGACTTCAGCTATGACTTCAACCTCTATACTTTCAGTAATGAAGAGGTGATATCCTCCATGCTTACCCAAGCTAATGGTGTTGACCTCAAATAACCACTTGCTTTTTGCAACCAAGGATTAGAGGACTTCAAAATTAGGTACATGTATGTAGAGAAACAAGTCTTGGCAGTAGTGCAAATCTTGAAGAAATTTAGGCATATGTTGTCTAACAACAAGATTCACCTTATGATCACACATTTAGGTGTCAAGGATTTCTTGACCAATCAAGACCTAAATGAGAAGAGGTCAGGGTGGATTACCAAAGTGATGGAGTATGACATATACATTAAGATCACCAAGCTGGTGAGGGGAAGAGGCCTGTGTGAAAAACTCACTATAGACCTAAAGCAAGAAAGGGAAGACAACTTGTTAATCCATGATGTAGCCACTATAGAAGAACCAATTGTCATAAAGGATTGGATGCTAGACATGAGAAATTTCCTTCTCATGGGTGAGTGTCCATAGGGTCTTGATAAGACTGGAAGAAGGTATTTTAAACTCCAGTCCCTTCTTTATGTTCTGGTTGATGATGTATTGTTTAGGAGGGATTTCTTTGGGGTCCTCTTAAAGTGCATTGACCCAAACCAGGCTGATAAGGTATTGGCTAAGTTCCATGATGGGCCAGCAGGTGATCACTTCACCCCTAGAGCTACTACAGTAAGGATAATGAGAGCTAGCTATTTTTGGCCTACTCTCTTCAAGGACACCCATGCCTGGGTAAGGAAGTGCCAGAAGTGTGCACTTTTTTATGGAGAACAATGGTTGGATGCCATGCCTCTACAACCCATTCAAGTTGAGCAACCATTCATGTAATGGGGCCTGGACTTCATAGGGATGATCAATCCTCCTTCCAGTGCTAGACACAAATGGGTCCTGACTACTACAGATTATTTCACAAGGTGGGTGGAGGCCATCACTCTAAAAGAGGTGAATGAAAGCAAAGTCCTAGAGTTTTATGAGGACCTAGTCACAAGATTTGGGGTCCCAGCCACCATAATCTCAGATAACACCTTGGCCTTTTTGGGAACCAAAACTAGTGAATGGGCACTAAAGTATGGCATATACCTCAGTACTTCATCAAATTATTATCCACAGGGGAATGGCCTGGCTGAGTCCACCAACAAAAATTTGACGAGAATTATAAAGAGGACCATGGAGGACAATCAGAGAACTTGGCATGCCAAGCTAAAGACAGCTTTATGGGCCAACAAAATTACTCCAAAGAGAGCAATCAAAAATTCTTTATATACACTCATGTATTGAAGGGAAGCTAGGCTTCCCATCTCACTTGAATTTCTAGCATTGGATCTCTCCCACCAACTACAATTTAAAGAAGGAAATAGCATGGAGGTCAGGTTGTCTAAGCTAATGGAACTCCAAGAGGTAAGGGATCAGGCTATGGCTTCTATGACTAGTCGCCAACAACAAGTAAAAAGGCACTTTGACAAGAAATCTTTGTCAAGAGATTTCTCTGAAGGAGACATTGTCCTGAAATGGGATGAAGATCAAGCTAAGCCCAAAAAACATGCAAAATTTGATGCCCTATGGAGTGGTCCTTACATGATCACTTAGTGCAAGTAGCATAATGCATTCCAACTTTCTAGGTTGGATGGTGAAGAACTGTGTATCCCAATTAATGGGATACATTTGAAGCATTGCCACTAATTTTTGGGTTCACTTGTACATATTTTCCCTTGTTTTCTTTCCTTATTTTCCCTAAGTGTTGTTGCACAAGTAGTATTTTTCTTAGTCTTGCATGTGTTTTCTTTTCCTTGAAGGTAAATCTGCGTGACTATTTCTAAGTTTAACAGAGCTGTTGTTGGTTCTCAAAGTTACTACTGACTCCATGCCGAATAGATTTTCAAGGTAGCTGGTCTTTAAGCATAGCAAGCACACTTCCCCTATGAGTCAGCATTTGTTGACCAATTTTTTAATCCATACACCAAAATTGTTCACCTTCTTTCTTTGCTATTCAAAGATAGTTGTTTTAGATTACACAAGTTCACGCCAGTATTTCAAATGGCTTGTTCAAATGGGAAAGTTCATCGACTTCAGTTCAAAGGATCATTGGTGTGTAATGCTTGAACCTTGAACCATTAAACCAAATTTTGGTTCAACGGGTTCAGTTCAATAGAAAAGGTTCAATGGGAATGTTCATTGGTTTGGTTCATTAGGAAATCGGTGCACAATGGTTGAACCTTGAACTATTGAACCAAATTTTGGTTTAATGGGTTCAGTTCAAACGCATGCCCTTTGGTCGAAGGGGAAGTCCAACTCCAAAGTGCCCTTTCAGAGGGTAGATACTTCAACAATTCCAAGGAATTTGGGCCACTTCAAATACAAAGGCAAAAAGGTTCGAGCAAAATTTTGTAGATTTTTTGTCCACGAGAAATTGTATGCAGACAAAAGTATACGGGAATACAAAAGTGGAGCCAAAGTCAAATAGACCCTGGGAATTAACCTAGGGAAATTATTCATGGACAATTTGTCTATGGGGTGCTCGAGAAAAAAGTCCAAAGGTCCAATGACCCGACAAATGACCCGCTGAGGAACCTCGAAGGGCAGATGCCCTTGTAGGGGACTTCTAGCCCAAATGTGAAGGGTAGTTTCAAAGGCAAAATGGGTGACCATAGGGAAGGAGAATAAGTAAAGGCTAACAAGGGATCTGACAATAATGCCATGTGGACTCGAAAACATCCTGGTGGATGTCAAAATTAGCAAAATGGTTTAGTCATTAGTGTTCAAAAGCATGACAGTCGTAGAGACGTCTAATTTAGTAAAATAGAATAACCATTTGTTTTCAAATGAATGAAGCGCTGGCCATGGGAAGGAGCTCAAAATGTAGTGACCCATCGAGATGTTCACCTTAGGGGCCAAATGAGTTAGATAAGACAAATGGACAAAGCAACAAGCAAGGAATGAGTGAGCAGTCAGTCCAACTGGTGCTAATTGAAGAAGTGACTCTAGTAGGTGAAATTGTGCCAGCAAATTGATCATTTGGGATGCAAGTTGCTAGTGAAGCAACAACCGTTTTCTCCATTTGCATTAAATGGGAAGACAAACCGTGTAAGTCACCTAAGCAGGAAATGCAGTTCTTGAGCAGGCAAAATGAATAGCTCATTAATAATTTGAGTGACTTATTCTTTTCATGAAGGGACATGTATGACACTTGTAAAATTAGGAGTGCCAATGAGCCTCCTTGCCTTTCCATATATATTGCAAACTTGTTCATTTTGTAAGGATCTTTTCACAATTTAATAAGGTGCAGCCCTGTTAAAATTTCTACCTAAATCTATAAACATAGATTTTTACCTCTTCTTGAATAGATATTTTGTTTATGTCCTGAGTGTTGATTTGTGTTTAGTCATTGTCTTTTGATGCTCTCATAGGTCCAACACCAACACACCAGTCATCTACAAGATGCCATCTACAGCTAACAGGAGAAGAGTTCTATTTTTTGGTGCAAAAAGCATAAGGGATTATCTTTAGAGTACCTCTTACAACACCTTTGGTGAACCTCCTTTTCTTGTATTTTTCATTTAAACCTCCCTGTCAAGTTTTGTAGACTATTTCTTTTGCCAAGGGTGAAGCGTATAAATGTGTTTGTCTGATTTTGAGAGTGGATGTGAGAAGGTCATCTTGTTTTGGTGTATCACCTCTTTATAGTAGGTTTGTTTTCTTATATCTTTCTCCCTTTTCATCCCCCCCCATTATCTATATATCTATATATCTATATTTAGCACTTACTAGAATAAACATGATACATCAAAGGGAGCTAGCCCTTATCTAGAGACTCTCCTCTCCAACTTCACTGTCCCACAGGTGAGAGAGGAGTTTCCATGTTGCGAGGAGAGGGAAAGAACTTGTTTTCCTACCACTGGGTGCACTTTTCTGCATCAACAGTTAGTGTTCTTTCTATCATTGATGCATGCTCTCAGTGAGTCTTATAATTCCTCTTTATCTTCATTCATTGCTTCCTGAATCTAGATTATGAAACCCTTATGGAACTAGCTAGGTTTTGTGAGCTTGTGTAAGCTAGTATTAGCTTATGTTTGCTCAGTGTTTACTTCATTCTTATGTTAGTTCTCATTTAAATTTGGTGCATCACCATTTTAGACTTATTAGGAGCTCTTTTCCCCCTTTCTAACCCTTTTCCTAGTTCAAACATTAATATAGGTGATCTATCAAGAGGAAGTCAACCTTCTCCAGAGAGCTAAGCCCACCATAGGTGACCCATAGCCTAGGGTTGTTCCCATAGTGTAGCTCAATTAAAGAGAGCTCAAAGTACCCTCTCTAAGGGTGTAAATTTATTCAACCATAGTTTTTAACAAATATGTATATGTGAATGAAAGAATAAAAGTCACATATTTTATTCTTGATAAAATCAAGGTTGAGACTCCATAAAACCCCATTATATCTATATATTATTCCCATGATTGAATATATTAGGTATGACATCATATAAAAACTACCCCCTTTAAGCCTCTTATCTTTATGGAGAATTTGTTCCTATAGGCAGGAACTTATGACTTCTCCTAATGCATAGGTACACTTTAAAGTAATGAGAAGGTCTATTAGGGGTACCAATTCTATATGAAATAAGTGGAGAATTGGGTGGATGAAGATTTAGTTCAATAGTACCATGCCTATGTAAATTTCAATTCATAACCATGTGATAGAGATGGGATTATCAATATGTTATTTGATAATGAACATCTTGCCTAAGACAAGCCACTTCCTTACTGATCCCTCTCAATTATTTCATCTTTCAAGTGACCATGGTATGTAAGTAAAATGTAACATCTAGGATAAAGATAATTAAATACCTCATGAATGCTTATCTAGATATGTATGCCACAATTATGTTTTTGTCAATGTAGTTTAGATAAATATCATCTACAATTCTACCTTTGAATAATAGCCCTTGAAATAAGTCTATACATGGCATGACCGTTGAATGGGATGCTTCATAGTGAAGGATGTGTAATTTGAAAGGGTACACATCTAATTTAAGTTATCTCTTTAGCCAAGATGTCTTCTTCTAATGTAAATAAATCAATGTCCTCTATGACCTCCCATAAATGTAATAATTGGGATAAAGGTTGTCAACCATAGTTGTGTCAGAATTCATGTCTAAGTACTTAGTAGAGTTCTTGATGGAAAACATAGAGGGTGATAAGGGTACCTTATATAACCTGGATGAATGCACAATGATATTTGATGGATGTTGGTATGATTCAATCTTTCAGAAATGGTAGTGCAAAAATTAAATTATGTGAGTTTTAAGTCATTTTATTCATAGTTAGGGATTTTGATATTGTATAAGGCTAAGTTTGTTTGAGTTATTGAAAATAAAAAGAGATGAACTCATTTCGGTGATGGATATTATATATTTTTCTTTCATTACAATTTGTGCACCATTAATCACCAATATCTATGAGCTTGTCACCTTCATTCAATTTGAACTTGACCACCCAATCCTAGTGTGCATGCCATGTAGGATGCTTTCTCATTTTGGGTGCCACAGTTTTGCCTTATCCTTATAACATTTTTCATTATATGGTTTAGTTGGGGAAGTCAAACCTTGCCTTTAAGATTAATAGACCCTGAAAATTAAAATGTTCTTTCAAAGAAATTCATTCCAAAAGAATTTGCTTGAAAGTCATGAAAGGAATAATTTTCAAAGACTAAGTACTCTTAAGAGAGATTGTCATTAAAGAGGAAGTTGCCACATAGAAATTTATCAAAAATAAACCTTTCAAATAAAATCCACCAAAGAATTTTTTTCCAAGTAAAGACTTCAAATGAAAATCATTAAACATAAGCCTTCTAAATGAAATTTTCTAAAATAACGTTATCAATTGAAATAAAGTTCCCAAAGACTAAGTTCTTGAAATAAAAGTTCCCAAATTATTTCTAAAGACCAAAGTTTTTGAATACCATATATAAATAATCAAAACCTTTTGAAGGCCAAATTTTCCAAAGAGAATGTCACTGACTGAAATAAATGATTTGAAGAAAATTTGTTGAAATAAAGTTTGTAAACTAATAGTTTTTGAAGACCGAAAGTATCCAAAAAAAATTATTGTGAATGAAAGGATTCCAAATAATCAAAAACTTTTGAATACTTATCATACATATCAATTCTTCCCAAAATTTCATTAATATATTAGTTTCAATAAGTCATTTCAAATGAAAATAGGTGCATGATAATAAAAAAGCCACTTACTTTCCAAATTATTAAGCTCCTTCAAATAATAAGTCTCATACACACCCAAATAAAATTTATGTCCTCTAGAACAAAGGGGTCCCTACATTTTAGAATAAAAATACCAAGGTGGGGTGTGTTGAATAAAACTAATCATGACTCATAAGTGTGAATACTCTTGAGTTTTCCAAAACCCATAATCCATGGTTTTGTAATCCCATATCAACCATGAGCCTTACTAAAAGAAAATAATAAATCACAAACTAAAATAAATGCTTAATAATTACATGTAACATAATAACTTCACTTATACCTTGGACCTATGTGTGGGAAAGTTATGTTATTTATCTCTTGTATAAAGGGTTTAAGAAAAGACATGGGGTGAGCTATAGGTTCTATTATAATTAGGTGAAAGGTACATATCCATTATGGAGCTTAGGAATTACCCTACTTCCAACCAGGCATCCATAGCCCTGATAGACATACCATTGATGACTTGTTCTCTCTTTATGTGTATTTTCTATGATAAATCATACATTGATTTTATTTCATCATATAGGCTTCTATTACTCTTTGATTTTATTTTTGACCTTTTTTATTATGCTTCCCCCCCCCCCCCCCCCCCCCAATTTTTTTTTTGCTTTCTAAATAAAAGAGGGAAAAAGGTAACCACTATGAGAAGGTCTTAGTAAATTTCTAGTTAATCAAAATGTCCCTATCAAATTCAACCCATGTCAATGGTTATTAACTTAAATAATTATTATAATTTTGTGTTCATTCAACCCAAGGGGATAAGGGGAGCTTTCTAAATTTACATAGAATTGTGGGAGCAACTTTCATGTATATGATGGAATCATTAGATTTGGGACATAGTCATGGATAACTCTCTTATTACTTAGATGGGTTAAGAATCATGAACCATAGTATGCAACACCCATTGATTCAAGTTGGATTTAAAAACACCTAAAACTATCATTTGATTATACTAGGATTGTTCAATTTAGGCTATCATGAAATCAAAAGAAAACTACCCTAGAACATAGGAAAACTACCTAATGCAAACAAACCAAATGAAGCAAAGTAAACTACATAAATAAAGAAAATGTTATTATATAAAATTTGGACTACTATAATAAAATAAAATGAATTAAAACATGAAGCTAACTCATAAAACAAAACTAACATACTCCTACCTCTATCAAAACATAAATCATTACTCAAAGACCTCTCCAAATGGGGAAGCCATGAAGTAATGTTTTAAAAATTTCCCATTAACTAGATATGTCAAATCATTACCTTGAAGATATTTCAAATTAAATGAGTTATTACCTAAGATATTAGAGATATAATATGGTCCTATCCATAGCATGGTAAAATTGTCATGCATTCCTTTTTTCTCATGGGCTTTGTCCCATAGAAGGACCAAGGTAGAGATCCTTAATGATTTGAATTTCTCTCTCTTCTCAAACCATCTCTTAAACAAATCTTCATGTTTGTTGAAGTTTTAAAATAATTCATTCCTATAGTCTTCCATTTCAATGATACCTAATAATCTGGACTTGGTTTTGTCATTGGGTTCCATGTATTCTTACATAAATCTATATGTTAGTAGCTTTAACATTATTGGGAATACTGGTTGTTTTCCATAAACTATTAGATATGGTGATGTTTTAATGGAATCTTTATACCTCATCTGATCTTACCTAAGTGTATATTTTAGTAAGAGATGACATTCCCTAGGTTTATATATGGTTGACTTCTTGATAGCATCCATGAAGTTCTTATTGGTTGACTCAACCAATCCATTCCCTTATGGGTTGTGATTGGAGGATGATCTAATTGTAATCAAATTATCATGATCCCATATAATGAATACACTTAATTTAAATTCTAATCCATTGCCATTAAAAAAAGAGATAGGCATGACAAAATTAGTTATGATATTCTCTTCATGAAAACTGATCACATCTTGGGCTCTTGACTTCTTTATGGCTTGTGATTTAGTCCATATAGTGAAATAATTTGTAGTAGTGAGCACAAGTTTGTGACTACATAAGGAATTTGGGTTTATAAAACCAATGAAATCCAATTCCCTTTGGGAAAATTACCTAACTTCAATCATAGGTTATAGTGGTATTTCTACATGTACCTCTATTTTTTCCAAGACATATCATTCATGACACATCCTCACATAGAAGTGGGTATTTGTAAAGACCATCGACCAATAATAACCCATTTTAAGTATTTTATGGGCTATAATATTGCCGTATTTATGGATATTTCTACTATTTTGATACAAATTTTTTAATATCTCATGAAATTCTTCATGTGACACACATCTTAAATAGATTCCTTTGTAGTTTTTTCCTGATCATGTAATGAGTAGTTTTGAGACATAACGCTCCTTTTGTTCTCTTATGAGTTATTGGGGGGATGTTATAGTGAGTAGGAACAAAATAATACTTGAATACCAATCTTCTAGGGAAACTTAAGTTTGACACACTTCTTTGATGGTAATGCATAGTTTTAGCTTAGTCATCAACTAAACAATGTCTTATCCTCTAATGATCTTGGTAGGTTTAAATTTAATATCAAACTCTTACAAATTTTCCATCCATTTACCTCTATGCTCCCCCAATTCATTTTATCCTTGTGTAAGATTGACATCAATATCTAGTACTATGGAGATGTTCTTTTTCTAGAGAATGTACTGTTTAAACTTCTTAACCATTTTGATAAGAGAGAAAAATATGCTTATCAATTAAGGAGTATCTGAGATCTACATATTTCAATTTATTAATCATAAACGTGATAATATTATCACTTTCTTCCCTTTTCTACGTAATTATGGTAATAATAATATGATCTGAGGTGAATGAGTATAAAAATGTCTTTAGTTAAATTTGGGCTTACTAGCACTAGGGTTTTCAAAATAACCTTCTTTATGTCTTGGAAATACTTCTTAACTTTATGTGTCCATTCTAATTTTGAATTTTACTTGACCATTAAATTTAGGTGCCTAATAATTTCTTCAAATCTTGATATAAATTTCCTTACAAAATTTATATTCGTAAAGAAGGATTTGATCTCCTTTTGCTCTTTGGAAACATTATCTTTGAAATTCCCTAGATCTTATCTAGGTCAATAGTTATCACATATTTATTAATAATGTGGCCTAGCATCTTGTCTTGAGTAACACTGAATATACTATTATTTGGGTTTAGTGATATAACTTGCTTCATGTACCTTTCAAAAATGGACCAAAGGTGGTCAATATGATCAATTATATTGTTAGATAAAATAGAGAGATCATTCATGTATATGATTATGTACCTACCTATCAGTCCTTGGAATGCATGATCCATTACTCTTTTAAAAGTATCCATAACATTGATAACCATAAATGGAATGTTATCATATGCATATGTTCCCCCTTTCTTAGTAAATGTCATTTTCATCATATCTTATGATTTGACTAGTACTTGATTATATCTTAAAAATACATCTAAGAAAGAAATAATTATAGACCCACTCATAGTTTTTGTTACCCCATCTAACGAGGGAAAAGGATAATTGTCCTTCTCAAAATCTTTATTCATATTCTTGAAGTCGACACACATTCTAATTTCACCACTCTTTTTCTTGAACAAAACTAGATTGGCCACCCAGGTTGAATGCCTAAGAGGAAAAACTATCCTATCACTTAATAGCTTCTCTACTTCCTTTTAGATCAATGGTTTTAAGATAGGCTTAACTGGACTTTGCCTTTACCTAAATTTTTTATGATCAAGTTTGATTAAAATTATATAAGTAATGACTTTAGGATTAAATATCCTTAAGTTGTCATAGGTCCATGAAATTACATCTTTATACTTGATAATTAGTTCTTTAACATTTTCCATTTTTTATAGTGTGCATCTTAAGCCAATATTAATGAAGTGTGCATTCCTTTGATCACCTATGATTTTTGAGCTAAATTTACATTCATTAACTTTGAGCTACCTCTATGATTGTTCCTGAGGATCCATATTAAAATTATTTTCCTAGGTGACCATCCTCCATGGGAGATTATTATCCTTTAGTTGAATAACACCTTATTCATTTAATTATTCATGGAACCCATGGTTTCTTTCCTCATTATCAGTTATATGAGATTTGAACTATCCTAAATTTGTCAAAAAATGAACGATATATTGGTCATCATTAAACCCTTGAAAATTGTAAACATTGTCTCGTACTGAAGGATAGGTTGTTAATTCAATGGATAACTTCTAGAATTTTTACTCCTATAAAGGTGCCAAATTTATTACTGAAGTATCCAGTAATTTGATAGCTTTGTTTTTTAATATCAGGGTGTCTATTATGTTAAAATATTCAAATGATTCAATCAAATCCTATGATCTATGCATGTATTTATTTAAATATAAAAGTTTGCATTGTTATTTTTTTGACCTAGTTAAAAACCAATTCAGAGTCTTTGTATACTATTAGTTCTTTGACATTGTTCTTGATGGCAAACTATAACCCTAGAATCATGGCCTCATACTCTACTTTGTCATTGGTGTATAGGAATTAGATCTTGTATGATGATAAAAACTCCTTTCCTTGTGTATTGATTAGATTAATGCCAAGACCTGATCCTTTCTTAGATCTCACACCATCAAAATGGAGGGTCCATAATTGGGAGGGGCCCTAAATTTCTTCCTATACTTAATGTTTATAATAAATGTATAAATTCTAAAACTAGGATATTTATAACTTACGTCCTCATTAGCGGTGTTATACTATATAATAGGATGCTTCATCCTTGGATCTTGATCGATCATGATCTATTAACAATGCCTCTCCAAGGTAGCCAAATATGTGAAAAGTCTATGGAAAGATATTCATTCAGTATTTTTTACCAATATATGCTCAACAATAATCCATATGTTTTATGAATGTCCACTACCAAGATGTTGATAGTCATTTGTAATCTAGATTCTAAGGTAACTAGAATTCTTACATCATTAAGTTCTCCTAATATAGGCAATAATTTTTTATCTAGATGTGACACAACCCTCTTGGATGTATTTGACATCAAACCAAGATTCTAAAAAATAGAATTTGGCATTACTATTACTAAATCTCTAGAATATACCAAATAATTTTTTATACTTTTACCAAACACCTAAATGGTCAGCAAGAAAGGGGGAACCTTAGGCTTGCTTTAGTATGTAATGTTTGTGTTGGTTATCTTTGACTTTTCTACATTAGACTTACTTGTGATGGATTTCCATAAGATCTCCTTCTATATGATTTGTGCTAATTCATGAAGAGTGATATTAACCTATTCATATCATTAATAATATTGTATTCTCCCTTATTAGGTTCCTCTCTATGTTGAGATTGATCATTCCTTTTTGGGGGAGGAAGATTATTATCAACTTTGAAATTTGGAGGGATAATTGTATTATTGGGAGGATTAAAAGTAGTGAGAGGTTGAGTATTCCTTAAGTTTAAATTATTATTTTTGAATTGATGGAACACTTTTACTTCATCATAATTATCCTCCAAAATATTTTCATATTTATTAGGGAAGGAAGACTCATAGGTTTCAAAGACCATAGATGAACTTGAAGGGATAGACTCACAAGGGAGATCTGGAGGATTTATCATTTGATCTTATCTTATCATTTCTCTCTAGAATATTTCAAAGGTTTCATAGAAATATACATAGTTCAATTCTCCATGTTGTGATGTGTTATGAACCATGTACCTATTGGGCAAAGCTATCTCCATGATATTGATTTCTAGCATGTTATTAGATCGTGATTGTTCTAAATTATTAGTGGGCTTGTTAAAAGGCCTATTGTGTCTTAGAAAGCTAAAATTATAATTATAATTCTAATTACTAGTATTACCCATCCTTCTCTACATATTCAATAAATCATTGCTTAACTTATATATTATTCTTTGTATAAAATCTAATTTAGCTTTATTGGAGTCAAAACCCAAAGTGAATTTTACATTAGTGTAAGCTTGATGTTGATTATATGGGTAGCCGTTCCTTTGTATCTAATTATTCAAGAATTCATAATTATAATTTTTTATTTGCAAAATCATAGGAGGTAGAGTGTATAATTGATTTTGGTTAAATGTATGTCCATTATTATTAACATGTGGAATTGTATTCAAATATGGTAGTCCATTGTTGAATTTTTGTCCCCCTAAGTTGTGAGGGATAAGCTATGGATTGAGTTGTTTGTCGATATTAAAACATTCTTGGAATGCCAAAGATAATGTATTTATGGTGGTAGCCCTTCAATAGAAAACTACAATAATGAGATCTAGAGCATTCTTGTATATCTAGAGAATTGAATTCACATTGTGGTATTCAATCAAGTGTACGCATTTTGTAATCTTGCATTGAAGGCTCAAATTGACTCCTAGGTTCCCTTTTAATGATGTTGAAGAGTCTACATACTAGGCTTGGGATACTCAATTATCTAAATTATGTAATGAATTTATTTTTAAACTCATTCCATGAGGTGATAGAATTTTCCAATAAATTGAGATACTAATCATAAGAAGAATCTTTCAGATTAAATGGAAAAATACTACATGTAAAATCCTCATGGATGACATTCATTAACCTCAAAGTATCCTTGAATAATTTGATGTGTTCTTTTTTTGTCCTCAAATTTAAGGGGGGAAATGTATTAAAATACTTTTTAGATTCCTTGGTAGATCATGTTGGTCCCCAATGATGGTAATAGTAAATCTAAGTAACCAAGGTTGAGCCATATAAATATTTACAATTGGGATGTTTCTTATAGGCAAAATTATCTTGGCTATATATATCTTAAGGATAATAGGTATGGGTTTAGTTCTCCTAGGATTTTATAATGATGAAACTAAAAGACTATCTTGGGCTCTAGATATTTTTAATTTCCTAGGTGTCTCCATTGAAACACTATATAGTGACTATCCCCTATTATTGGTAAAACACACAAGTGTGACCTCTTTCTAGCACCATATCTATTTTTGTTGATGTGGGTTTGATGTAGACCTCAAAAAGTTAAAAAAAGGTAGATTAAAATATTTTTGGATCTCTATGGATTAAGGTTCCATTCTAGGGAATAAGTTTCAAGTATGTGGTTAAACAACTAAGTAATGGGATAACAGATTGAGCATGTGGGTTGTTTAACCAGGTTTTATGGAAGGATGCATGAATTCTAATAGAAATTACTTGGTAATAAATTTAGATGGGTGGATAATTATTCTAATGTGGGCTGATATCAAAGAAACTCAAAAGGAAAAATAAGGGTAAGGCAAAAAAAGAGGTTTTGTGTTCATGAAAGACAACTTGTAAGACTATTTCTCTAGTGGACAAATATCTCTAAGACTAGTGTTTGTCATTTCTAGCTATTTCACACTCATGAACAAGCATAGTTAGCAGTTAGGGATGTGAGATATAAAATTATCGATGATCTCAACTAAATAATACTCTAATTAGGGATGGTATTACATACTTGTTGACCATTTTTACCTCAAGCCAAAATGGGTAACCCCCTATAGTTAAAATATTGTATATGGTATTTTTATAATGTTATGGGATATGTTGAAAATCATTTGATGTCATTTCATATGTCATTCTAATATTTGTTCATAGTATGTCTTAGTCCTTGTATCATTTGGTGTCTTATGGGTCATATTTGAATCATATATGCAAGTGGAAAATTTTTATGGTGCTGAGTAGTTGCAAGAATAGGATCAAAAAAGCCTAAGTTTACACTTAGGAAATATTTCAAATTTTGGCCAAGTGTTGGAGGACATATTTATTTGGAAGAAATTATTCCACACAAAGTCCACAACAAAAGTATAATACATATTTATTTTGTAGAAATTGTTCCAATCTATTTTGGCTAAGTATTGGAATTATTTTATGAAAATTGTTTAAGACAATTTCCCTGAGGACATATTTATTTCAGACAAATTTCCTGAGACAATATTTCTAAAGACCCATTGTTTCAAAGAAAATGTTTAAAGTAAAACATCCTTGTCAAAATCCCAAAGTAATTTCTTTCAAATATTTTTTCTGATACAAAATCCCCACAAGAATCATTCTTTTAGACCAAGTGTCTGAGATAAAATACTCAAAACAATATGCCAATGTAAAGCTCCAATGTAATTGAATGTTTTTGGATTATTTATTTGTCCAAGCCTTCAAAATTGATCCAAGTAGGATCTCATAATGTTCATAATCTTGCAAATATATGGACTAGATTGACACAATCTCATAAACTCATTAGGACCTTGAAATATTGAATCAAAATGACTTGGGAAAGTAAAGGGACCAAACCATCATCCAAACCTCACATGAAAACTAGAAGACCAGTTCACTTAGACATTTTATAAATAGGCTTAGAAAGATTCATGTGACTATCAAACCTTGCATGATTAAGGTACATAGTTTTGAGATCATTAAATGTAAGTTTTATATCTCAATAAGTCTTCTATATTGAAGGAGGCAAGCTGTGCGCATGGGAGGTTTCAGAGACTGGTAGTCAAGCTAGGGCATCAAGCCCTAGCTTGTTTCTAAACTTTAGTGGTTTGCGTAGTATACTAAGGTAGATAGAGGTGATGTGGAGCAATAGCAGTAGGAGATTTCATCAAGATAGGAGGAGAACCAGTTACAGAGATCATGGCTTTACAGGGGTCGACTTAGACCAAGCTGGAGAAGAGTTACAGGGAGGCTCTAGGGAAGAATAGATAGGGGGAGAGTCATAGAGCAGAGGCTAATTTGGAGTTGAACTAGGTTCCAAGAATTTTTGACACTAACACAGGGGAAGGATTGAGAATTTCCAAGGTTAATGGCTACCTGGAATGCTGTCAGGAAAGACCAAAGCTTGTTATTCCATTTGAGTTTATTCCTAAGGATGTGGAGTATTACTCCAAACATTCACTTTACTGTAAATTCTTAGGACTAGGATTTTCCCTTCTATTCCTAGAGAATTGGGCCAGACATGTATGGGAACTAGAAGGCGAGATGAAAGTAACATTGTTGACCAATAATTTCTTCATGGTCACATTTGTGTGTTTGGCTGATAGGAATATGGTATTTGAGGGCGGACCATACTTCTACAATTAGATGGGGCTCTTTGTTAAATTGTGGCATGTTGGTTTCAATGCCACTAAGGAATTTTCAAATAAGGTTCCTGTTTGGGTTTAGTTGCCTAGAATGCCTATTGAATGTTGCCGAGGGGATGTTCTCCAAATGATTGCTTCAATGCTTGGAAAACCTATGGGTTCTTCCACATAAACTTTAGGTAGGAAAATCATGACCTATTCTAGAATTTGTGTTGAGATTTATTTAAGTAGGCCATTGCCAGATGCTATTGAGCTTTGTACCGGCTCATACTTATGGGTTCAGTAGCTGGACTATGAAACGCCCCCGTTTAGATGTCGCTTATGTCATGAGTATGGGCACCTAGTGAGACGATGTCCAAAGGAAAAATTGAATGATCAGTAGGCTTTGACCCAACCTCCACCAAGTAACACTACTAGCATGGACAAAGGGAAGAAGATTGGACCTGGTTTTGGTAAGGATTCTGAAGGCTTTGTATAGGTCAAGTCTAGAGGCCAAAATAGGGGTCAAAAGAGATCCTTTATGGAATGTTTAGAGGAGGATTTGGTTAATAGATTTAGAATTTTGGAGGAATGAGGACAAAAGGAGGAATACATGGATCTATTTAATGGTGAGCAAGTTGTGGGAGGTTCTAGAGTAGCTGGTGACACCGCTATGGAAAAGGGAATGCCCCCTATGGATGTTATCCTTCCTATGATTTTGGAAGGGTAGAATGAGGAGCAACATATCATTGAAGTAAATACTAATATGGGTACATAATCTAAAGCCATAATTCCCCCTATCCAAGTTGAGGTGCTTGAGGTGGAGAAGAAAGGCAAGGCCTCTTCTCACTTAGGAATTTTGTAGAAGGAAGGGAAAAAACTAGCTTAAGGAAAAAATATTAAATTGGGAAGGAGAAGATACGGAGAGGTTAAAAATGATTGGGGAAAATCTGGTTGAGTCAGGTGTGATCAAGACCTTAGACTCCCATTTCTTGCCTCCTTCAAAATGATTGTCATATCTTGGAATGTGAGGGGCTTGAACAGTGGTCCTAGACAAAAAGCTGTTTGAGAGTTGATTAGGATTTAGTGTCCAGATGTTCTTTTTCTATAGGAAACTAAGGTGTCAGTGTATTTCATGATGAGTCTAGGCCCCAAGCTTTGGAAGCATGGATCTTGTCAATGCATAGGGGCACATGGGTCGGTGGGAGGCGTGGCTTGTCTTTGGAATCCATGCAAGGTGCAGCCGGTGCCATGGATAGCCTTTCAATCCTCTCTTTCTTTGGTTTCCCTATGCAGTGAATCTAGAGAGTACATTCTTCTATCTAATGTCTATGAGCCCACTAATTTTCAAGGTAAGTTGCAGGTTTAGAATAACATCCATTTAGTCTAAAGAGATTTTCTTTTTCTGCCATGGATTATGGCTGGTGATTTCAATGCTATAATGGACCTAACAGAAAAAAGGGAGGTAATGCTAGATTGGAACCATCATCTTATTTGCTTTGAGACAAGGTTTTAGAGCACAACCTGGTAGATATTAAGCCTTGAAATGGGTGGTACACTTGTAATAATAGGAGGATGGGTGACAACTTTATTTTGGAGCATATTGATAGATTCTTGACTTCTTACTATTGGATGGGCGGCTTATGGTCACTGAATTTTGAGATCCTAGATTGGAGAAGCTCTGATCATTGGCCTATTAAACTTCACATTTCTTCTAACTATTGGTAGAATAAATTGACTTTTAAATTTAAATTAATGTGGCTTAGGGATCAGTCTTTATTTGATCGAGTTGCTAATTGGTGGAGAATTGGGAATTCGATGGCTAGTATAGCTATGTATACTTTTGCTAAGCTCCTCTAATTTGTGAAATATCAGCTCAAAAAGTGGAATGTTTTGAGCTTTGGGAACATTTTATAGGAGAAGAAATAAGTGCAAGAAGAGTTAAATTTGATTACCAAGATGATCTAGGAAGAGGGGTTGTCAGAATCCCTGTTGAGAGATGAAGCAAGGGCTGTCAAGAGAGTGGAAGAATGGGAGTTGAGGGAGGAGGTGTTTTGGAATTAGAAAGCCCGAATTGAGTGGCTATAGGAGGGGGATAGGAACACAACCTTATTTTTCAATTCAGTTAGAGCTAGGTAGTATGGTAATAGGATATCAGCCTTGGTTTCGGGCAATGGGGAGACTATCTTGTTCATGAGAGCCATGTGTGATGAAGCAGTCCAGTATTTTGCTTCTATGTTTAGTGAAGATGGACTGAGGAGTATTGTTGCTGAAGAGCAAATCCTATCCTACATTCCCAACTTGGTTTTTGGGGAGATGCTAGAACAACTGATGCACCTTATAAATTTGGAAGAGCTTAAAAAGATTGTCTTCATGATGAAAAAAGGTAAGGCTCCAGGTCTGGATGGTTTTCCAATTGAATTTTTCTAGGAGTTTTGGGAAGTCATCAAACTTGATCTTTTGGCTATGGCTCAAGAGTCTCAAACTAGTAAACAAATGCTTCATGCTTTGAACTTAACCTTCCTGGTGCTCATTCCTAAGAGAGAAGGAGCTGATCACCTTAGCCAATTCAGGCTGATCTCTCTCTGTAATGTTGTCTATAAGATTATATCTAAGTTGATAGCTAAAAGATTGAAAAAATGGTTGGGGGTGCTAATATTAGAGGAGCAAAGTGGATTTGTGGAGGGGAGATAGATTCTTGATGGAATTGTGGTAGCTACTGAGGCTATTCATTCCATGTCCATATCCAGGGAGAAGGCAATGTTTATGAAGCTGGACATGTCTAAGGCATATGATAGGGTTCAGTGGTCCTTTCTATAGAAGGTTTTGGCTACCTTTGGTTTCAGAGAGGAGTGGATTAGATGGGTTATGAGTTGTGTGAACTTGATCTCATTCTCTATTTTGGTTAACAGGGAGCACTCATAGCTCTTTGGCACTTTGCAAGGGTTGAGGCAGGGGGATCCATTATCTCCTTATTTGTTCCTTCTTTTGGCTAAAGGTATTGGATGACTAATTATAAATAAGATAGGCAAAGGGGTTATTTAGGGATAGAGGTGGGAAGGCAACCTTCATGTTCTTTTTCACCTTTAGTTTGTGGATGATGTGGCTTTGATGGGTTTGGCCAACATGAGGGAGGCAGCCAACATTCGTTGTAGCCTGGATGCATACTTGGCTATCACAGGGCAGGTGATTAATGAGGATAAATATTATATTTTTTTCTTCAACACTCCACCACCTATTCAGCGAAGGGTGGCTGACACTTTTTGATTTCAGATTGGTAGACTTCTAGTTCTTTATCTTGGTATTCTGATATCTATTGGGTGGCAATCTAAAGACTCATGGCAAGAAATTCTAGACAACTTCAGGGCTAAGGTAAATCATTGGACAAACTGATGGCTATCCTTCATGAGGTGTGTCCAGTTGATTCTATCAATGGTGCAGGTGCTTCCTATATACAGGTGTATGCTCTAGGTGGCAATGGTGGGCTTTGTTCAAGATCTTGATTCCTTAGCAAAATAGTTCTTATATTTTAGTAACTTGTCATCAATGAAATGGAGCCTAATTCGGTGGGAGGTTGTTTTCAATCCAAAGAGGCTAGGTGGCTTGGGTTTGAGGTTGTCTATTCTGGTTGGTATAGCCTTGGCCACTAAGTTGTATTAGAGATGGTGTGAATAATAAGATCATGTTTGGGCAAGGGTTGTGGCTTTTAAGTATTGTGTTAGGATTCCTACGAGTGATATCCCTAGGTACAACATATTAGGTAGTGGATCAGCTATCTAGAATACTCTCAAGAAAGGCACTGCTTTGATTAAGAAAGGTCTGTTCTAGATTTGTAGGGGAGGAAATGAAGTGCAATTCTAGTATGATTTGTGGGATGGTTTTCCTCCTTTGGTGACTCAATACCCACATCTCAAGGGCCTTACACGAAGATTTAATGAGGCTGGTTGGGTCAAGGTGGGTGATTACAAATCCTTCCTTCTTTAGGATGATTTGACAGAGGCAAGGTGGAAGGAGCAAGAAGATTGGCCGATAGTGGGTATGATGGCTAAGTGTGCTGAGCTTTAAGAGATCCTGGCTGACCAATTCTGCTATGATCTTAGGGGAAATGATTTGCTGTCTTGGTTGCCTCACTCCAAAGGGAAATACATGGTTGTTGTGGGTTACCAGGTGCTGATTGCACAATGATGGGGCAATGGTGGGGAAGTGTCATGGTGGAAAAGCATGTGGAATGGCATTTCTTGGCTGAAGTGTAAGTTTTTAATCTAGAATTTGACATGGAACCATTGCTTGACATGGGAGAATATCAGATAGAGAGGATTTGCTAGTCCTTCATGGTGCATCCTATGTCAAGGAGCAGAGGAGGATTCATCTCACTTGTTTTTTTGCTACCCCTTCACTCTTCATCTATGGCACACTTGGTGGGACACCTAGAGATGTCAATGCTTGCATGCCTCTTCCTTAGTCAAATTTTGGGCCAGATTGGGTAGGCTGCCTCAAGCTACACATTTTCTTTAGGAGGCATGGTATGCAGGTCCAATTTTTTTGATGTGGCAGGTTTGGCTAGAGCAAAACCACCAAATTTTTTTGGAGGAAAGGTTGGTGACCCACCAGGTGTGGACTAGGATTATTGGAATGATTTAGGAAACTGTGGAAGCTAAGAGTGAAATTGCTTTACCTCTGGCACAAGGGGATGCTGAGTTGGTGAAAAGGCTTAACATTCTAGCCATTTCTCTGGCTACTACTAGTGTCAGGCATGGACATGGTGGGAAGAAAAAAATATAGAGGAATGGGAAATGGACCCCTCCTCCTACAAGTTATATGAAAATTAACATGGATGGTTTAGCCAGAGGTAATCTCAGCTTAGTTGGGATTGGAGGGATTAGTAAGGATCACTCTGGAGTTGTTGTTTTCATTTTATCCACCCACATGGGAGAGTAGACGGTGAATATGATGTAGGGAATTACTGTTCTATACACTTTAAGGAGGGCTTATGAGCTTGGCTGGTGCAAGGTGGAGTGTGAAGTTGACTCACAAATCTTGATTAATTTGATTCGAGAGAGAAAAATTAATGATGTTAGCTGGCAACTATCTTTGGTGGTGTAACAAATTATTTAGATTAGTATGCTTATGGATTATGTTTCCTTTTCTCACATTTTGAGAGAATGGAATGGTGCAGCTGACTATTTGGCCAAGTGGACTTCTATGAATGTTAGTGGATGTAGGGTGGATGATCGAGCATTGTTGTTGGAGGACGTGAGTCAGGACCTTGATAGAATTCTTGGGGAGGATGGTAATGTTGTTGGTTAGTGACGGTGCTTAGTGCTTGTTCCTTCGGTTTTCATGGGTTGTTGGGGCTCTGGCCCTTTGTTGTATTTTCTTTTTCCAGTTATTAATAAAGTTTTTACCCCTTTTCTCAAAAAAAAAAGTCTTCTATATTTAGATCTAAGCCTTCAAAGTTCAACTTATTGAGTCTAAAGAACTATGTCATCTTGCATGTCACATGGAAATAAAATAGATAGCTTACTTTTGAATTTATTATCTTCACTCAAGAATCCCTTATGAGTAAAAAAATTATAGTACCATGGATATTTTCATGCCAAGATCATCCTCTAAATATTTCATGTATGTGTGAGATTTTTGGCTCAAGTAATGAAGGTTCAAAGTTGAACCAATAGAGTATGAGGTCCATGAAAACATCAAAATAAAGATAAAGAAAAATAAACCCTTTTGAGATTAAATTTTATGGTTATATAAATGTTAATGATGGTCATATGAATGTCATTTTTTGGGAGTGAAAACATCAAATTTGAGTTCATAAAGTAGCTATTAGATTTCAAATATTGGGTGCCAGTAGATCTAATGGTCCACATTGCATTATACATCTTGATTTGATGATGTGAGATGAGTCAAAAGGTCAAAGAGTTTGAGATGCCACCACATTGCATAAGCACTAAAGTTGATAGTATGATAGTGGGATCCTAAAACTAATGTACAAATGCCATGTGGAACAACCTTGGATAGATTTGACAAGTCATGGGCAAGATCAAAGGCTCACAATCATTCATAATGAATAGGATCAATGGTGTGAGATGGGTCAATATGTCAACAGGTTGAGTTAGATATCAATGACCATTGAAATTAAATGTTGAAAATCTAGGGGAATTCATAGATATCCAGCACATGACCAAAGTTAAACTAGGGAAATATTTTAGGGATCATTGATCCACCATTATATCTCAATCTAATGCCATGAAGTGAACATAGTGATATAGCCAAGGTGATCAAGAACATAAAAGGATGCCATTAAAACTAAATATAGAGCTCTAGTTTATAAATTTTTAGCATACAAGTTTCATTTTGTGACTATGTTCACCATTATAAAAGGGACCTATATATATGGTGAATTCTTGGCTCTTACAAAGATAGAATGGGTCTATTTGTATCCAAAAAAGGAACTATGTAGTCTATAGGTCTACATCAATATAAAGACTATAGGAAAACTAATAGTATAATATTGGTTTTCTATCTATAGTGGACCTATGAACATGGGGATGATCTTGAACATGATCTAATTTGAACAAGAGATAACATTTTAAAGTATTCCATGGAAGCATACATGTAAACATTAATGGTTTCATCTCTAGGACCAAATGCATGAAACGGACCATTCTCTCTACTTTTACATGCCATAGTGAACCAGTGAAAAGTAGTTATCACCAAGAGAAATCTCTAACAAACTGATCTGATTGTCTTAAATATATTTTTTATAAGACCCATCTTAGGATAAATTGATCCCACTATTGCAACAATTAGAGAGCATCAAAGAAGGAATAATGTAACTATGCAACCACTTTAATTGACTTGAATCAATCAAAAGGTCTAAATGAGCATAATTTGTAGGAGTAGTTGTAACTATGATTTAAATGGATTTAACTTCTTTTATTCCTCTTTGATCACCAAAGTCTCTCTCTCTCTAAAGGCTTTTTCTTCTATAAATATAGCCTTAGAGATATTGATTATCATCCCTCATGCTGGTATGACTAGACTCTACTAGAATTTGTGCACCTCTTGGAGTAATGAATAGATTATTTTTATAGTTGTTTACTAATCTGTGCTTAGTGTTTATATTTTTTTGATATGCAAAAGTGGTTTCCATATTCCCTTTATAGGTTTAGGTTCAACCAAAGTGCTAATAAACTTTCTTGTCAGTAATCTAGAGTTTCTTAATGGTGATGTCTCAAGTGTAGAGTAGATAGTTAACTATAACTACTTTCAATCAAGCCTTACTCTCATTTTCCTCTAGCAATAATTCCATCAAATCAATCTCTAAGTGAAACATTGTTACTGGAGAACCATCATAGACACTGCACTAGTTTTATTTATAGTCTATTAGTGTGTAAATGAGTTCAATATTAAGAGTAGATATTCAAATATTTGTTGCATCAGTTCCTTTAGAGTAGGTTTAATTTTTGCATTATCTAACTCTTTTCCTTATAATTAATTATTTGGTATAGATAAGAGCATTTCAAGATACATTTAAGGAGTTAGCCCTTAAATCTAGAGGCTCATTCCAATATAGGTACATCTATATACCTGGAAATGTTCCCATGTTGCCCAAATCTAGAAGAGACCTAAATTCCCTCTTTAAGGGTGCAAGATTCAGTGACAATAGTTTTAGTACACATGGTGGGACCTACTATCTTCAATATAAATTGTCAAGGTGAATATTGGTCTTGACAACATCAGGTATAAATTAGTGTGCTACTCAAAATTTGGTGACTCCATGGTAAATCTAATTTAAGGCCATTTATTTTGTTACAAACATGCCCTCATAATTCATGGTTCTTACTAGGTCATCCTATATGAGAACATACAATCATATTAACCCACCCATTCAACTTGGATTTTTAATTGCAATTTAGTATCCATAGCCTAATATTCTCTTTGAAGAATAAGTAGATTTTGATAAGGAGGAAGAGGTTAAATAAGTCAAATATCTTGAAGAAGAATACATGGCTAGACCTCATGCTTTTTGTACCTTCAATATTGATAATCAAATTCAAATTCATGCATATGATGGCATTCCTCCTAACACCACAAAAGGTGTACCCACATTCAATGGTGAGATTCATATCACACCTAGTGAGCATATTAGAGATGTTTCCAACTTTCATAGTTTCCATAGTATTGTTTGAGAGAATATTTCCATTACATTCCTTTTCATGTCCCTTAAATGGAAGTCTCTTAATTGGTATAGTACTCTAAAAGGTGGATTCATCAAAACATGAGATGATTTTAGAGTGTTGTTGACTTTGAGATTTTGAAGTGGAAGTGACCATGCCTCTCTTACACATAATCTCAATGTGATAAGAATAGGATCCAAAGAAATAATACATGACTTCAACAAAAGGTTTTAGAAGACTTGGCATAGATTGTATCCTCCCATGATACCAGCTATTATCTTTATGTTCCTTACTTACTTGAAATCCATTAGGATTGAGATTTTTATCATGCTTCAATCTACGGGAAGATCCACCCTCCTTGAATCATATGAGTTCACTATAAAATCTGAAAATAATCTCATCCAAGTAGGAATATTTCTACCTAAAGTGTCTATGCCTCCTTTGTCTCATGATTCTACTAGTACTCCAAATGAAACCAAAGTTCGTAATGCTAATACTAAAACTAAGGTTGCTCCTAGGCATGTAGAAGATGATGCTTATTGGAAAGAAAAGTTCCTATCCTTAGAGTCTCAAACTAAGAAAGTTAATATGCCATAAGGTTCCTATCAAAATACTTACCCTTATTAGCAATGATATGGAAGACAAAGATGCCAATGGTAGCCTAATCCTAGTAGTATTTCCAATGTATACAAGCCTAACTCTACCACTAATATAAGAGAGATGGTACTAGTTCATAGAAATTTGGTATAGGGAGAAGATTGGAAGTAATACCAATTCATGGATGCAAATGAGAAAGGTGAACAAGATCTAGTGGATCAAAGAGTAGTTACTCTCCTATTAGATGAGGATGAGGTGATGATGTAAGTTAATGAGGATTGACAACCTCAAGGAGATATATTCATCATTTTTTTGGTTGAAGACACTTTTGTGCTAAATTAAGGAATCTCTATTGTATAAAATACAAGGGCTAAGAGAAAGGATCTAGGAGGTGGTAGTATAATTCATATAGGCTCATTTAATTCTCTTGTAAAGCAACAAGACATAACTACAAGTGTGATAGTTATAAAATCTTTTACATCTCCATCACGTCAAAATATGGTAAGGTTTACTCATATTCCTCAAGTTCCAAGTAATTATCTACCTAAAATATCTAAAGAGAAAGTAGGTATGTTTTCTTTAAACATTGTATATTCTTTGAAGAATACTAAAATATCCATTTCTCTTTGGGATATTCTTCATATGCTTGGTCAAAGAACTACAAAAATAGTTATCTACTATCCTTGCTAGTGTCTCACCCACAAATCAATGTCATGGCTATGTTTCTCTTGAAAATTCTCCTAGTCCCATTTTTGAACTATCTACTAGGACTAATAAACCCCCACCATTTTACCTCAACCTCATTATAGGTGACAAGTTGGTATACAATTGAATAGTTGATAGTGGAGCTTCTGCTTATATAATGACCAAAGTTGTAACCTATAAGTTGGGCCTAAAATATGAGACACATAGAAAAGGGGTCTTTTAATTAGATGGTACACCTACCAATATAGTAGGACTAATAAAAGTCTTAAAGGGTTTCTTGCACTATTGTCCTAGTTTTTGTATCTTGGAAGACATAGTTGTGGTTAATCTCCTAGCCCACTTTGCAATCTATCTATTAAGAGAATTCACAACCTAGATACATGGCTACCTCTCAATTAACTGATATTTTTTGTACTTTAAAATAAAGTACATTTATAAGATGAAAATTAACACATAACCCTTGTAAGTTTTCATATTGGAACTTACATTGAGATAAGTTCTAATTTAAATTATGTTTTTCATGAAGAAAAGGATTCTATTCTAGATGATGGCACTTCCTCCAAGCTTGAGGGAATTATATATTTTATTCTTGATGAATATGGCACTAATACTTATGATCAGTATCCTTATTCTCTCATGAAGGAAACTAATAGAGGAGTATATTGTATACATCAATAAGGAGTACTAGCACTTCTACTTGACAAGGAAGAGGGTGAAGATGATGAGCTATGGAAGATGGTTTTTAATGGTTCAAGAAGTAAATTTGGTGAAAGGGCTGCTGTTAGGTTGGTCTCTCCATCTAAACATTAATATTATGCTTCATACATATTTTATTTTAGTTTTACTTGTAATGTGGCTAAGTATGAAGGTTTGATTCATGGCCTTCAATGGGCAAAGAGAAAAGGAATCAAGAACTTCTAAGTGTATAGAGATAGTGAATTGGTGGTTCATCAAGTGAGGAATGTGGTTTATACCAAGAAACATTTTATTAATTCATATATAGATAGGGTATGGGATTTTTTTTAAGACTTCAATGCATTCAATATACAATCAGTCCCAAGGAAGTAGAATAATCATGCTAATAAACTAGTTGCCATAAGAGCTCAACTTGATACTCCAAATACCATAAACAATGAGGGAAAATAGTCTCAAATGAAGGTAATTATCATACCTTATGTACTTTATAATGAATTATCTTGGCATATTTTTGATAGCGACAAACGCATTTCATGCTTCTTACAAAATGAGGCTAAGTTTTCTTCAAGGAATCAAAGGATGCTCCAAGAATAATTAAGTGACCAGATCATACAACTAAGGACCAATAAGATACCTAAGGGTTTGATGATATTAGAAAGTATCTTCAATGAGAATGATCAAAATAAGGAGAAAGTGAGTATGTATATGAAAGAGGAGAATTATGAAAGGGTCTTGATCTTCACGGATAAATTCCTAAAACTAGGCAAGGGATGTTCTACATTAGAGAAGCAAACATTCATTGAGTTGTGTAGAGAGTTTCATTATATCTTTTCTTTGGAATATAAGGACCTTAAAATATTTGATCCTATCCTATAATTCCATACCATTGAGTTGGAACCTAGACTTAAACTAGTTAGACATAAGCAAAGACCTATCAATACCAAGGTTGAGCAACACATGAGGTTAGAACTTACCAAAATCCTTGAATATGAGATAATATATCCCATAAAGCATTCAAAATGGGTAGATAACCTTGTACTTCCTATAAATAATAATGGGGAGATAAGACTTTTTTTGGACTTTAGAGATATTAATAGCATGTCACTCAAAGATCACTATCCTCTACCCTTAATGGAGAAAATTTTGCAAATGGTTTTAGGTTCCCAAAAAATTTATATTATAGATAGATATTCAAGATATAATAAGATTTTATTCAATGAGGATGATTATTTTAAGAAAACCTTCACTACTAAATGAGGTACTTTTGATTATAAGAAGATGCCCTTTGGTCTATCCAATTCCAGTACCACATTTCAAAGATCAATGGACATGGCCTTAAATGGTTTGATCAAGGAGATGTTATTGGTTTATCTAGTTGATATAAAAATGTTTTATAAATATGATAATGAACACATGCAATACTTAAGGTAAGTGTTTAAAAGATACAAATAGTATGGATTATTTCTTAATCAAAAGAAGTGCATCTTTGTTATTCATGAAGGTAAGTTCTTAGGACATATTGTTTTCAAATATGGTTTGAATATTGATCCTAAAATAATAGAGGCTATTATAGGCTTATCATTTCCATTACATAAGAAATGTATTCAAAGTTTTTTAGGAAAGATAATTTTTTAAAGTAGATTCATACCTAGTTTTACATCTTTGGTGAAACCTATCATAGCTATGCTCAGGAAGAACCAAGTCTTTTCTTGGACCACAGAGGGTAAGAGTAGTTTTTAATCCATAAAGAAATTAATTTAAAAAGCTCATACTCTTGTGAATCTTGATTTTACTAAATACTTCATGGTGTATTAATTTTTTAACCTTGATATTATCTCAGCCATGTTGATGCAAAAGAATGATGAGGGTGTGGAGCAGATAATTGCATTCTTTAGTCAAGATTTATAATATTATGAAGTCAATTAAACATTTGTGGATATAAAATTCATTAATATTTTAAGAGGAATAAATAATTTTAGACATATGGTTTCAAATAATAAGATTAATCTTATAGTCTCTCATCCTAGCACCAAAGAGTTTTTTTGAGCAAAGATCTTAGTAAAAAGAGGGTAGGGTGGATCACTAAGGTAATGGATTATGATTTTGATATAAAAGTGACAAAATTGGTAAGGGGTAAAGGCCTTTTTTAAAATCTAGCTTCATATCTTCATGAGTCAAAGGAAGAGGCTCTAGTCAATCATGATTGTTCCTAATCAACTAGTTCATTACCTCCATAAAGTTGGACATAAGATGTATTCATATTTATTCAAAATGGAAAGTATATTAATAATATGAGTAGATCAAAAAGGATATATTTTATATTTTAATCTATTCCATTTTGTCTTATGGATGGTGTTCTTTTTAGGAGGAACATCAATGGTGTGCTATTGGTATTTATTGATAGTGATAAATTTGGATTATTGATTGAGAAGTTATATGATGGGATAGTAGGAGGTCATTTATCTCCAAAAACCATAGCTACCAAAATAATGATGGTTGGTTATTATTATCATAGCATCTTCAAGGATCTCCATGCTTGGGTGAGAAGGTGTAGACAATGTGCTTTCTTTTTAGTAAAGTATAAGATTTCAGCTCTTCCTTTGAAGCCTATCCAAGTTGATCAACCTTTCATACAATGGGGTCTTGATTTCATTGGCATGACTAATCCCCCATCAAGTATTGGTCATTAATGGATACTCACAATAAATGACTATTTTACAATATGTGTTGAGGTAGTAGAATTGAAATAAGATAATGAGAATGATTTCTTGGAGTTATATGAAAGTATCATAACATGTTTTGGCACTTCTACTATTATTTTAGATAATGCACTTGATTTGAAGGGTGCTAAGATAGATGATTGGGAAAATAGTAATGGCATATTCATGAGATAACTAGTTTCTTTCAAGTAGCCTTCTACTTCATTAGGCATAGAGTCATTATAAGCTTAACACATTTTAACTAATGAAGAACAAAATTGGGATTTGCCTAAACAAGAATAAAATAGGGAAAAGAAAAATAAAGTAAGGAAATAAAAAATCATAATGAGTTAACTTGTGTGAAATCACTTATTTGGAAAACATAACTAACCTTATTATATACAAAATTTTATTTTTTGGAATGAATTCCAACCTCAAAAGCAAGCTTTGAGGTATATCTCATTGACTAGGATAAGCAGTTATAATCCATTGAGCTTGGATAACTAAAATGCATTAGCTCCTTTACACTGAGATATAATTTATGGACCACTCCATATTATATTAAACATAATGTGCTTACTTGTTTTAGCCTTGCCTACATCCCAGTTGAGAACCATGTCTCCATTAAAACTTGTGTCAAATGATTTTTTTTCAAAAGTCCTCTTTATTTGAGATAAATTACTTCAAGAACTTTCATTGATTGGTTTTTTAGTTTTTCTAGTTCCATGAGTTCCACCAATATTACTTTCATTTCATCATTGTCAATCAAATCTAACTGATGATTGAGTTTTAGAGATGGTAACTTAATCAATAATAGGACTCAAGATTCCATTCCATATACCAACATGAATGTGGAGTTACCAATGGATCTCTTAGCGGTGATCCTATTAGCCCATAGTGCTGATTTAAACCTTATGGGACATGTCCTCTAGTTGTCCTCTATTATCCTTTTGATAATATTTATGAGGTCTTGTTGGTAGACTCAACCAAGTCATTACCCTATGAGTTATAACTAGAAGAATTACTCATGTATACATTTTGTATTATATCCCATTGACTCACTTGATTTCCCATAAAATATTTGGCATTGTTTGAGTTAATGGTGTGAGGAACACCAAAACTTAATACTATGCCATCCATGAATTCTAATATTTATGCCTCCATGGCATATTTCAACATCTTGAAAAATAGTTCATTGGTATGAGGACCCATTTATGTCTTACACTTGATGGTTGATTGATCATACCAATGAAATCCAATCCCCATTAAGCAAATAGTTGGTTTTCTTGAATTGGTCTGAGAGGGAAAGCTCCTAATCTTTTCTTGCTTATAAATTAAGCACACTTCTCATAGTTCCTTACCCATTTTGTGCATATTTTAATATTTCAAGCTAATAATAGCCCCTCTCATCATTTTGATGGTTGTAGTTCTTACAAATAAATATCCATTTGGTGAACCATCATGAAATTCTTTGATCACCTTAGGGACTTGATTGTGCTCAATACATTTTAGCATGACTCCATTCATATATTTTATAAATAATACTCCATCAACAAAAACATAAGGAATGGATTAAAGTCTATAATACCTTTTCTTAGACTATTGAAAGTCATACAAGTACTTGTCAGTCTATAGGAAAATGGTCATGTCACAGATCTAGATATTAAAAAGAGGTGGATTGGCTGGTGAAGATGTACTTTAAGCATATACTTCTTTAGATATTTTCTATATTCTTGATATCATAAGCTAGTTGTTCACATAATCTCTTTCTTATTACAGTCTTTGTAATTATGATGTCTATGTCATATTCCATGACTTTTATGATCCATCCTACTCTTTTTTCATTTATTTCCTCACTCAGAAGGAACTCTTTAATACTTTGGTGACTAACCATCAAATGAATTTTATTTTTGGAGAGCATATTCCTAAAAATTTTGAGATCTTTAATTACAAAATATACTTACTTCTCCATGAAACTATAATTTGCTTCATAATCCTTCAAGGATTGACTAAAAATATATATTGGATATTCCAATTGTTCTTTATTCTACTATGCCAGAATGGTTGAGATGTTGCCTTCCCCTTTAAATGTATAGATAATGAAATATTTCTCATAGTTGGAGTTGACTAGGGTAGGAACCTAAGAAATAACCTACTTGATGGATTGAAAACCATCTTTTCCTTCTCGTGTCTAGCTAAAAATGATACCCTTCTTAGGAATTTTAGTAAGGGGTTTGTCCATATGGGCAAAAATTTAAAAAAATATTCTTATGAATTCAATTTTTTGAGGAAACTCTATAATCCCTTATTATGGCTTGATAGTGATAATGTAGATATAACACTGATTTTCTCTAGGTATATTATAATACCCTATTTTGAAATAATGTGTCCTAGTGATTTCCCTTCATGAACTATGAAAACACACTTTTTTGGATTGAGGAAACTCTGAATTCTTTGCACCTTTCAAAAAATCTCTTATGGCGATCCAGGTCTGCATCATCAAGCTTTGAGTAAATAATGATATCATCTATGTATACTGAGATCATCTCATTTATCAAACCTCTAAAATCCATATCCATGCCTCTCTAGAATGTTGTACCAACATTAATAAGATTAAATGTCATATTTTTATATACATATATACCCCATTTTGTGGTGAAGGTGGTCTTGAACTAGTCTGATTCCTACACTAGGATTTAGTTATATCTAGAATAACCATCTAGAAGTAAAAAGATTTTACATCTTGATATAGTTTGCAGAATTTGATCCATGGGTGGAAAGGGATAATTATCCTTTAAAGACACTTTTTTAGATCCTTTAAATCTATATAAATCCTAATTTCACCATTATTTTTCTTATAGGGACCAAATTAGCAACCTAGGATGAGTGTTTGATAGGGAAAATGATGTTTTCCTCTATTAGTTTAGATAAATCACTCAACATTAGGGGTTATATTTTTGGATTAAATGGTCTCTAATTTTAACTAATAGACTTGGTATTTGGATCAAGATCTATTGTATGGTAGGCTAAGATAGGGTCAAACCCCTTAGATCATGATTACCTCAAACAAAGTTATCGTTAAATTCTTGACACAACTCAATGAAATATTTTTTTTCAAAATCATTTCATACATTTATTATCTTTAGTGATTTTTATTTTGAGATGACTACTAGCTCATAATATTCTTCATTTATCATGATATTATTATTTTTTATTTTCAACTATTCATCTAAATTTAAGATACTCTCTAAAGTGATGAGGCCCATGGGTAATTTTTTCATCATCAACTAAATGATTTAATATGCATATTTGTCTTGGAGTCTAGACTATTTTTTATCAAAAAAATTATCTTATTCTCTTAAAAAATTAGTAATTTTTTGATCACTATCAAAGAATTTCTAGTTGGTTACATTATCAAGGATAGATGGCCTCACTATCAACTTTACATGACTATTTTTATTCTTTATTTATTTAGGTAGATTATACTAGGAGCCTATTGATATCATATGATAAACATATTTATTTTGTTCTCTTGGTACCACTTTAATATTTAGAGTCATAAATTATTCTAACAGGTCCCAAATCCTATGTTTGTAAGACCTCAGTAAATTGTTCTTAGTTATGCTTCTATATCTTACTTGGTGAATAATTAATTCAATATGATCAAATATCTATAAGGATCTTATCCCTCTTTCCTCATCCTATTTTATACCTCAATTTAAAGCTTCATATTTAGCTACATTATTTGTGTAGCTAAACTAAAGTCTAAAAAAGAGAAATAGATCTCCTTTTATGGAGAGATCAAGACAACACCTGAACCTACACCATTCCTAATTCTCGAATTGTCAAAGAGTAGTTTCCACATTCCTTAAATTTATTTAACTAGTTATACTAGGTTAGGGATGATTTCATAATTTTCATGAATGCAATATGTAACTAACCCAATTTACTATACATAGTCATAAGGATTAAATTGGAGATCTAATCCCCATTCATCTAGATGAGTGTCTAGAATTTACTCTACAGATGTTGTAACTTCATGATCAACCTCCTCTTCCTGATCCTAAAATATATAATTCATGTCTATAGGGATAGGAATGTATGGCTTAATATGGTCTTTAGTAGTTGGCTTAGATATTATTATTACTCTTATTCAATATATCATCCTAAGCAACATGTGATACTAGTCTACATATAAATATCCTCCCATTTTTGTAGTGATATCTCTTGAAATAAAATTTAAAAAATAAGGTTGGAGATCAATAACTGAGATATATTAGGAAATTGACAAGCTTGGACATACATGGATAGTGAGATTTAGTCCTTTAATTATCCCTATTATTTGAACAAAAATCCCATCCAATTTTACTACAATTTTTGATACAAGTGTATACTTAATACCAAGAGCATCAACTATTTTCTTGGGCATGACAGAACTACTAGCCCCTGAATCTACCATGCATTTATGAATGAGATGATTACCTACTATGGGTGAAAGATAAAAAAGGGGGAATATTACCATTTTTCTCATTTTATTGTCATTTTGTGGTTGACACAAATTAATGACAACATTATCTCCCTTGGTCGGAACTGTGTCCACTATCTAGAAGTTTTTCAAAGCTTCCTATAGCAAAACCCTTTCCATAAGAATGGATAGTGGTTCTTGTATAGTGAAATTTAAATTTGTATTATTCATCTACTCATAATATTTAAAGGAATCTTACCAAAATTCACTAGTGCCTTTACAGGAGATATATCTTCTTTTACATGATTTAGAGTTGGCACTTTTGATTTGGAGTGGCCCGTGGGCATAAAGGGTGGCCTTTGTATTGTGTTTCTCTTTGTAGGTTCTTGTACAACTTTGGAAGTTTAGCTTGTTCCACCCCAAGAGGATGATCAATTTTTATTAGTATCTTATTTAAATGTGTATTGAATACCATTAGACCTCCACCATTGAACAATGCCTCCTCTTGATTTACACCACAAAAGTCTTCCTCTGACTAGTTTAAAAGAGAAAATTCACCTTGAGTAGGTTATTGTGTATCTAGTTATTGTAAATTATCCTCTTCTTGTTGTATTTGTGTGTTTAATATGCCTCACACCATCAAATATTGACTAATGACACCATTAGGATAGGTATTCTTATTAGGTGGTTGAGCATAAGGATAACACCATGTGTACTCCTAAGATAGGTTATTCTAAATAGGTACAATAGTTTTCAAAGTACCTAGTGGAGGTAAAAAATAGATGTTTGGAGGTTTTACTTGCATATTTTAACCTTACAATTGTGAATTACCTTAGTATAGCTACCTATTAGGTTGGTATGCTTGGTTAGTTTGTTGATAAGGCATGTAGTTATAGGATTGTTCCCTCTTCATTACTACTAACTCATTGCAGAAACTCTTAAGTAGTGACTTAACCTCATATAAATCATTTTTAGGTGATTTGATCATGGTGTGAATTATAGTAATTGTAGGTGGTGTAGGAGTTATTTCTTTAAATGGAGGCATTGGTGGCATTGGGGCAATTTTTCTTGCTTAAATTAAATAATTTTCTACCTTTATTATAATTTCATAGGCATTGATAAGTGTGGTGCCACCCATTGGCTGAATCATAATAACTATATCAATATTCAAGGCTCTTAAGTAATAAAGAAAGCATTATTTGGAGTTAGCTTGACTGATACTAGAATTCTATTCCATGTCTTTTGAAAATGGAAATTGAAATTAGTCATGTGCTCATGAGGATCTCATTGAATAGTAGTTAATTATTCAGTCAGGGAGAATTGATCACTCTTATATTCAAATTGAGTGCATAGTGTAGTGCCTAAGTCATCCAAACATAGATGGAATTTAGAGGCAAGCCTCTATACCATTTTAAGGATTTACCCTTGAAAAAGGAGATTATAAGTTTTATTGTAACATTTTTTTGTACCAGGTTTTGGACTACACAAAGGTTAGAAATGTCTTGTATATGTTCTATAGGAGTGGTGGAATTTTCACTAGTAAAATATGGAAGGATTTTTAAAGCCAAGGTAGGTATATCATCATATTGAGCCAATTGGAGTGGGTTATCTCCATTGAAAGTATGA
Organism: Torreya grandis; assembly: GCA_037957365.1. Taxonomy (NCBI): domain Eukaryota; kingdom Viridiplantae; phylum Streptophyta; class Pinopsida; order Cupressales; family Taxaceae; genus Torreya; species Torreya grandis. The sequence goes on from JARHVA010001858.1 coordinate 729,358, forward strand.
AATTTAAATTCTAGCCATAATGGGATGTATGAATTTGATGAGAATATTTGAAGGAGATGAAAATAAATTTTTAGGATATAATCTAGGGTAAGATATAGATGATCTTGATCTCTTTATAAATGGAAATGATAATTCTAAGAAAATCATCTCTCTTACATTTTGTAGATGATCTAGTTTATTTGTTTCACATGTGTAAACCTTGAATTCCTAAATCTATAAGCCATTGGAGTCACTAGGTTATTTTATAATATGTAGGAGGATCATACAATAATTTTTTGAGAATAACACTAATCTCTTTGTAATTCTTAGGTCCCTTTAGGCATGTCAAAAACTATTATCACAAAGATTTTTCACCCATTCTTAATGTCATATCTCATTGTGCAAAAATATAATGATACAATGGGATCACCTCCAAGATATAAGACCTTAGTGAATTGAGGTGAACCTCTAGATAAGGTTAACTTCCTTTCATTAAATTTAGTGTAATTGATAAAATAATATTTTACGTAGAAATTTTGATTCTTAGTGATCTTGCTCCTAAAATAGGGTTTAACTGGGGAAAAGAGTCTTGGGAATGAAATTGCAAAACTAAAAATGGTGATTGCACCATATATATTGTAGTAGATTTTAATGATTTATTAAATGAACATAATAGAACAATAAATATATTTAAATTTTTAGTAGCACAAACTCATGCAAATGTGAAATCAAAGGCAATATTTGATATTTTCATATAAGGGACAAGATTCTTTTTTTTTAATCAAGCAATCTTGAAAAAGGGTAAAATAATACCAAAAGTGAAATTTTATTACTAGAATAAGAATTAGAACATACACAAATATTTAAATAACCTTGTGTACATAAATATTACACAAATAAGAAAGGAAAATCTTTAATTTATTCTCATTCTCTAGGTTACAACATGTAGACAAGTTATTCAAAATGCAAAATAATATATCTAAAAGAAAAATAATAAATGGAATATGCCATACTTCCCATATTTATAAAAAAAATATCATAAAAGATATGTAGTTAATGAGGAAATCCATTCCTAGTTGAATAACATTCAAACATATAGAAACTTCATGAAAAGAGGTGTGATTTATAGTTGTTATGGCATCCTTAGCATGGTGAACAAGTTGGAAAAGAACATGAAAGATTAGGGAATTCCACTCAACTAATGGACCCATGGGGGAGACTTAGAAATATTCATGAAATGCATATGTCCTCTTTAGTTTAGATACAATGTCTCTTTATGTAATGGGGATGCCAAAGTGAAACTTCAATTCTAGAACAAAAGATAAATTTAGATAACTTAAGTTACTTTTTTGCAAAACTCTAACTTGTGATTTTCAATTGGCACTTTTACAACTTTCAAGACACGACTTTGTCAAAACTAGAGTTGTGTTTTACAATAAGTGCTTTAACAACTTAAGTAACACAAACTTGTCAAAATAGAAAGTGTAATTTGAAATTTTTCTATTTATAATTTTCAACCTATCAAAATGGAACATGAAAATTACACATTGTTATTTCTCAAAAAGAGCTATCAAAATTATAGATATAATTTACAAGTTATGTTTCTGTAACTTTAAAATATTTTTATAATAATGAAAATAAATTATAAAAGAATGCTTTTGATAGAAAGAACTAATATAAAACCAGAACATCTGCTGACTTTTTATCCTTCTTGCCTTGTATCTTTTTAATGTATGCATCAAAACTCTTGAAGATCTCCAAGATTCTATCTTCATCGGGACAAAAATTTTAGAAATTTCTTATCTCACATTATGTTATTTTATCAAAGAGTTCCATTCTGAAGGCTTGATATGCTTCAGTCTCTTTACATATTTGATCCAATGCGTTATAGTACTTGATGAAATAATGGATAGAGCTCAAGCTAAAAGTTGTATCTCTTGATAATTATTCTTCAACCACTTAATTTGTATTTATCCTAAACTCCCTAAACTAAAAGTCCCTAATCTTGATAATCTATTTCTCAACATGACAACTTATTCAACAAATCTTAAATGTCATATAACATATCTATGGCTTTGCCATGTATAAATTTAGCCTTATGGGTGTTATCTTGAAGTATCTTTATTCTAAACTGAGTTTATTTGTCTAATTTATCTTTTTCTCCATCCTTTTTCACTATATTTTCTACAAGGAGAATGTCAACATCAATCTATTCCACAACTGTCAATTTTGTTTAGAAAACTTGTAACCTTTTTGTCTCTTCCTCATACTTGTTGATATGCTCTCTTAGGGTGATTATTCTCTCCTTTAGAGTTATATAATGATCCATTACTAAATAAATAACTTTGTTTCCCTTTGAGATGAGTTTTTCTACCAATTTTGTGGTGGCCCTTCCCATGTTGCCAATTTATGTCACTACATTAAGTGTTTCTTGACCTGTGTTCTAAGTGACAAGTTGTCTTAGTTGAATAGTGGGCTCAATGAATTTATTGAGTGTGATAATTAATTGTTTAACCTTTTTCTTCATCTCCTATATAATGACCTTGTCATTATATATTTTCTCAAAGAGATAGGTAATGTTGGATTAAAAATCATATTTAAATACCTCCCTCATAAGATGTCCAAGGTGAACTTTTGAGACCTAGTAATCCCCCACCAATAAATCTTATTTCTTTTTGGTGGGGGGACTACAATTTCTTAATTCTTTTCCCCTGATAAATTATATAATATTATTAAAATGTTCTAAGGAGTTGTCTTGGATTTCTTATGTGCATTTGAGAGAGAAAAATCCAATGTATTTGGAGACACCATCTACTTGCATTTCTTTCCCACTATCCATGTTAACCAACTGTGAGTTGCATCTTATTTTTATGACAATATCACTTGACAATATGCAACTAAAGATTTTTCAATAGTGGGCATGGTAAAAAGTGTTATATCATGTACTAATATTGTCATTGATTGTTTGGCAAATGTCTTTACCACATGCTCCCCATTTATGGGTTGAGGGTCCACATTTATATCATTATCTTAATCCTTCTCTATCTCCTTTATAAGGTTTGGAGTATTATGGAAGTGGAAGAGGTAGGGGCATGGAAACATATGTCTCTACTAGGGGTGTGGGAAATGGAAGTGATATCAATGGAGGCATAGACACAAGGAGTTGGAATTGAAGAACTAGTGGAAGTGTAGATTCTAAAGCCTTAAATGAGTCAATAAAATTGTTTGGGACACTCAAGGTTGTTAAAGTAGGGAAATATTAAGGGAGATGGAGATGAAGAAGTAGTTATCCCAAGGGTTGGGATGGCTAATGGAATTATAGTTAGAATGATCGAATCCATATCTATACATTATTGTGTAGTTTTGGTGATTAATGTAATGGAAGGAATTATAAATTAGATAGAGTGAATTATGGAAGGGGGATTGATATTTTGGAAGAGGTAGTTGGAATGGAAACTTGATTTTACAATTAGGGGTATACCTAAGTGTCTAATTGACTTGATTATATGGTTGGAAAAGGGCTTATTGACACATGTAGACTAGTAGGATTAGAGGGTGGAATCACTTGAGGTGAAGAAGGAGTGGTGACAAGAGGAGGAGGTGTTGTAGTTATAGGAATAATAGAAATAGGTGAGGGATGTATCATAGAGATTGGATTTATAACTATAACTAAGATGGGATTTGAAGTTACAGTTACCTCAACTATAGTTGTATCCTCAAATGAAATGATTATTTGTTGATTTTTTATTTCTCCTTAGATACTTGATTTTCCCTTTTTTTCCTTTGGTTTCTTCTTTCTCTTGTGGGAGATCACTTTCCTATTTGGTTTCTCTAGGAGTGTTCCACCACTAGAACCTTCTACTCATGGTGGTACTCCTTTTTTTGAGATATATTAGTTTACCATTAATGCTTATTATCTCTTTGGTCACTTGGACCCATTTACTCTTGAGCTATTTGAGTGTTCTATTTATTACATGGGTGGTTCTATCTATTAGAGAGAGAAATACTTAGGAATGGACTGCCTTACTACTAGAAAGGGTTGTAAGTAGATCTTATTACTATGGTAGACCTTATCTATTAGGGACTCATCATATACCAAGTCCTCAAGGACTGGTGATAAGTTAAAATCTTTGACCTAATCCAAGGTCATTATTAAATATTCCTTTAGTCTTACTTCATCTTCATCATCCAAGTCCTCTAATTATTATTCAATGTAGGGTACATGGGAAAATGTTGAAATTACTAGTGTACTAGTGATATTACCTTAAACATCATAGAATGGTCTTGCCTCCAAAAACCTCAAGGTCATTTATGTCATTTCTACATCTACACACTTGGATTTTTCTAATGAGGGGCATGTGTACCTATATATACTGATGGGGAAATGAATTACCAATTTGTTTTTACTAGATAATAGCTTATGAGTTTTAAATAGTTACTTCACTAGATTCATCAAATCCCATTTGTCACTTGCATACCTTAGAATGGTGTAAGGATAAAAGTTGAATCCACACATTCTATGTATGATTATGTGGGTAACTGGATGAAATGGGAACCCCAATTTCTAATATTTGAAGTGGTAGCATCATAGAATCTTTTCCTCTCTAGTTCCTTGTTGAACATAACTATGATGCAGTAGATGAATGCATCATTTACTCTCCTAAAGTGTTTCCTACTTGCTTCAAGAGTGAGATTATGGTAGTAGTTAGACACTTTATTTTCTTGGTCAACTACTATGTTGAGTCTTGGGAGAGCTCTCCCTTTAGACAATATATAAACTGGTCAAGAATTCATATAGAACTTACCTATATTTTAGACCTCCATAAATTGCTTGTGGACAGAGTCACTAATAAGTTATGCATAGTAGATGTATTTTTTATTCTCATGGATATCCCATATATATATATATATATATATATATATATATATATATATATATATATATATATATATATATATATATATATATATATAGATAAATCTAGTCTTGTAAGTTCATTACATCAAGGCTACTAGTGATTCTCTATAGTAATATGATTATATCATGTACCTCATCTTTGAAATCAATCCTTGAAAATGTTTTATGAAATTTAGTGGATGCATCCCTATGGATCTCTAGTTCTAATTTGTTCATTACTATCTAACATTCTATGTTGTTTCCTTAAGATAATTGTCTTGAGGAACCTAGATTTATATCTAGGTAACTCTCAAATTTAGGTATCAAGAACATGGAGCCAATGAATTCTAGGTCCATATTTATAATAATTTCCCCTTTGTCATTCAACACCTCTCTCTTATCTACATCATAATGTTATCTTAGTATAAGTACCAACTCAAGGCTTTTCATAGTTAGGAGGAAAACTATTGCCTGGGGTAGTCTAGAGTCATAGATTATTTAGATCCAATTATTCTTGAATTCAACATTTATTTTGGTCTAGAAATCACCTAGGTCAATGTGACCTAGGTCTGTGTCTGTAATCTCAATTGTGTTGGATTCCAAACTAAGATTGATACTAGGTCATTTAAATTTTTACTTCATCTCTTTCCCAAACATGGATTCTAAAGAAAATACTAGGGGGAAACTAACTATAAAGCTGGTAAGATTTTTAGGTGCAAAACATAAGTGGAAAATATTATAAAAATTAGAGTTGATATATATAGTGGAAAAGCATGTTGGGATCTAAGGTTGCAAATACAGGTTGAAATCTTCGATGGAGATGGGAGTTGAAAAATACACTTGCATTTCTTGGTGGAAACTTCGGTAGATATTGAGGTTGCTTAATGCACTAGAAAAGTTTATGGGAATGTGTGATTGCAAATGCAAGTTGAAATATTATGTGTTTTAGAAGTGTGAAACATAGGTGGAAAGTCTATGGGGACTATGAAGAAACCTTTTAAAGGAATATACTAGTTTTTGGGAGTATCTCAAGAATATTTTTCTGGTTTGTATGGAAACTTGGGGAACCCTAAGTTTTCACTATGAAAAAATGGAAAATGAAATCATGAGATTTTTGATACTATGAAACCAACCTATACCTTAAAAATGCCTAGGCAAGCAATAAAAAAACCTATCTATAATTAAATTCACAGTAGAATGCAAGAAATGGAAGCAAGTTCATTTTTTAGAAAACTATGGATTTAAAACATACAAGGTCTAAAATAATACAATGCATTGGGGTATATGACATCATATCATGGTGTGCTACTCAATTGTGTGGTTTGTAGAGTTGAAGGCATAGCGGTGTTATTTAGTAGGTTCATGGTTTAACGTGAGAGCTCCAAACTCAATTAGTAGGATTAAATAATGACTTAATCTAATACATAATTTCATTTATATATGTTGATATTTCCTATAATAAATACCCCAATGGTGGTGGTTGGTGGATATTTGGAGTCTACAAACAACTTCACAACTTTACAATTTTGCTAATTGCATTTTGACATCTAGATTCCATAGGATTGGTTTGTTTAACCCTTTAAAAATGGGAAGGTGGAACTCAAGGAGCAATTTGAAACATTTAAAATTAAAATTTGCATTTGGAGTTATATATTCCATACGGAAGGTGGTCGATGGGAAGTAGAACTCAGATTGTAATTTACAACTTTGCAAGTTGAAAAGTAAAATTAGAGTTCTGATTTTCAGTTGAAGTGTTGCATGAGAAGTAGAGTTTGCGAAGCAATTTTAAATTTTTCAAATTGAAAATTTCATTCCAATCTTCAATTTTTAAAGGCTTATGGAAATGATTTTGTTGGGTTAATTTAATACATTTTTCCAAAAAATTAATGGGTCTCCCTTAGGGTACATGACATTTTGACATTTTTGGGAAAAATATCAATATGAAGCATAGTGAAGATTGGTGAATTATGTTAGTACATGCATGAGAGAGTGTATAAAGTTGTGTAAGCATGATAATGAGGTAAATAAGAGTTTAAAAGAGTTATAATTTCAGTTTTTAGGATTAGTTATGACATGAAGAAACCTAATAAGAAGGTATAGCCTTGGTAGCATGTTGAAGTGAGTAGTCTAAGGCTTGTGAGAAAAATATTAATAATGTGTGATCATTACATGAGGTTTTATGACATGAGTATGATTTTTTGAGAGTATTTAAATATTTTTTAAGGTGTGATCAAGGTCTAAGTGTGGCTTATATGTATAGGCCTTATGTGCAAAGAGACCTAGTATGGCCTAATGAAGGTTAAAGTTTAGTTTCCAAGATACTAGAGATAATGTGATATTTTATAGAGGTGTGAGAGGTTTGTTTAAGTGTGTTTGTGAATTTTGAGATCTTGAGTTGAATAAGAAATCAAAAAATATGGTTTTGAGGTTTCCTATGTCCACAACATGAAGGGATCTTAACCTAAGGACTTCCATGTGATCGTTGGAATGTGCAACATTTGATTTAGATCCTAATAAGTTTATGGATGTTTGGTAAGGGTCCTATATAAATTTTTCAAGCATTGGTTTATAGATTAAGGTCACAATATTTATGAATAATTGTTAATATGGTAAGGTGGTCTTAACCCTCTCTAAAACCCAATGACCCTATATGTAATATATTGATATGAATGGATTATAATTAATTGGGTGACCTATTTTGATGATTACATCATGTAGAGGACTATCTTAGGTATATATAAGTAGTATTGGTCTAACACATGAGTGAATGGATCCTATAAGAAAACACATATTTCTCAAGAATTTGTTATAACGGGAGAGTTGATTGAGTCAAAGTTGCTAATTGGATGGAGGTTTAGTATTGAGACCTATGTAATAAAACCATGGTGGTTTATAAATAATTTAAAGCCTTAAAATATGTTAAACTAGTCTTGAAAGTTGGCCTATCGCTAAAAAGGCCTAGTGAGAAAGATAGTGAGAAAAATAGGCAAAAGTGGGAATGAGATTAGGCATGTGTTTGCATGGATTAGGAATGGATCTAATTACACTAGGTTATTTTTAAATATATATAACGCATATCCATAATGTAATTTTTTTAATAATCTTGTGTATGACATAAATTTTCTATCAAACTGACTTGACTCACATAGTGAGGTCTATGTATAATAAAGCCATGAGATTGGTCTGTAAGACCAATATTTATATCTGAGCCTATAATATAGTTATTTTAATTTTATTTGATGATTTTTAAAGATAATATATGTTTTTTAATTCATTTTTTTATGACTATTTTTTGAAGTCTTTTAAAGTTATGAGTAGTCATCTAGCAGGGATGAGAATGAGATTATTTGCATAGAGTTGAAGAGTCTAATGCAGATGAATATGTTATTAGGTTATATTATGCTATTATGAGTGTATTTATATACATTAAATGTTCCTATATAAATTTTTGTGGTCAAATGATCATAACTAATTTTTGAATCTAGTTGGTAGTTCTGAGTGGTCATGTTACAAGAATGAGTTAGAGGATTTAAGCCATATGTTATAGTGTTAAACTAACATGGTGATTACCTTTAAGTAATTTAGGTTATATATATGATTAAAGTGGTTTTATGCTTCAGTTTTGGTTTGTAGATTTTTTGGGAGTAAGAAGGCCTAATTATGAGTAGACCTAATGGTGTGGTTAAAGGAGTGAAATGAGATAAATGGTGTTGGAAACCTAATGTGATATTATCATGGGTATAATTTAATTGTGTTTTAAGTGTTTCATCTATTTTTGGATACTCAATATGTTCTAAGGAGGACAATATGAAATGTGTGTTTTGAGAAGGCCTAATTACATTAGGTCTCTATTAGGCCTAATGATGGTTTTAGTCCTTCTAAGTGGTGATAAACCTATGTAGTGGTTATTTATCCTATGAAACATGGTTTTTTTTATATTCTAATGGTGATCCAAGTATTTATAGGTTTGAAACCAAACAAGGTATGTGAAAGCAAGAGTCAAGTATAAGAAGAAGGTCTAATAGGCCTAATTTGACTAGTTAGAATATTAAGGGGATGAATAAATGAAATAAAAGTTTAGAAACTAGGTATATAAATTTAAATACCATAATATAGGTGTATTTAATATGTCATGAAGTTATATTATTTATTATATAGATGATGAGCAAGGTCATATGACCTAAATATTTTAAGAAGAGGGTTAGTTGAGTGAAGAGGCCTAATAGGTTATTTAAGAGAGATAAAAGAGAGTGAGAGAAAAAAGGTGATAATCATCATTTTATTGATAAATATGTGTCCAAATGTGATCATAGGTTCTAGGTGGTTGATCTAGTTTTGACTCACCTAGGGTGTTGTTACCTCCTTACAAGTTGGTGCTTGTTAAAGGCCTAGTTGAGGTGGTGATTGAATAGTGAGGGGTTGGTCCTCCTTATGGGGTTAATACCTCACTAAATATTGATTTATTACTCACTTAGAATATATTAAAAGTTATTTTTAGTGGGTTTTAATTCCCATGATGGATCATCACATATCTCTTGTGTTTATATGTTTTATGCTTATGTGGATGCTTATTTATACATTAGTTGATGTATGTGTTTGAATGAATGATAAGTGAAATAAAATGATTATTTTAAGGGAACTAATTCACCCCCCTCTTAGTATTTTTTTTTTAAATAATTTGTATCAGAGTAGGTCCTTTGAAGTAGACATAATATCCTAAAGGAAATCCCAAGCAAGTGAAGATGGATAGTCAAGCACAAAGTGGTTTATCTACAAGTAAGGATCCATTATTGAATGGATATAATTATGATTTTTGGAGTATCATGATGAGAAAATATTTTATGTCTCAAGGTCATGATGTTTTTCAATCAATTATAGATAGGTATACATAACCCTCTATTTCCCATTTAGATGTAACAGGTAAGAAGGCTAATGATAACAATTCAAAAGCAATAAATGGTATTATTTATGGCCTATTATACGTATATATTATAAAGGTGATGCAGTATGTGTCTTATAGATATATGTGCTAAATTTTTAATACTATCCATGAGGGATTCTCCAAGGTCAAGATGGGTAAATTGTAAACCCATAGAAGATAGTTTGAAATACTAAGGATGAATGAAGATTAGACCATTGTAGACTACCTATTGAGGGTTGATGAAGTGGTTAACATCATAAGATCCATAGGTGAAGAGGTGAAAGAGTTTACTATTATTCAAAAGGTATTTAGATCTATATATCCTTAGATTGATTCAAAAGTGTCTATTGTTGAAGAGATGTAAGATCTAGATAAGCTAGAGATGGATGGACTTCATGGCACCCTAAAAGCCTATGAGATGAGGAAAAGTGAAGGAATACCTGAAAATAAGGAAGATATATTCAAGGTAGAAAATAGGTTAAAGGAGAAGAATACATAAGGTAATAAATTCAAATACAATGATGATTATAATATTGATGATGATTTCTTGATAGATATATTTATAATAAAGTTGAAAACTGGTTCAGGAAAATACAAGGGTAACATACCCTTTAAGTGCTTTAATTATGAAAAAATTGGAAACTTTGATAACAAGTGACATCATAAACATAATAAAAATGATGATAAAGAGAATGATGAAGGTCATGATGATGACAAGAAGTCATATATGTCTGATAAGATCAAGAAAAGTTTCAAAAAGTGAGATTATAAGATGTTTTTTAAGAACAAAAGAAGATTTTACACAAAGGAAGATTGTAACTCAATTGATGAGAGTGAGAGAATTGATTCTGAGAGTGACCATAAAGGTGTAAGTCCTAATGTAAATAAATATATCTTCATGGATTAGGAAGTAATATATTCAAATTAATAACAGTCCATGTGGTTTGGAGGTAGTGTTGGTGATTCAGATGAAGAATAAGATGAAGAGGACTTTGAGGTTGAGTTAATGAATTCTCTAGAAGAACTAAAGATCATGAAGAAGAACAATTAGGTGATGATGTATCTTGTTAAATACTATGAAGAGAAAATCAATTTTTTTGAAGAGAGATTGAGCAACATCTACAAGGAATAAGAAGAAATAGTCAAATAGCTTAATAATCAAATAGAGATTGTGACTGCAAGTTAAAAGGTTAAATAAGAAGAATGTGTCAGGTATGTAACTTAAGTGGATTCCTTAAGATCTGATTGGGATCAAGCATCAAGTAAGGTGAATTCCTTTGTGGATTTTGAAAAGAGTATCAATGATCTATACAACATTTTAAGTATTCAAAATAATTCTAATGATAAAACAGGTCTTGGTTTCAATGGATACCAAAAGAATAATATTAATGTGATCAAGGAGAATCATACCTTAATGTCAATTTTCAATAAAGGAATAATGGTGTTATTAGAATGAATACTAATCCTATCAGTTAGCTTAATGCTATAAGGTATGCTAATCCTTTCAATGGTTATTGTTATTCATGTAACAAATTTCTTCATGTAACCAATTAGATCATAGAGTAAGGCATTGTAAAAGACCCTCCAAAAATGAATATGCATGGAACTATGAGGAAAATCATAAATAAAGGGATATGAATGAGGTTTATTATTATAGTTGGCATGATATAATACACACTAAAATATAATATACTAGTAAATAAAGAGGAAATCATCAGTCAAAAGGTATGGGTAATGGTGTGTTTCCATCAAGAGGAATAGTGTGTTTAAATTATCAAAAGGTTATTCATATTGCATTGTTTTGTAAGAATGGACTCTCAAGTCAAATAAATAAGGTTGAGGACACTAGAGTGTAATAAATAAGAAAATATATTGAATGGAAACCAAAGGTAGTTAAGGTGAATGATGACTAGTCTAAAAGTCTAAGTGGAATATTTTCCATGGTGGAGCATAGTTTAAATGTAAAGGAGTGACATGAATTCTCTCTATTAGTTTAGGTTGTGGATGAAGGAGTCAACGCAAATAGATTGAGTTAGAATGCTTTTCAAATAGACATTTAAGAGTTTAAGCCTAAGAGGACCATGAAGAAAGTTTAGTCTAGTGAGGACATGGAGATCTTGGAATTTATTGAGTTTATGTTGTTTTAGTACCCTATAAAAGAGGTGACTTAATGAGGCTTCTTGGATGTACTCAGCTAGTGAGTAGAAGCATGGAAGATGTTTGGTCTAAGGGGGATATTTTTAGTTGGTTCATGAGTTTAAAAAGAAGATCTGTGTTGAGAAGTGGTTCTTATTGGTTTAGAGTTTCTTTCTCAAAATAAGAGTTCTTTCTTTAGTTGTTGATAGTTGAGTGTCTTTCACATGTTGAGGTATACATGAGCTTATAAGGATAATTTTCGCATGTCAATTTTTTTTCAAAGAGATATTATTTGAAGATAAAAGGTATTATTCCAATTATTCTAGGTCCAAAGATCATATAGTTGTTAAGAGATGACACTTTATCATTAATGTCAAATGGAGAGAAAGTTCTAGTTTGGGAGAAAGGTCAGCTTGAACAAGATACAACTTGAGGATATGAGAATGATCAACTTTTTTTGAGTTTCACCATCAATGAAAAAGAGGAATATTGTTGAGGTATGTTCCTATTTTGGTGTTGTGGCATTGATGTTTTCATTTATGTCAAGGTTAAAATTGATGTCATTAATGTCAAGGTCAAAGTTGATGTCATGCATGGTGAAGTGTTATATGACAAGGAAATCTTACGATAAGGGATAATTTGAAGTAAACCTATTGTATCTATATTGGAAGATAATTTAAATTTAACCTGGTAATTCTTCTAAGGTTGATGACATGTTTTAAAGTCAAGATCAAGATCAAGATAGAAGGTAAGCATATTGTTAAGCACTAGTATTGAGGAACATTGTCATATCATGAGCCTATTGAGAGTAGTGTTGTATTTAGAAAATAATAATTAAATAATTTTATTGGTTGATATCATTGAGAGTTATCTTGTTTCATTTCAAGTCTTTAAGTATTAGGTGTCTTGAGAATCCTAGTCTAGCCCTACGAGAAGGTGTATGCATAAAGCATAGTGAAGATTGGTGAATTGTGTCAGTAAAAGAATGAGAGAGTGTAAAAAGTTTTGTAAGAATGATAATGAGGAAAATAAATATTTATAATAATTCCAAGGTCATTTTTTTGGCTTAGTCATTGCATGAAGAGACCTAGTGAGAAGGCACAGACATAGTAGCATGTTGAGGTGAGTAGTCTGAGGCTTGTGATAAGAATATTGGTATTATGTGAGAATGTTATGAGGTTTTATGAAATTATTATTATTTTTTGAGAGTATTTAAAGAGTTTTAAAGGTGTGTTTATGGTTTATTTATGGCTTATAGGTATAGGTCTTACGTACAAAGAGACCTAGTGTGGCCTAATGAGAGGTCAAGTTTTTTTTTTATGATGTTATAGATCATGTGATACTTTATATATGTGTGAGAGGTTGTATCAAGTGTTTTGGTGAATTTTTAGGTCTTTAGTTGAAGAATAAATCATGAAATGTGGTTTTGAGGTTTCATGTGTACACAAAATGAAGGGTTCTCAACCCAAGTACTTTCATGTGCTTGTTGGCACATGCAATATTTTCATGAGATCCTAAGAAGTTAATGGATGTTGTTTAAGGATACTATATCAAGTTTATAAGAATTATTTTGTGGGTTAAGGGCCCAAGAATTATGAACAATCATTAAGACTGTAAGGTGGGCTTAACCCTCTCTAAAATCCTAACAATGACCCAATATGGAATATATTGATAAAAATGGATTAGAATGAATTTTATGACCTATTTTGATGATTTTATCATGTATATTACTCTCCCAAGTACCTATATGTGGCATTTTATTGATAGATAAGTGAGTGGACCCTACAAGAAGAGCCATGTTTCTAAAAAAATTGTTATAATAGGCAGAGTTAAATGAGTCAAAGTTGATAAGTAGATGGAGGTTGAAGATTGAAACTTATATCTTATGAAAATGGTGGTTTATTATCAAGTTATATAGTTTAAATATTATAAACTTATCATATATGTTAACCTATCACTAAAAAGGCCTAGTGAGAAAGACAATGAAAAAAATAGACAAAAGTGGGAATGAGATTAGGGATGTGATGACATGGATTAAGGATGGATCCATTTTAAGTATATGTTTTTTAAATACATATAAAAAATATGAATAATTTAAATAATTTTTGAATAATATTGTGTATGAAAAAATGTTTCTCTCAATCTAACTTGTCTAACATAGTGAGGTCTATATACAATGACGCCATGAGACTGGTCTATAAGACCAATATTGATATTTGACCTATAACATAGTTATTTTAATTTGATATAAATATGATTAAGGATCATATAAATCCATTTTAATTTCATGATATTATTATAAATGTGTTATAATTCATTGTTTCTATGACTGTGTTTTGAAGTCTTTAACAATTCTAATTAGTCATCTAGTAGGGATGAGAATGAGGTGATTTACCTAGAGTTGAAGAGTATAATGAACATGAATATGTTATGCGGGTATATAAGGTTATTTTTAGTGTATTTAAATACATTAAATTTTCTTGTACAAATTTTGGTGGTCAAATGATCATGACTGAGTTTTGAAGCTAGTTGGCAGTTCTAAGTTGTCATGTTACAAGAGTGAGTTAGAGGCTTTAAGACCTGTGTTATAGTGTTTAAAGCACATGGTAATGACCATATGGTAGTTTAAGTTATATAAATATAATTTAATGGTATTTTTATTTGATAAAATTATTTCTATTCTTCATTTTTTGTTGGTAGACTTTTTGGTAGTAAGAAGGCCTAATTATGAGTAGACCTAATGGTGTAGTTCAAGGAGAAATCAGATAAATAGTGTTGAAGACCAAAGGTGATATTATTCATTGATAATTTAAGTTTTTTTAAAAATTTTAATCCATTTTTTGAGAATTAATATGTTCCAATAAGGTCAACATGAAACATGTGCTTTGAGAAGGCCTAATTGCATTAGGTCTTTATTAGGCCTAATGGTGGTTTTGGTCCTTATGAGTGGTGATCGACCTGTGCAGTGGTTATTTATCATATGAAACCTATTTATTGATATATTAAAATGGTGATACAAGTATTTATAGGTTTTTTTTCAACCAAGGTATGTGAAATCAAGAGTCAAGTATAAGATAAAGGTGTAATAGGCCTAATTTGACTAGTTAAAATATCGAGGGGATGAATGAATGAAATAGAAGTTTAGAAACTAGGTATAGGGATTTAAATACAATAAAATATTTGTTTTTAATATGTCATGAATTTATAATAGTTATTATATAGATGATAATCAGGGTCATTTAACCTAAATTTTTCAAGAAAAGGGCTAGTTGAGCGAAGAGGACTAATAGGTTGTTTGAGAGAGATATAAGACTGTGAAGAGAAAAATAAGGTGATCATCATCATTTGAGTGGGAAATAGGTTTCCAAAGGTGATCATATGTTATATTTGGATTATTTTTTTATAATTAATATAGGGGTTGGTTCCTCCTTACAAGTTGGTTCTTGTTAAAGTCCTAGTTGTGTTGGTGCTTGACTAGTGAGGGGTTGGTGATCCTTGTGGGGTTGGTGCCTCACTAAATATTGATTAATTTATTTTAATAATACAGTAAAAGATATGTTTAAATGGGTTTTATCCCCCATAATGGTTTCCTAAATATATCTTATGTTCATATGTTGTATGCTTATGTGGATGTTTGTTTATGCATTAGTTGATGCATATGTTTGAATGAATGATTCATGAATTATAAGTGAAATTGAATTATTGTTTTAAGGTAAATAATTCACCCTCTCCCCATCTTAGTGGATATGCTTCAAAAAATAGTGGCCATCATAAATATTTTCATATGCTTGTTTAAGAAAAGTAAGAACTTTTTCTTTCATAATAAAAATGGAGCAAGGTACCTTCACCATCACGATAATAAAGGATGTTATATCAAAATACATAATTTAAACCCTTTTTTTGAAATTTAATATTTTCACCTAAATTAATTTTTGGAGGATATGTCTAGTGTTTTATAAATTTAATGATGTATTTTTACCATGGGATTTTTTTAATGGTGAGAGCCTTAATATGGTTGATAAGTGAATCTTTTGGTTGAATATAATATGGAGACTTTCTTATTTGGATAATAAAATTGGACTTGGTAAGAACTTTGTGTGGATGAAAAAGATATGCTCAAGAATAAAGTGAATCAAAAATATAATTTTTATCTCTAGGGATAAGATCAATGGTAAAAAATGAATTATTTGGAAAGGATAGTGTCTAATTGATGATAAGGAATAATATTTTTTATTTTAAATTAATAATTACCATTAACTTGGTAAAAGATGAGTTGGGAGTCACCCAAATCATGTAGATATGTTATGTCTAAATCAAGGTATACTCTCATGCCTAGGGTTAAGACTTCATATGCTGCCATGTTGTTAGTGACATCAAATGTAAGGTAAAATGCTAAAGGGATAGTTTTATCAAGAGGACTAGTGAGGATACAACCTACCTATCTCCTTTAATCCATTTTGTGCCATCAAAATGAAGGATCTAAGTATATTTGTGTAAATCTACATTAATTTTAGGAAGTTCTTTGATATATACTTTTGGTTTATTAGTAGTAGGGAATATATAGTAATCTTCAAGATGACTTGCTTCAAGATTAGAAGTGAAGTTATGGAAGTAATATTTAAGAGATATTTCTTGATTAAGACCTTCAATATAGAGAATATTGTCATCAAGAAGACTATCTTGAAGGTGGTCGATAGTTATTATGGGAGCTACTATGAATTTATCAGCAATGATTTATCCTTTGAAATATTTTTGTGTAATAATTCAGAGATCAAATTCCATGAGAAGGACCATCCACTTTTTGATTCTATCTTAAGGAAGAGACTTTAGAGAAGAAGTGATGGAGTGGATCAAAATGAATAATAATGTAAGTGGTTTGATAAATCATATAATGTTAGATATTTTTAGTGGTAAAATATATGGTGAAGCAATCACATTATAATTTTTTATAATGTTTTCCAAAGTCAATGAGGCCTTGACTAATATAATAGATGGCATATTCCTTTCTGGTATCATCATGTTAGGTAAGCATTACCCCAACTAATCTAGATATGGAATAAGTATATACGATTAAAGGACAATCAGTAGAAGGTAGATGAAGAGTGGGTGGGTAAAGCAAATATTTTATAATATTGTCAAATGATTTTTGACAATGATCCATCAATTTTAGGGCAATACCTTTATTGAGAAGAGAATTAATAGAATAGATACAGTAAGCCATTTTATGGACAAACTATTTAATTTCCCCAAGTTTACAAAGGTAAATGAGAATATATAGAATGGAACAAGGGATGGGCATGTTAACAATAACATTGATCTTGGTAGGATTTACATCAATGATGAAAAAAGAGACTATTAACCCCCAAAATTTACTAGATGTGACACCAAAAACACATTTTTAGGGATTTATTCTAAATTTATATTTAATGATGTGATCTAAAATGATAGCAAGATCAAAAAGATGTCTCTTTTAGATTTTGTACTTGAATTCGTCTACATAGGTTTCTAAAATTTTATGGATAAGATCATGAAAAATGTGGGTCATCACCCATTGATAGGTAGCTCTAGAATTTTTCATGCTCAAGGACATTTTAATATAAAAATAGGCACCCCATTCCATGGTGCAAGTTATTTTATGTTGATATTTAAAGGCAATGTGAATTTGATTATCACCCATGAAACCATCCATTAGGGACAATATTTCATAACTGGTAGTGGAATAGATGATTGCATCTATAGAAGGAAAAGGGAGTTTATCCTTGGGACATGAAAGATTGGGATTATAGAAATCAATGTAAATGAGAATGACCAAGATGACTTTGTTATGAACAGGGACTATGTTGGAGACCCATTATGAATAGTCCATAGGCTTGATAAACTTAGCATTGATAAATTTAATGATTTATTTATGGCATAAATTGGAAATTTCTAGTGGAAATTTTCATTTATTTTGTCACATAGTATGGCATAGGGATATGTGATTATATTATGCACCATGATGCTAGGGTCAAGACCAGGCATATCTTCATAGGACTAAGAAAAATTCTAATGATATTTATCAAAGAGTAAGATGAAATTATCATGTTCAGTTGGTGTAAGATTATAAGAGGATTTAATTGGTCAAGGGCATGATGGGTACCATATTCTATTTTGGTAGTTTCTTTGATAAGCATAACATTTCATATTAAAAATGATATGGTGTATTAGGTAGATAGAAAATGGGATTTTATTTAGTATCAATGATAGTGATGAAGTTGTTAAAATGAGGAGATTTAGTTTTAAAATTCCCAAGTTTATGATGCTACTAATTTAGTGAGGTTCTCAGGCATAAAGAAATTTAATAATGGATTCATCTCTAGGAAAATTGGGAAGAGGACCATAATACTTGACATATACTTTGAAATCAATAATTTTATTACCATGTCGATCATATTCAAAGTGTATTTGACATACATTTGTGGCCTTGGAATCTAGTGTAATCTCAGGGGTTGGTGGAGTAGGGGAAGAAGGTTGATCAGATTTAATTGGGTTATCATTAGCATGATTGATGGGAGAGAATTGGATGTAATGATTTATTTTGTAGGTGGTATATAGCATGTAATAATTTCTAGAGGTTTGGAAGGTAAGATTTGTTTGACCACCTAAAGAGTATCAAAGAGTGGAGAATTAGTAGAAGGTACATGACCTTCAGGTGTTAACTCAAATTTAGTGGAAATGGTATAAACATCACGATTAAAACCATGTATTTGAGCTAAAGTCTTTTTATAACTTTGAACATCTAAGTATCATTATTGAGTTTTAGCCATGATGTAATTATCATCATAGGTTGGAAAAATTATACATGCTTGAGATTTAGGAGGAATTTCATAAGGGGAAATGCCTATATCATTGAAGTTAAGTAGAGACATGATTAAAATATATTGGAATGATTTGGCTACTCCATTATCATTGCATGTGAAGACATATTATATGTAAGAGGCTTCCTAAGAACTATATGTAGGGAGAATTAATGATCTCATCAATGAGGGTGAGTGTGTGATCAATAGGAAATAAATAAGGAAGAAGCTACTCTGATATGTAAAGATGTAGCTTAGTAGTACTGTAGGTAATTTTCAAGTCATTAAGTTGATAGTCATTTGAATAAAAAATAATGACATGTAAATCTAGGTTCTTGTTGATGGATTCAAGTAAGGGAAAACTCTTGAACATTGGAATGGTGGGAATGAGATACTAAGATTTAAGAGTTGGAAGTTGAATAATCCAAGGTTTGAGATTGGCCTCATGTTTAAACCTTTTACTATTATGAATGAACTTGATACATTGGCTATTGAAAGAGGTGATAACCCACATTCTATGCATCCATGGTCATCCTAGGAGTATGTTGTAAGATATGGGTAAATGGAGTATCATAATATTAGTTTTTAACCATCTTAGGGTTGATTGTAAGATGGAGCCAAATAGAAACATGTGGCTTTTGATCATTTTTATCAAATCCATGACATGTTAGGTGGGTTTGCTTAAGATGATCTTTATTATATCTAAGTTTTTGGATGATCCATAAATATGTCTTATTAATACAAAACATTTCATGTATAAATACTTTATAAATGAGGGTAGTATTATTGGATATTTTAATGAATAGGGGTTGATCATTAGTGAAAAATAAGATCTCATCATTAATCATGTCTTCTTCAAGGAATTCTATGAAGGGTTTTAAAGAAGGACAAATTGATTTAATGGTATGAACTTTGGTTGGTTGAGGCTCATGAGAGGGTGGTTCTTCTTATATAGAAGATGGTTCTTAAATTTATTGCAATTATTACATGACTAACTTTTGATGATAAGGGGATTACCTAACTAAGTCCATAAGAGGTATTTTTCAAGGAATGGAGTTGAGTTCTTATAATAAATTCCAATGGGTTTTCAAAGAAGAACTATTATGAGGTTTAGAAGGTAAATTATATTTTATAATAATAGAAGTGGTTGGGAGTTCAAAAGGAAGAGATGGTTCCTAATTATGTTTTGAATCTAGGTGAGTGGTTTTAGTATCTTTGAGGAGTTTTTCTTCCAAATATGGTTTCTTAGGTTTAGTGACAAGATCTTTGTGAGCCACTTTTCTATGATAATTTACCTTGTTCACATTATCATATTTAGAATTATTATAATATTGGTTATAGTCAACATCAATGGTAGTAACATCCTTGTTATCTTGTTGAGTGTTATATGTGGAAAAAAATGGCTACCAGAAGAGGAAGCTTTGGGAGCCTATCATTTTTTTCAAGTCATGTTTTACTCTTGATGATAGAGTTAAATTATGGATTCATGATTGAATGAATCACCAAACATGTAGGAGGCAACAAATTTTGTAATCCCTCTAAACTTTTCATGGGAGTGAGTGATTTTGGCATTGAACCAATAAAATTGGTTAGGGTCATACCATTTGGGAGGATTATTAGGATAATTAAATGGTTTATAGGGTGCTAAAAATTATTTCATTTATTGCATAATTGTGGTGTGTGAGAAGATGGGGGATGGTTAGTTTTGGCAATTTCTAGCTTGGTGTGAAGAGTATTTTTAGTTATTGCATTAGTATAAGTATGAAAATACCCTTTGAGGAATTTGGTATTAGGTTTAAAATTTTTCATTAAGAATTATTGATGCTTGTCTTGGTCAAGAGCTTTGTTAAGTGTTTTAGGGGAAATGTTTGAACCTTGTACTGAAGAGAAGGAGTTAAGGTAGTTGTGAAGAGTTTAAATATATTATCATCAGTCATGTTATGGTCAGCCTTATGTGTTAAATATTTCCATTACTTAATAAAATCATGATTTGTTCAATGGGAGATTACTCAACATTAATGAAATGGCTAAGAAATTTTTTGGGAAGATCATTGTGTTAAAAATCTTTAAATAAAGGATTGAATAAGTCATATAATTACCATGTAGAATGTTTGGGAAGTTTTTTATACCATTCCAATACATCACCAACGAAGTTTTTAACCAAACTTTTAGTTGTGGTGAAAGTATTAATTTTGATCCGCTACTTGTAAAGAATGTCAAATGCCTTGATGAACGATGCATGGTTTTTTGTTCCATAATACTTAATAGCTGGAGATATGTTACTAATATCAAAAGAAACAATGAAATGGGATAAAGGAACTCTACTCTACTCTATATGGTGGGTGGGGAGTGGGGATTCCATTTTACTATAGTATATGATTGATTTGACTAGGTAGAATTTTATATGTTTTGAAGCATCTTATTGTTCATGATAGGTTTGGGAATGACATTTATCATAACATCTCTAAGAGGTAGAGGAATTAATTTTTAGTTATTTTTAGGTAGGATAATAGGAGGTTTATTATCCTTATGAATCAAATGATGTTGTAGTTGCATCATTTGGGAGATGTTAGATGTTTAAATTATGTTCATTTGTTGCACTATTATATGAAATAATTTTTTTCATATCAATTTGTGGATTGTTGTTTGTAGTAAGAATCCCAAAATTGGTATTGGGGGGAGGGTTTTTCAGAGGTGGATTACCATTGGGGTTATTAGATAAACTTGTTTCAATCTCCCCCATGAGATGATTAAATATGGGAACTATTTTGATAGGTACAAAAAGAATAAAATCCACCTACCTCATCTTCAGGCATGATTTAGACCATATTACAATACAAAGATGAAATATGGGAATACATACTCTAAGTGTGAGGATTCTCTTGGGAGGTAAAGAAAGGAAGAAAGTAACACCCCATATAGTGTCTAAATGGCTTAAAGTTGTTGAAGAAGATTTTGATAGGGGATTTCATGATGTTTGATGAAGGAAACCAAATTTGTAGAAATGAATAATGAGAATTAGGGGTATAGTTAACCTAATAGAAAATAGAGTCAACAAAACAAAGAAAATATCTTCTAACAAGGGACAAGTTCATCCTATAGGTACCCAGTCAATTGGGTTGACAGTGTACTACTAAAATATAGGATAAGAAAGTATACATTCATATGCGTTGACTATTTACTAATAGATAGGGGATAAAGCAAAGAGATAAGAATACATAGTCATGCAAATTGACTATGTACTAGTAGAAGGAAGGTAAAACACAATCTATAAGAGACTGTATAGACCAAGATGATAGTGTTCTAAAATAGGGTAAATTTATTCCTAGATAGTTTGAATAAAGAATGAAATAAAACACATAAATAATTGGATAAATGTGATTGATCCACTCAGGGCACACAACATAAACCTTACACCAATGTTGGCCAATGTAAGTTTTTTAATACAACACATAATGATCAAAGAGAAAGTAATCAACTAAAAATTAAATGGTAACTAATTGGTCACATTAATTTTTATTATATTATTAGAAAATTTTGATTTTAATGTGATAATAAAGTTGGCTAATATAGGGAACTATAAATAAGTCTAAGTTTTGTTTCAAGATGTTTGGGCTAAAAGGGATCTATATTGACAATGGTACTAGATTGGTATTGAGGCCTACTCCTTCATTTCACAATCCCATAGTGATAAGGGTGTTAGGTTATTTTATAATATATACCATTAACCACATATTTATACTTCACCAAAAAAGAAAGTCATCTTCCCCATTGGTGATGAAATTTAAGTAGGTAGGACTTTTAAAGATAGATAATTAAATGCTTTTTGAATGTAAATTGATTTGGTAGCATGTGTGTAAAAGAGTAAAATAGTGTGAATAAAATAATAATTTGAAAAACCACCTATTTAGACTATGTAAATTACTCTAAGCATGTAAAAAACTAAAAAGGAAATGTGAATTAATTACTAGAAAATATATATTAATTTATTGAGTAAAAATATTATAGAGTATGTTTAAGTGACATCGTATGTAAATAATACAAAATAGAGTTGACTAGGTTGTTTATGTTCCATAAAAATAAGGCTTTTAAGAGTAGAGTTGAATAGGTTGACTATGTCTCTCAGATAAAAGACAAACTATAGAATTAAGTTAACCAAGTCCACCTAGTTAGTTGTAGGTTTGAAGTTTTGAAGACCACTAATTTGTGAAAAAAAAATTGAAGGAAGAACTAAAATGATATAAAGATGTGAGAAAGGAACCTTGGTGGGATTTAATATTATTTATATTGATTTCTTTAATGTTTTAGTGCTTAATTATTGATTTTGAATTCTAAAAACTAGCTTGATTGGTTTGACCAAGTTCTACAAAACCCTACATATTGAATAAAAATAATGAATAGAGTCGACCTATTTGATAGTGTTTGTTGACCTATAAATTGATAAAATCAGATAGAAAATAGAGTTGAACTATTTGATAATTCATAATAATATATAACTAAATAATAATATTGTGTTGAATTAATCGATCCAATAACCTATAGTTGATGAAGAGCTACACAGATAAAATGTAGTCATTTTGAAGTGACTATGTTAAATCTATGGACATAAATTTATAACTATGTGTAATGGTTCGATATAGTACTACAACTATAGAAAAAATTAATAAAATGATAAAAATGATGGTGTGAAAGAAAAATTTCAAGGGTTAGATTTACATTGGATTCACCAAAATGTATGCAAAGGGAAATACAAATAATCTATAAATCAATCCTAGCTCAGAGAAGATAAATCCTACTTACACTTTTGATTATTGATACATTAGATATTTGGGGTCATGACCAAGCTAAATCCACTATACCTAGCCAAGGGATCTCTTACTACAATAATATCACTAGGGAGGGTTATAAAGCTTCCATTCAATCAAAACTATTCAATAACCCTAACTAGATCCTATGTTTTCATATTCACAAAAATAAGTAAATGACAAGAAAGTAAAATCTAATCTAGTGCTTACCAACTATTGTGGTAAAAAATGGGATTAGTAAACATAAAATTAAATATGCATAAGATAATCCTATTTAAAATTTGTATATGTAAAACCATAATAGATGGAAAGAATAATATATTCAAAATTCATTTTTTATGATAATTCTATCTACTAAATAGAGGAGCAAAGTTAGAGATACTTACCTTGAAGATGAACCCATCAAGGCTCAATCTCTCCTTTGGTGAAAGGTGCTTTTCAAGAGGTTATATTTATTTATATGGATCACTAAGAAAGCTAGACTTTTCTAAAAGACAAGATTCTTCTCCAAGTAGAAACCCTAAGATAAGATTCTTCAATTATAATGGTGGAAGATAAGATTTTAAAGAAGTGAAAATTAATAATTAACTCATATTGTCTCTCTAATAAATGATGAAATAAATGTGTGTATATTTCTAAATCTAACCCTAGATGTTTCTAAAAGTTTAGTTGATAGAGTTTGCCTAATCTACTCTATATCATTATTGACAAAAGTAAATTAAGTCCTGGTCTATGTTGGCATAGGGTCAACCTAGACCCTAAATGATTTTTGTCAATTAAAGTACATGGTTAATGGGGTTGATAGTGTATTTTAGACCATTAAAAATGATTTTAGGCTAGGAAAGGGATAATGAAGGTAGAAAATGACTAAAAGAGGGTGAAAAATAGGAGGCAAAGATTAAGAGCATGTTTTTATGAGATGGTTATATATAAATAAAGTGTTAGTAAAGGGAAAATAATATTGTGAAGCACCAATGGTCTACCCACCCCTTTCTCAGGGCACCCCTTAAGGCATACACTTAGAGAGATTGAGACTCGATGGGTTCCTTCAAGATATAAATCATAAGTAATTGACAAATTTTGAAAATATTATGTGTATAAACATTTCTCATGCACATAAGTGGTGATAGGAAACTATAAAGTGAATTATATGGCATGTTGGAAGGATGATCCTACATTAATTAGACCAAAATGCATATTTTTATATGCAAAGGTTCCTCACTTGGTGGTAAAATTAGTCTTAATTAGATATTTTACTTCTACTAATACTTTATTGTAGCCTAAAAAATAAATCCAAAAATGACATCATTTTAGACCCACTTACCATATAAATTAATTCATCCAAGGAGGGAAAAGAATAATTATCATTTTTTAATTCTCTATTTAGGTTCTTGAAGTCAACACATAGTTTGATTTATCCATTCTTTTTCTTGACTTGTATTAAGTTAGCAACCCAAGTGGAATGGCTAAATGGAAATAAAATCTCATTAGTTCCCAAATTAACCTTAATGAATTTAGATTCACTCATTTTAGACTATTTATACCTATTATCTTGTGGATTCATGTCAAAATCTCATTCTAATGATACCATTCCCATAATTATATAATTTTATTTCAGTTATAAGATGTTTTCCTCTCTTAGGTCTTCTATGTTCATAGGCTAAAAATAATTTTGATATATTATCTATAATTCAAAGGACCCATAAATATTCAAAGAATGTATGTTTTGTTGATCACCATTAAATACTTGGAAATTCTCCACATTGTTTGGGACAAAGAGGAAAGTAACCAACTCCATAGATAACTTCTACATTTTATATTCTTGGAGTGGTGTGAAATGGTAGCTAAGGTTGCCAATGAATTTATTTTCTAGTTTCATTCTCTTGGGATAGCCTTGATGTCTAATATTAGAGTGACTCAAGCATATCCCACGACCTATCATTATACATTTTTAAGTATGCAAGTTTGCATTGGTATTTATTTTTACTCTGATTGAAAACCAACTTTGATTCACCAATTATTAATAATTATTTGGAATTATGTTTACCACAAACCATAATTAAAGCTTCATACTTCACTTGATTATTGGTGAAAGGGAACTACAACCTATATGTAACAAAATATTATCTCTCATATGGATTGATCAATTTTATGTTAACATTAGATCCTTGGTTATAACTAAATCCACCAAAATGAATATTCCAAAATTATGAAGGACCTACAAATTATTTTTCATGAGATTCATGCTTTGTAGTGAACATGAAGATACCTATATGTGAGGATGTTAAGTTGAACCTCTCATTCTTGGTCTTATATTTTATGATTGGGTATTTCATTTTTAGTTCTTAGTCCACTCAAATCTGGTTGTATACTCCTTTCCAAGGAAGAAACATGTGTGATAAATCTATTACCACGTATCTATTGATAATTTTGACCTCATAGGTCAAAATTTCACCCCTCTAACTTGACATTTTTATTTAATTTTTTTTCCCTATTGGTTGTTATGTTATTTTTGTATTGAATTTAAAATGGTCATCTAAAACCTTGATTAGTAGAATTTAATATAAGTTTGATGAATTTAAGGTTTTGATCATCATGGTCATGTGCTTTTCTAGCCACCTCTTGACCGTTTTAAATTTTTTTCAAGTGATGAAAATATTATAGAATATCTTGATAGGCTTCATGGCTTGTGTCAAGGTCATGTCATGTTTAAAAATTGATCAAACTAGTTGGTGATATACTTGACTAACTTCATAACCCAGTTGATTGCATTTTGGATCATTTTATGGCTTATGGAGTAGGTTTTTCATGATAATGGTAGTATAATATCAGAATAAGGATATGATGCACCTATTCAATCATTAAAAGGTCTAATGAATACTTTTTAAAGTAGTTGTATCATGTTTTTGAAGTGGTTATAATAGTTTTAGTTCCAAAAAGACTTATTTTGAGGTTGTTCATATAGTATTTCAACATAAAATTGACCTACAAGAATCTTCAAGACCTTAATTGTTTATTTCAAGGTCAAATCCATGATTTTTAATGATTTTTAAGTGTCAAAATATAGAAAACTAATTTATCTCTCTTATCAACTTCGTTAGTAACTCTAAGAAGGCCATCATTTTTTACTTAGTATAATTAGAATAGAGAGAGAGAGAGAGAGTTAGGTCCAAATATCTTGGTGAATTATGGGTGTATGAAATGAAAAATGAATCATTTCCATAAATCAATCATAAATTGGAGAAGATAGATCATACCATACACTTTTGATTGGACACATTAGATAATCAAGAACATGACCAATATGGGGATCCACTAGACCTAATTAGGGGATCTCTTATCATAATGCATAACATTTAAAATCCTCTAGTCAATAAAAATCACACAATAACCCTAAGGGAGTCCTATGTTTTAATATATCTTAATAAATTAATAAAAAAGTAAAGTAAAATCTAATTTAGTGCTCACAAAAACTTGTGGTACTAAGTGGGGGTTAGAAACATTAAAAATAAACATGCATAGAATACATATACTAATGTCAATGTATATAAAGTACTAATGCATGGAAGAGAAGTATAAATTCATATGTATCTACTCTTACAAAGGAGGATTAAAGTTATGAATACTTACCTTTGAATATGAACCTATCGAGCCTCAATCTCTCCCTTGGCTAAGGTGCTTTGTAAAAGGTTGTTGTGGTATGTAAGGATGACAAGGATAAATTAGATTTAGGATATACAACCTATAAATTCATCTAAAATACTTCTCCATAAGACAAAATCCATATCTCGAAAGAAAGTATTAAACCCTAAGCTTGATCCTCAAGTAGAATGGTGAATAAGTAGATGAGAAATAGCTCTAACTTATTCTTTTAATCTCTAAATAATGGTAAAATGAAGTTTTATACATGGGTAGATTTAACCCTATGGCCTACCAAAATTTTTGGCTGATAGGGTCAACCCAGTCAACCTAGCACAATTTTGGACAAGAATTCACTACATCATAGGCTAGGTCATCCAAGAGCTGACCTAAACCCTAAGTTAATTTCACCCAAAACTATACATGGTCGACCTAGTTGACCTAGTACAATAAATAATAAAAAGGGGCTAAGGTTAACAAAAGAGGGACAAAAGGTGGGAAATCATTGAGGATTGTACAATAGATAAGAACAATCTTAGGGATATGGTTTTTAGGAGACAATTGTTTAGATAATAAGTGGTAAAAGTGACAAAAATATTGAGAAGCACCATTGGTATACCTACCCATTTCCTAGTGTTCTGCTTAAGGCATGCACTCAGAGAGATTGAGACTTGATGGGTTATTTCAATATTGTTGTTCCCAAAATCTACCACTCATTTTTAGGACAATATATGAACTATTTTGATGTTGTAGGCCAAAATTATCTCTTCGCTTCTCAAAATTTGTTCTAAGCATTCAAATTCCTCATTTTTCAATCTTTTTCAATTAAGGAATTAGTAGGTTCAATGTTCAAAGGCTTCAACATGTGAGCTCTCTCAAAGGAGCAAGTTTCCATCACTTAGGCAATTTTAGGATTGGTTCAACACCTTGGTTCAATCAAAAAATTTCATTAGCAAGCTTCAAAGGAAGAACTGAACCATTGAACCATTGAACCTTAAACCATTTAGGTTCAAAGGTTTAATGGGTTCAAGGTTTAATGGCATCAACAAGATTAAAGAGTTAAGCACTTTGACAAAAGTTTAACAAGTTCAATCGCTTCAATGGTTCAACGGCTTCAAAACACTTAATGAAAAGAAGAAGGCTTGAACCATTAAACCATTGAACCTTGAACCTTTTCGGTTCAAAGGTTAAATGGTTCAAAGGTTTAACAAGTAGTTGGTTCAATGCATTTGGTTTGAAGAGATCAAAAGACTTGGAAGAAAAGAGGCTTTGATCAAACTGATTGAACTGTTGAACCAAACATGGTTCAATCGGTAGGTTTAAAGGACTACCCCAAAGACAAAGAAACAAGTGCCCTTGTGGAGGGTAGTGAACCAAGGCCAAGTGCCCTTGTAGAGGACAGTGACCAAAAGTAGACAAAGAGATTTTCTTCAAAAAAATGAACAAGGCAGAAAAATTGGAATTCCTTCAAAAAAATGACTAAGGCTGAAAGCGAAGATTTCCTTCAAAATTTTTGTCTGAGGAAATTAATAAATAAAGGAACTAAAAGAATTTATTTGGAAATATTTTCTATGGAAAATTGGCTAAGGAAAATCCTTCAAACAAATCATCTGAAAGAATTCCATCAAACTTTTGTTTGAAAGAATTCGCCTGAAAGGAAAAGTAGAAGCCTGATGAAAAAGTGTTCAAAGCAAAGCCAAGGAAAGATTTACTTCAAACAAATTTTCCAAAGGAATTCCTTTAGATATTTTTTCTGAAGGAATTGGAGCTTGAATACCTACCGAAGGAATTGAAGCCCTGCTTGAAGGATCCTGAAGGGTAGGTGCCCTTGTGGGGGGCTTTCGACACCCACCAAAAGGACTTTTCTCAAAGCCCGAAGGGACACCTTCCCTTAAAGTTGCTCCAAAGTCTTGATAAAGATGAGGAAAAGCTTCAAAAAGACTTAGACAAAGAGGATATCTTTCCAATATAGAAGCAAAACTCTACCAAAATTGAGAGGTGATTATTGAGACTTTGAGCTCAGATTGTTCATCATATTACTTTATCTAAATGAGAAATCAAGTTAATTTTAGACTTTGTGCTGTTATAGCTTGTGTTATCTTAGGAAATTGTTCTTATGTCTATTTCCTAGAAGCATTCTTGCTTATTTAATTTAACAAGCAAAACTAGTGGAAGTAATCAAGAAGGTGTCCTGAAACCAATTGTTGAAAGACTTTGTGCTATTACCAATTATTTTTAGTGTGTGTTTTAAATTTATTTCTATGTAAAGGATCTTGGGATGACTTTGTGCCCCTATTATCATTTGTATCTCACTCTTTGGGTAGCTGAGGTGTAGACTTTGTATTACCCTTCATCTTGCTGGTTCTTATGTTTATTTTATCAATTACTTGTCACTACCTGAAAGAAATCCTATTACTTCCTACAAGATCACTTTTGAAAGAAGAGAATCACCTTCAGTATTATCACTAAGATTTATCCTTTGTCTATGAGCATCATCTCTAAGAAAAGAGAGATGGATGGTGTTATCCTACCCCTGAGTGTTATTTTATACATATATAGTATATAGCTCCTGCATATTTATAGGGAACCTCCCCTTGATGAGAGGAGAGATTTGTCCAAATTTGATGTAGTATAGCTGCACATTTGGTTAACCAATCTCCCTTGCTATGGTTAAAGAGACCTATTTTTCTCATCAGTTAGCTAATTGACAAAATATTCACCCAATAGTCTTTTTTGAGACTCTACTGGGGAAGAACACATAGTTTAAAGCCTCAAGCTTCAAGATAAAGCAATACCAGTTCTTTCCCATTTTTATTCTACAATCTGGTAACTCCATGCTATACTAGAATCCAGAGAGCCTGAAGGTATTGTTGACCCTATTCTTGAATTGGTGTAGAAGGGCAATTCTAATTTGTTCCTTTCCCAACTTTAAGTTTAACGATCCAAGAGTGTTCCTCCTACCCATACCAGGACACCAACACAAGGCAGAGCTTCTTTTTCTATTATTATTAGAGCTTTTCCTATACACACTCCACCTAGATTTTTTATCCCCCTTTTCTAGAATCAAATCATGGCAGTTCAAGGCCCCTGAGGTAACTCTTTTGGTCCACTCAATCTTACTCCACCTCTGCATGAGCTTCCATGTAGTTCAAGGAAGAATTTCTCCAAATTATTTGGTGATGGAAGAGTTCATCCTAATGAACACATTGAAGCTTTCAGCATAGCCTGTGGTGTGATAGGTTTGGAATATGAAGATGTTGTAGTTAGGGTGTTTGTGGAAACACTACAAAGTGCTGCTACAAACTAGTTTTACCATCTACAAGTTAGGATAGTGACTAACTGGGACAATCTTAAAGCTAAATTCGAAGCCAGATTCAAGCCTACAGAAGATGCACATGCCTTACTAGCCCAGCTCACATAGGTGAAGAAAGAACCTCATGAACCTATGAGGGATTTCATAGAAAAGTTTGACAAGCTAAGGAATCAGATTCCTATAATTGCTCAACCAACACATGAGAATCTCAAATTCTTCTTCATCAACTCACAACTACCTGAAGTGAGTTTTTTGTTGAGACATGCTAGTCACATAGACCTTGCTACTGCTTAAGACTTAGCTACTGAGGTAGAAGATGACCTTATCTTGGCAAGAAAGATAAAGAGAGATCCAAATAGAGGTAAATCCTCTTCATCTTCTGAATACTCACCTATAGCTACCACTAATCCAATGGTGTAAAAGCTGGCAAATGAGTTGTTGGCTCTCAAAAAGAAAATGGCACAAGGAATGTCATATACCCCTTCATACAGAGATGTACCAAGGAGGACATTCCCTAATCAGTCATACCAAGGTAATGCTTCCAAGAATCAAGGGAAAGCAAATCATCTTCCACCCCCTCAAAAAAATAACCTTGCTATTGAAGCACCTCCAACTAATTCAGCAGTTAGATATCTTGAGGTAGATCAAATTTCTCCTTCCAACCTAAATTAAACCATGAAGGTGATGCTAATCTCTTCATAGAGGGAGAAGAAGAATTATCTTGTGACTCCAACATTGGTTTCCTAAATTACCAAGATGAACCCAAAAGTGAAGAAAAAGTAGATGAGGGATCATACGCTATGTTCACCCAATCCAAAAATTAGTCAGCATAGCAGTTTGATAAAGAAAAAATAGAGGAGTGACCTCAACCAACAATTTCAATTACTAAGTAGGGAACCACTCTACCTTTCCAGCCAAAGGACCCAATGATTGCAAGAAAGGTAAGTACATCAAACATCCCTACACCTTCTACTTCAAATTCACAGACCAGTCCTCCCCCTCCCAAAAATCAAAAGGATGAACTCCCATCCTCTATAACTAGTTCATTTCAAACATTTGATATAATTGACCATATAAAAAAAATCAAAATTTAAATGTCTTAATTTGAATTTCTATAGTCCAATCCTAAGCAATTAGATAAATTGGTTCAATGTTTAAAGAATCAAACCACCCCTTTAGGACAATATGTTAAGAAGGTAACTCATGATCCCCTAAGGAACATGTCCATCCCAAACCATCTTGTCATTACTCCTCTTGATACCTCTGGGAAAATAGAGCCTTTCTATGTTTCCCTATTAATAAATGGTCATAAGTTGAGCAACTACATCATTAATTTTAGAGCTCCAGACAATGTCATGCCTGTCAAAGTGGTAGAATCCCTTGGTCTCACATTGAACAAGACATTTGGGAGATGTTTCTCCATGGAAAACAAGCAAGTGCCACTATTGGGACAAATCAAGGATGCCCAATTTGCTTTTGTAGCATTCCCAAACAAGAGAATCTAGATGACTATCCTGGTGGCCAACGTCCCAGCATCATATGGCATCCTTCTTAGGTGAAATTTTTGCAAGGATGTTGGGGGAGAATTAAGCATGGACCTATTTGAGGCAAGGATCCTAGTCAAAGGTGTTATGTAGAGATTGTTTCCTAAGAAGGAAGTAAAATATGTGGTCATTCAAACATCAGCACCTAAAGATCAAATTCTATTTGAGTCTTCAAGCATGGGTAACTACTTCTTATCCATGGAAGAAGTTCATGATGAATTTGATGAAGCCCCTAAAGGTGTCAACCTAAAAATTGGTTTAGAAAGAATGGTAGAAGGATTGGTGGAGTGCAGTGTAAGTGTGGAAGAATCTCTACCTCCAAATGAAGAAGAATCGAAAGAAAAATTAGTGTCTGATGAGGTATGGATTTTGGAATTTGATGGTAGATGCTTCTCTATTAGTTCTAGATCTAGGATTATGTTGATATCTCCTCAAGGAGATATTTTTCCTTCTTCATACAAGTTATAGTTTAACAATACTAATAATATAGCTGAGTATGAATCTCTATTGCTTGGATTGAAGGTTGCTCAAGACAAAGGCATCAAACTCCTTCATGTGGTGGTTTGTCAAGTGAGAAACTTGTATCAAACCAAAAATAAGAGATTGTGCCACTATCACAATCTAGTCTGGGATCAAATTGAAATCTTTGATGCTTTCATCATCTCTCCCATACCTAGGGAATTCAATGACCAAGCTGATGCACTAGCTATTTCAGCAACCCTCTTGGTTCCTCGCCCTAATTTTAAAGGAGATAGGTACACTATTAAACCAATCTTTCAGCCAAGTGTGCCTGACAATTCCAATCATTGGCAAGTGTTCAATGGTGACAACTAAATAATTGCCTTCCTAGAATAAAAAGATAGCTTTTAGCAGCTTCATTTTGAAGGCAGTGAGCCTCAAAAGCTTGATCCAGCACCTAAATCAAGTGTAGAGATAGGGGAGGAATTCCTATAGTTGAAAGGGAATAAAATTCCCAAAGGCCTAGTTTCCCTTGAGAAGCTATTTGACAAGCATGATAGGTTTATCAAACAATAAAAAATGGATTCAAGCTCCTCCTAGGATTTTGATCAAGCAAATCTAGGTACTAAAGAAAATCCCAAGATGGTGAACATTAGGAAGTGCTGCACTTAGGAAGAAAAGTTTAAGTTCACTACTCTACTTAGCCAGTACATGGATGTCCTAGCATACTCCTATGATGATTTGAAGTCACTCAGGCTTGATGAAATTTTCCATGAGATAGCTGTCAAGATTGATTCAGTACCTTACAAGCAAAAATATAGGTAGTATAATCTAAAGATATTAGGTATTATTCGATTTGAGATATAGAAAATGCTAAATGCTAGGATAATTTTCCCAATCGATCATTCTACATGGATTGCCAATATAGTGCTTGTGATGAAGAAGAATGGTAAAATTTGCCTTTGCATGGATTTTAGAAATTTAAATCAGTCATCCTTAAATGATAACTATCCTCTACCCATCATGGACCAAGTTCTTCAGATAGTGACTAGTTTAGAGATGTTATCAATTCTAGATGGCTTCTTAGGATATAATCAAGTTGAAGTTGGTGAAGCAAACCAGCATAAGGCTACCTTCACCACGCCTTGGGGCACCTTTACATATCAAAGAATACCATTTGGCTTGATAAATGTTGTTGCCACCTTCCAAAAAGAAATGGACCTTGCTTTCAAAGATGAGATGGGTAAGTTAATTATAGTACCTAGATGATTTAATAGTATTTTCCAAGCATTGTCCTAACCATGTGCACTATTTGCATTAAGTGCTAGAATGCTACTGCCAGAATGGCATTTCTTTAAATCCTAAGAAGTCTATTTTTGGAGTAACAGAGGGGAAACTTCTTGGACACATTGTGTCCCAAGAAGGCATAAATATTGACTCAAATAGAGTCAAGTATATTCAAGAGATTATTTTGCCCACAAGTAAGACTGTAGTTCACTCTTTCTTTAAAAAAGTGAATTTTTTACGAAGATTCATCCCTGAGCTTGCTGAGAAGACTAACCATATTTTAAGCATGATGAAGGGAAAGGCCAATTTTAGATAGACTGAAGAAGGCAAATTGGCATTTTGAGATATTAAGATAGCTATTGCCCATGCCCCAATTCTAGTTTGTCCAAACTATAACAAGGATTTCACAATGTATAGTTATACTTCTAAGCACACACTTTCAGCAATTTTGGTTCAACAGAACTAAGAAGGTGTGGAATCTCCCATTTCTTTCATGAGATATCCTCTCAAATCTCATGAGTTGAAGTATTCAAACATGGAT
Source organism: Torreya grandis (assembly GCA_037957365.1). Lineage (NCBI taxonomy): Eukaryota > Viridiplantae > Streptophyta > Pinopsida > Cupressales > Taxaceae > Torreya > Torreya grandis. Next base: position 763,715 of record JARHVA010001858.1, read on the forward strand.
AAGTATGTTTATATAGTGGTGAAGGTAGTAAAGCACTTCCATTTTTACATCCTAAATTCACACACTATTACCCTAGTTTTTGACACCATAGTTAAATCCATATTAACTCAGTAGGAGTTTGAGATGAAAAGAGGCAATTGTATTGCTAAAATCTAGGATTTTGATCTAGTCATCAAACCAACAAAGCTGGTGTGAGGAAAGGGCCTATGCCAATTGATTACTGACAATAGACCAGAAGAAATAGAGCATGGAGAAGAAGAAATTGAAGACATGCTAAAAGTCCTCTTTGTCTCCACCATGAATGAGTGGTATTCAAATATTGCTCATTTCCTTACTTATGGTGAGTGTCTTATTCACCTATCTCATAAAGAAAGGAGTACTATCAAGTTAAAAACTGCCAATTTTGTCCTCTGGGACAAAGGCCTGTATAAGAGGAGCCTTGATGGAGTGTTCCTTCGTTGCATGGACAAGGAGCAACAAAACCAACTCTTGAAGTCATTCCATAATATGGCCTATGGAGGACATTTTTTTGCTCTTGTAACTACCCATAAGATTATGTGAGCCAGATATTACTAGCCTACTCTGTTTCAAGATGCATACAAATGGGTAAGAAAATGTGAACTATGCTAGTAATTTATTAAAAGACCCAAGTTAGCTACCCTACCTCTGAATCCAGTGGTGATAGAAGAGCCATTTTAGTAATGTGGAATTGATTTAATTGGTGCTATAAACCCATCTTCAAGTGTTGGACATGATTATGTCCTCACAACCATAGATTACTTCACCAAGTGGGTGGAAGCAATTCTAACCAAGCATGCTACTTCAGAAGTAGTGTGTAATTTCCTCAAGGAGAACATCATTTCTAAGTTTGGGGTCCTAACTCAACTTGTTTCACTTCCTAGGAGATTACCTGATTCTATTTTTACTATGGGATTACCCTCTTCCACTCTTTTGATTACTTTCCACAAGGGAATGGACAAGTTGAATCAAGTAATAAGAACTTGGTGACTATCATCAAGAAGATGGTAGATGACAACCAATGAACATGGCATAAAGCATTGGTTGATGCTTTATGGGCAAACAAACTTACACCAAAGATAGAAATTAGTATGTCACCTTTACATCTTCTTTTTGGTCTCAATGTTGAGATACCAATCACCTTAAAATTGCCAACATTGAAATTGGCTAAGGCAATCAAAGATTAGACATATGAAAATCTCCATCAATAAGAGGATCATGTACTTGACTGAGTTGGATAATTAGTGAACTATGGTGGTGGATTGAATTACTGAGCATCAAAGTGTGGTGAAGAAGCTCTTCGACCAAAAAGCAAAAAAATGTGATTTTTAGATTGGAGATCAAGTCCTGTTGTGGGACAAGAGAAGAAAACCAAAGGGAATGCATGGGAAATTTGACTACCTTTCGAAGGGCCCTTTTACTATCCATTAGCTCAATGGTGAAAATAGTTTCCTATTGAAGTATCAATATGGCACACCCTTTTCTCTACCTCACAATGGGTAGCATCTGAATCACTTCAATTCTTAAAGTATTAGATAATTTCACCTGTACATATGTATATTTGTATAGCCTTTTTTTCTATTTTGTGTCACTCATTTTCATTTTTGGCACCTTTATTTTTGGGTAGCATGAATCCATAGCCTAATGGCATACTTCAAGGCACTAGAGATTCTAGTTTCTACTCCCCTCAATTGTTCCAAGTTTTTAACTGAAGGAAGTTCCCCAACTGGAGCCTGTTGTTGTTCCCAAAATCTGCCACTCATTTTTGGGACAACATATGAAATATTTTGGTCTTGTAGGCCAAAATTATCTCTTCCGTTCTCAAAATTTGTTTTGAGCATTCAAATTCCTCATTTTTCAAGATTTTTCAGTTAAGGAATTAGCATGTTCAATGTTAAAAGGCTTCAATAGGTGAGCTCTCTCAAAGAAGCAAGTTTTCAGCACTTAGGCGATTTCAGGATTGGTTCAACACCTTGGTTTAATCAAAAATGTTCATTATCAAGATTCAAAGGAAAGATTGAACCATTAAACCATTAAAATTTGATCCATTTTGGTTCAAAGGTTCAATGGGTTCAAGGTTCAATGACATCAGCAAGCTTAAAGAGTTAAGCGCTTCGACAAAAGTTTAACAAGTTCAACCACTTCAATGGTTCAATAGCTTCAAAACACTTAACAAAAAGAAGAAAGATTGAACCATTAAACTATTGAACCTTGAGCCATTTAAATTTAAAGGTTCAATGGATTCAATGGTTTAAAAGTCCAATGAGAGGTTGGTTCAATGCATTTTGTTCAAAGAGATCAAAAGACTTAGAAGAAAAGAGGCTTTGAATGAACTGATTGAACTATTGAGCCGTTGAACCAAACTTGGTTCAATCGATCGATTTAATTGGTAGGTTAAAAGAAATTCCCCAAAGACAAAGAAACAAGTTCCCTTGTAGATGGTAGTGAACCAAGGCCAAGTGCCCTTGTGGAGGACGGTGAGTAAAAGTGGACAAAGAGATTTTCTTCAAAAAAATGAACAAGGTAGAAAAGTTGGAATTCCTTCAAAAAATTGAATAAGGATAAAAGGGGAGATTTCTTCAGACTTTTTGTCTGAGGAAATTACTAAATAAAGGAACCAAAATAATTCCTTTGGCAATATTTTTCATTGAAAAATGGCTAAGGCAAATCCTTCAGACAAATCATTCGAAGGAATTCCTTTGGACTTTTGTCTAAAGGATTTGCCTTAGCCATTTTTCAATGAAAAATCTTGCCAAAGGAATTATTTTGGTTCATTTATTTAGTAATTTCCTCAGACAAAAAGTCTGAAGAAATCTTCCCTTTGGACTTTTGTCTAAAGGAATTCACCTGAAAGGAAAAGTAGAAGCCTGGTGGAAAAGCATTCAAATCAAAGCCAAGGAAAGATTTCCTTTAGACAAATTACCTAAAGGAATTCCTTCGAAAATTTTGTCTAAAGGAATTGGAGCTTGAAGACCCACTGAAGGAATTGAAGTTCGAAAGCTGCCTGAAGGATCTCGAAGGGTAGGTACCCTTGCGGGGGGCTCTTGGCACCCATAAAAAGGACCTTTATCAAAGCCTGAAGGGACACCTTCCCTTTGAGGTGTTCCAAAGGCTTGATAAAGATGAGGGAAAAGTTTAAAAAAGACTTAGATGAAGAGGAGATCTTTCCAATACATAAGCAAAACTCTGCCAAAATTGAGAGGCAATTACTGAGACTTTGAGCTCAGATTGTTCATCATATTACTTTATCTGAATGAGAAAGCAAGTTACTTTCTAACTTTGTGCTATTATATCTTGTGTTATCTTAGGAAATTGTTCATATGTCTATTTCTTAGAAGCATTCTTGTTTATTTAATTTAACAAGTAGAACTAGTGGAAGTAATCAGGAAGGTGTCCTAAAACCAATTGTTGAAAGACTTTGTGCTATTGCCAATTGTTTTTAGTGTGTGTTTTTAGTTTCTTTCTATGTAAAGGATCTTGGGATGACTTTGTGCCCCCATTATCCTTCGTATCTCACTCTTTGGGTAGTTGAGGTGTAGACTTTGTGTTACCCTTCATCTTGCTAGTTCATATGCCTATCTTATCAGTTACTTGTCACTACTTGAAATAAATCATGTTGCTTCTTGCAAGATCACTTCTAAAAGAAGAGAAGTGCCTTTAGTACTATCACTATGATTTCTCCTTTGTCTATGAACATCAGCTCTAAAAAAAGAGATGGATGGTGTTATCCTACCCCTGAGTGTTATTTTCTACACACACACACACACACACACACACACACACACACACACACACACACACACACACACACACACACACACACACACACACACACACACACACATAGCTCCTGCATATTTATAAGGAACCTCCCCTTGATGAGAGGAGAGATTTGTCCACATCTGATGTAGTAAACCTATGCATTTGGCTAACCAATCTCCCTTGATGTGGTTGAAGAGAACTATTTTGCTCATCAGTTAGCTGATTGACAAAATATTCACCCAACAAATATAAAAATCATCATTAAGTGATAAAAGTTTGAAAATATTATGTGTATGCATATGCCCCACTTGAATCTCATCATGTGTCATGTGAGTATAACACAAGATAGTGCTTTGAGAATAGAATATGATAACACATAACACTAATTATAAGTAAAATTCATTAAGGAGAAAATAAAATAAATGAAAGGATAGAATTGAAAAACATATACCTTTACTTAACTTAGTGCTATAAATAAAGAAGTAGACTACAAAAGAAGTGAATGCATCCAAATGTGAAGAACATGAGGTGAACCTATAAAGATTAGTGCAAGAAATAGCCCAAAATCATTTTTTTTGGAATACAGGCATATATTAGTCAAAAATATTCTCTACGATGTCATGATTCCATAATATTTTACACTTCAAAAAATGGATGAGTAAAAACAAATATATAGGCAAAATAAGTAATCTAATGGAAAAGATTTGAGAGGTAATGAATTGTGAAAAGTAAGTTTAGATAGTGTGATATGGAAGTCATTTGTTATTATTGACTTATTTGTGAGAGAAAAAGAGATCTGAGAGACCAAATGAGCTAGGATGGTGAGGAGACAACACTTGAGATGAGAGGGTATCCCAATGATGGGAATGGGTTCAACACAGGTAGACAAAGAAGAATCTCAAACTTGTTTTTGAATATTTTATTGAAATTAAGTGTTTTTTATAATTTGTAATTTAGAGAATTATAGGAACCAAAATGAACACCAAAAAATTGATAAGGATAAGAGAAACCAAATAGGGAAATGAGTTTGAAGGGATCAGAGTAATAACTATCATAAGGCATTTATTACTGACAATAAAAGGGGTCAGTAGGTAGAATCAACTAGGCTGACCCAGTTGACCTAGTAGGAGAGAAATGTGTTAAATCCATGTAGCTAACCTAGTAGGTATGTTCTAACTTAGTTTGTTTCTCAAACTACCAACTTAGTACATGAGTTTCAACCTAGTATAAAAATTCACTCTAATAGTTTAGTACTAAGGGGGGGAAGTAAAGGGTCAACATAGTTTGTTAAGTCAACTTGTTCAAATTGAAGGAAATGTTGGTCAATCTAGTGTTTGACTAAGTGACTAAAATAGTACAAAAATGCATGAGATAGGTCAAAAGAGTGTTAGAAAGGCCCAAAATGGCTGACTAAGATCTAAAATGGTCGAATAGGCTTGAAATAGGTCTAATTGATAAAAAATGGATAGATTAAATAAAATTAGACATATTTTTATTAAAATTTAAAAATAATGTATTTTGGTTATAAATGACATGGAAGATCTAATATATCTTTTGTTGTTTTACGGTTGCATGGGCATCCAATATTTTGGCACTTAGTAGATGTGACATGGATTCTAGACCTATTAAAGTGATTTTTAATTGAGAATCATTCAAGCTTGATTACATTAGGTCTAGGAGGGATTTTAGATATGTGTTGGATCCTATTGAGTTTGGATCTGATAGTCATGTTCCTATGAGAGTGGGAATGATTGATTATTACATTTAGGCGGGAGGTGGATGGGGATACCATTGAGGTGGGTATCACCCTAGAGGACATCCATGTGATCCTTGGAATACCTATAGGAGGTACATACATGGTCACATGAGTACCAGATGGATATGAGGATAGGAGAGCCTTAGCCATATGGGTGATGGGAATAGAGAGGATATATCCTAGATTGAGAGTTAGTTTGTTTAATGTTTATACATCTCAAATAATGGATATCTAGAAGGTAGTTATAGGAATTATGATAGCATGAGTGCTATGTCATAAGTCATATGGTAAGGTACCATTATATATGATAGCCTTATGCTAGACTATATTGGAGCATGAGGTTTTATATGATTTAGGCTTTATCATCCAGGTACAAATTATACATGAGATGTATGGGATGTTATCTAGATGGTAGAATTTTATGGGACCTATTATATTTCCATGTTCATGGATATATGAGAGGTTCCCTATGTATCAACCAATTGGGTTTCCCCATATGGTTGATGATCATTTACCTCAGGTACAAAGGTGGTAATAAGATCAGGTAGCATAGTCCATACCCCATTTTCTAGTGCTATGGATAGTTAGGTGAGCATACATTATGTGGCAGCCTTATAGGCATATTAATACTATATTATAGAGATAGAAGATAGTCTCATTAACATTATCATGGATAAAGATTATAGGTAACTATACCTAGTGGATAGAGCTACATCTAGTGGCTCATGTACCAAGACAGATGTGACTCCCTCAATTATCAACATGGATAGTGGTGCCCATATTTTTGGCCAAGAATGTGAGAGAGCCAAGGGGGGAGAGGAGGATTATGACCACCTATTATTAGGCTAATGATAAAACCTTATGTGAAAGATTATGGATTGGTCAATCATGATAGGTAGTGGATAAAGAGGATATAGATGCAAATGCATGAGTGTTAGAGGTACCACTGATAGAATCATATTAGGAGTGGTGGCCACCTAAATCACACCAATTATGGTTACACTAATAGTAGGAGAGAGTATAGATAGTTTTAATCTCATATGACCTATTAGGTGGGACAAAATAGAGTTGGGAAATAGACGTACCACTGAGTCATAACTTGAGATGGGTACAAGTAGTGACCCCAAGATTTTCATTTGGGTGATGACCTATAGAGGAAGTAATTAAAGGATGCATTGATGGGGAGATAGTGATAATAAATCATGTGAATGGTAAGATGGTATTACACAACACACAAATAGGTAATAATAGATGGTTTTGAAATTTTCTTAAGTTATTTGAGATAGCCTATAGATAGATAAATATATTTTGAGATATTTCAGTGATCTAATATCTATCTAGTTTGATTTTTTTAGATTATATAAAAGAAGAGACAAGATGTGGATATTGAGTGATGGGAGCACTCCATGAGATATTTGATGAGGTGATGACACACTATGACTTAACAACACTAGAGGATCTTGAGATAGAGTCTACTCTAAGGAGCTAGTTGAGATTGGTAGGAGAGGTGGAAAAATGAGTATGGGTGTGTAGGAAAGAGACATAGCCACTATTAAGGGTGGGATCTAGAGAGGCATAGGCATGGCAAGCCTTGGCTCAAGAGAGAGTTGTGAATATGGATATAATGGCCTAGCTATCACAAGTACATGCCCAACTAGCATAGGTACACACCCAGGTGCCAACCTATAAGGACATGTGATAGGATTGAGATCTTAGACAACATATTTATATCATACTATTCAGAGGGGATAGTGCAAAGCATCTATGAGTAACATGTCTAGGCCATGAGATAGATAAGATAGACCCTAGCTGTAGAGGTGGGATGATGTATATCGTTGTAATTTGTATTAAAACTCATGATATACATATAGACATATATATTAGATGTTTGATTCTATGTGTTTATATTATGATTATGGTTTTGGATGCTTGGACAGATTTCCTTCTAGCACATTTATTTAGTTGTTATTGTATATGATATAGGAAATATATGATTTGTTATTTCTTTTCTATCATTATGTGGGACACATGCATGGTTAAAAATAAATAGGAAAAAATTATTTGGTAAAATATAATCAATCAAAAATGTACTACACACTATCTCATGTTTGGAAATGTGTAAAACAACTAAAAATGAATAAGTATAAGAAACCAAAGGGTGGTAAACAAGATGGTAAAAGGTTTATTTTTAAACCATGAAAAATATTGCTACCAAATTAAAAAAAGTAAGATCACACTAAATCATGTTGGGAAGTATGAAAGTAATGTAATAAAGTGGAAAGTACGTAAAAGGACAAACGGTATAAAAACAAATAAATTAAGTTAATAAATCATACTAAATCACATTTTTAAGTATAAAATAAAAAAAATTGTAAAAATTAATCTTAAATTTATCATACTAATTCAAGCTAGCAAGTATGATAAATTAAATAAATGGTTGGATTCTTACATGCAATAACAAAACACAAATAAAAGTGAAATAGTAATGTAGTAAGAATAAAAAATAATAAACGAATTTGGGAAGCATTTTAATGAAATGTAACTTCATGATCAATCACATCTTATCTCATATCTGACATATGTAATTTTGGTCATGACTTGGATTATTGGAAAATTTTGTGAGGAAGGTCAGGTCTTATCCATGGTCCTACACTACAACTCACAAAGAGAACACCAATGTGGTGGAATAAATTTGAAAATATGGTAACAAGAGATGTTGGTGATAGGAAGGTGAAATTTTTAGTAATTTGTGAGGAAGTCCAAGTCATATCCATGGTCTTACAATGTAACTCATAAATCAAATCCCTAAGGAGTGATTAGTGAACAAAACAATATTTCTCAAGAGGAAATATGAGGAATTTAGGGTGTGAAAAAAGGAATGTAAAAAGCAAAAATTAGGTGTCTTATGATAATACATTAGGATACGTGAGGCATATGAAGGACATGAGAAGACACTAAGTGATTAGTGACCATCAATGTACAAAGAAAACATGTTTGCTATAAACACTAAGTTGTATAGGAAAATAAGCATGATACTAAGATCAACTCATGAGTGTAGATTGGAAAAAGAAAATTAAAATTGGAGTACCTTCCCATGACATGTCACTCATTCCTTAGGACCCCTTATGGGTCCATTGATCTACTACGAAGATTGGGTACTTGCATGAGAGAGTATGTAACACTAAAATATTTTTGTTTAATTCTCCTTTTCTAATCTATTAGCCTACCACACCCCAATGGACCTCAAATCTATTGTGAGGCCAAATGTGGAGTTTGGGATTTGACTAGAAGAAGGAGATGTGCTCTGAATCATGTCTTTTAGTGTGATTTTACTTTTGATAATTTTGAATGTTTTTGCCTTTTGTATCATAGTCTATTATTAAATGATTTGGATTTTGAATGTTTTAAAGTATTTTTTGAGATTCCTCCATATGGACTTGGAATTACCAATCATGAGAGATAAAGTGATACACATGAATGATTTTTATTCTTAGGCTAAAATAAGCTAAATGACTAAAGACAAGACTAACTAGAACACTAAGACCTAATAATGAACTAGTATGTTATCTCAAGTTTCAACCATGTATATTCTTAGTTTGTGAAAAGGGTATAAAGGGAATAAATGAGATCCAAATTGGACCAGTGAAAGGAGACTATATTGATATTAATTATTTCCTAACTATCACATGGTAAATAAGGAATGACAAAAGGGAATAAGTTTGTATAACCAAGTCATAGTGACAATTACTCATGTACCTAGAGATAAGAAAGCAAACAATCATGAAAATATAATAAGGGAGTTCTTTTTTAGAAAGAAATGTAAGAAGAAATAAATAAATAAATAAATGATAAATAATACCTCCATAATCAAACACAAATTATATTAGAAACAATATGGAGTGTGAAATGAAAGTCATTATGTAATATGAATAAAAATTCAACATAATGACAAATGATATAATAAATAGATAAAGATAATACTAGAGCACACATCTAAACCAAATGAAAATGTAAGAACACCATGAATGTGCTCATAAGTATTAATATATTTTCCAACACACACTATCAATAATATCTAACAAGTCTCTATGAAGTCGTATGAAAACTACAACTAATGTCTTATCTATCTTTAGTGAAAATTTGGAAAATACTTCACATCTAATCTCCTCAATAGAAAAGGTAGGAATACTTGAAATATCATGCTAAAGAGGGCTATCAGGTAAGTGATGATCACAAGAATGAATTTTAGTGTAATATAATGGAGATGAAGGGATCACTAGTGAGGAAGGATCCACAAGTGAGGGACTCACATGTGGAGAAGGATCTATAAGTGAGGTAAGATTAATGGGTGAAAGATTCATAGGTGGAGGAATAAGAGGTGATGAAGGTAAAATAGGAGGGGATGGAACCATATGAATTGGAACCATGGGAGAAGAAGGGGGAGTCTTCCTTTGGGAATGACTTGTGGGAGGAATGGTAAAAGGTGCAGGAATAATTAAGATATGATCTTAAATGTGTTGTTGAAAGATGCGATAATGATTGATGTGATGGGTTTTACATTATTACCAATGAAAATACACCTCTCCATACTTAGGAATATACTTAAGTAGTAAATTTAGAGGAGGTACGGCCTTGTTTGATGACTAAAGAGTAAAAGGATGCAAAGTGTTAATATATTATCACAACTTGCAATAATGCATAGATGAATGATTATCAGTGTCATGGAAGTAATATATATACCTATGAGTAGGATTAGTATAGTTTATCATAATAAGAGGTGTAATATAAGTATAAGGATCATAGGAAGGCTCATAAACCCATTTGGTGGGTAATGGAGTGATTTGTGGTAAAGGAAGCAAACTATCACCGATAGAAGGTGTTGGTGGTGAAGGGATTGGAATAAGCTCGATGGAAAGAGTGATGGGATCAGAAGTAAGGATAGAATTATTTAAAGTGGGAGAAATAATGGGATCCAAAATGGGTTCTACTAAAAGAGGGGTAAGGTATATAGAAGGTTGAAGGAGAGTTTTATGCATCTTAGGGATAAATAAGCTATAAGGGTCATGGTACTTAGTAAAGTGATAGGACCTAGTCATTACCTGATTCATAAGCATACTCCTATGAGGTTCTTAAAATACTTGAGGTGACTGCACATCTCCACCCTATGATAAAGAGGGAAAATTCTAAAATTAGGAATTATATATGATGTAATATAGGAAGATACACTAAAATACTAAAGTAAAGAGGAAAGATAATGGATAATATTAGCATCACATGCCTAAACAATATCACCTAATAATGGATCATCTAAGGTATAACCATCATTATAATTAGGTTTATGAATATCAATGATGTAGGTAGGGATGAAATTGTCATCTAATGAGGTGTGATTAATGGAATATTGAGTTTTAGTTAAGACAACAGGGATGTCATCACAAGGTTGCTTGTGAGAATGAGGCTGCAAAGAAACAAGAAGATAAGAGATGAGATGAGGTGAGAGATCATAATTTTTAATCTTGAGATTGATTTTATCAAGATAATAGTCATAATAATATAACAAGTTATGGTTAATATTCCCAATTATTTTAGGATGATTATTATAACCTCAAGTGTAATTGATGATAAAGTTGAATCATCGAGACTCATGAAATGGCATACTAGGTAAAAGTTCAATAGTAAGAATCTTGAAGCCACCATGGTCTTAGAATTGTTCAAAATTCTAAGGGTTATTGTCACCTTAAATCTTATAGATATATCCATTATGAGGTAATTTAATGCATTGGTAGTTGGAAGAAACAACTAATCTCATATGGTGAGTCCATGGCCTACCAAGTAGAATACTGTAAGATAGATGAAAGTTAAATATCATCACCTTCACATGAATGGTGATAGGTGGGATGGTAATGGGAAGAGACACATAACCTAAATGATTAATTTTCCTTTGATCATATCCTTGACATGTGATACATATGGATTTGAGATTACATTTCTAATATCCAATGGTTTTGATCAAAATAAGAGAGGCAACACAAGTGCCAAAACCCTTGTCAATCAAGGCATGCTTGACTTGGATATATCTAATTTGGATAGTAATGAATAGAGAAAGATCATCCACATAAATAAAAATATCATAAATAATCATAGAATCAATGGGAAACTTGAGGTAAAGAGAAGTGTCCATTATTTTATTAACATGTATGGACATCTCTTCACAACGTTGCAATATTCTATCTTCAAATCTAGATAAGGCTAATTCGCATCCTACTAGGGGAGGATGAGGGATGTTAATTTAAAACAAAATATACATAAGATGGGTTTCATGATGTGGAGAGGTGGAGGTTGGTTTTGAGAATCATTAGAATAAGTTTTGAGAGAATATTTATTATCATGAGTGTTAGGTAAAGAAGATAGAGAAATGGTATAGATAGAATGTGAAGTGTTATCCAAGGGAAGAGTTGGAATTGGTTTATCAAAAGTTGTAAGGCCATCTTTCCCCAACTCATTTAAGTGAGTTGTAGAAGAATCTTAGATCAGATTAAATATGAGAGACAATGGAGGGGTGTAGATGGGTTGAGGATTAATGAAAGAAACCACCCTTCACATATTATTCATATTAACCACATTATCTTCAAGATTTGGGTTAATAATACTATCTATATTATTATTGGAATGGGTTGGATTATCTTGTTAACTCAAAAGTGGGTCTTTATAGATATATAAATGAACATTAGCTTGATTCAAAGCTTGAGAGTTAGTATTAGTTTCATGGGGTTTGAAATCAATGTCATAAGATTGTTGGCATTTTTGAATGATAGAATCAAGTTCAAAATTAGGACCAATAAGAAAATACATAGCCAAATTATGAATATACCAACATGTCTCATGATAATGACCCCAAATAACATGTAAAAAAAAACAAAATTTGTTGGGATCATACCAAGATTTCATAGGACAAGTGGGATCAAGATCTCATGGGAAAGGCCTAGGTAAATGTTTAAGTAATTTAATTGAGGATAAATGTTTATGAACATTCATGTTATTATGATAAGATAAATAAGGATTGGTGAATTTTTGAGAAGGGGAATATGGTTTTGAAGATTGGTTAGGAACATCAACATGAATAATATGAATGGTATAATAAGAGTCTATGACAGTATCATTAGTAGCATAATGATTCTTATTCTTAAGTAGGATAAAAGTAGCCATAAAATTTTTGGGTGGCTCAAATTTATTCATAAGGAAATATTGACATTTTTTTCGTCAATGGCCTCATCAAAATCATGTGGAGAGAGAGAGAGAGAGAGAGAGAGAGAGAGAGAGAGAGAGAGAGAGAGAGAGAGAGAGAGAGAGAGAGAGAGAGAGAGAGAGAGAGAGAGAGAGAGAGAGTGCACTTGATATTGTAACTTGGGAAAAATAGCATTGGTAAAGAGATGGAAAAGGTTATCATTGTCCATGTTATCACATTTTTTGGACAAGGTTTTCTACCTTTTAAAAGAATATTGGGTAGTTTAACTTTGAATTTTATTATAATTGATAAAATGGGCCAAGGTATTCTCAGGAAGATCACTAGTTTGGAACTTTTGGACTAGAGCATTTACTAAATCTTCCAAACTAGTAATATAATGAGTTTTACGTTAGTTGTACCAATCCAAAGCATCACCCACGAGATTTTTGGATAGTGTCTTGGTAGTGGAAAAGGTATTTAATTTGACCCAATATTTATATATATTTAAAATGTTTTTATATGAAAATTAGGATGAGTTGACTCATTGTAAGAAATGGTAGAGGTGATACCTCCTATATCAATATTAGTAATTTGAGATGGAAGAGGTTCATTTTGAATATACTTAATTGTCTTATTGACAAGAGGAGGTTGAGGGATAATATTACCATGGGAATCCTAAATAAGAGGTGGGGAACATTTTGATTATTAATACCCCATGGCATCTTTTGAGGGTGGGATTGAAAATGGATATGGTGGTTTTGCATTTGCAACATTTGATTTGTATTATGAGCTTGAAAGGTATTCATTTGATTAAGGGTTTATAATAAGAGTTTATGTGTTTGATTTGCATTTTTATCATTATTTTCAAAATTATAATTAGAATTAGTGGCTTGGGTACCACTATTAGTTTTGGTAGGAGCTTGAGAAGAGTTGTTAGAATGTGAGGCACTAGTGGAAAAATTTTCTTGTGTGGCAAAAGATGGACTAGTGAAGGGATGAGAAGAGGAAGGGCTAGAAGCATGATTAACATGAGTATCAAGTGATGAAATAGTGGAAGAGTTGAGGTGAGTGGGTCTTGGGAGAGGCCATCTACATGTAGAACCTACCATGTTAGTGGAAATATTAGGCATGGAGGTAGAAAAAGTTAAAGAAGAAGAAATCATGGTATGGGAAGGGGTCAAAATAGAGGGAAGAGGCTAAGAATCAAAGAAAATAGTATCACAAAATACATGTGAGAATGTGGGAGAAGGTGATTGAGCTCTTCAACTCGACCATTAATCATGAGATGGTAAATGGTAAAAGGATCCTTTCTTTAATGTTGAGTAAATTCAGAGATAAAGAAGAGCATTTTAGGGGTATACTCTAATTCAAGCTGATCTTCAAGTGAGAAGAGAGAATTATGAAGAAAATAGGAATGATAAGTTGTCCCATAATTTATTTTATCAGTGGATATATCAACATTACTCTCATATAGGAGAGGAGCCCTAAGTTGTTTATGGGAGACCCTATGAGGGTTGGTAAGACTCATCATATCAATTAAAATTCAACTCAATGTTGTCTTCAAATAGGAAGTTCATGATGAAGGAGAAGGATAAAAATAAGGAAAAAGTGATGCAAAAATAAGGAAATAGGAAGTGATAAAAAATTGTATAAAGTCGACTAGGTTGACCTAGCATAAAAACTAAGGTCTGAAAAAGTGTATAAAGTTGACAAGGTCAACCTAGTAGTAGAAATAGGGGTTAGAAAAAGTGTATAAAGTTAATAGGGCTTGATTAATACTAGAAATACGAGTTGAAAAAGTTTACAGAGTTAACAAGGTTTACCTAGTACTATAGGCAAGGAAAATAAACAACCTATAGGAGATTATGTCGAGCAGAATGACTGTATACTAAAAAATGAAAAATTTTGCAAGTAATTTTAAAGTCAAGAAATGAAGAGAAACACACAATAAATTGGGTCAATGAGGATGATCCAATTAAGGCACACAACATAAAACCTTACACCAACATTGACCAATGCATGTTTTGGTAATACAACATAAAATTGAGCAAATATCAAGTAATCAACTTAGAAAGTAAATTTTAACTATGTGGTCATACTAAATGTTATTAGATTATTAGAATATGATTTTAAATTTGATAGGGATTTGGTTATAAGTCAATAATTATAAATCAATCTATAGATGGATTTAGGATGTTTAGCTTGAAAAATATCTGTATTGGCAATGATACTAGCTTGATATTAGGGTGTACTCCCTCACTTCAAACACCGTAGTGATAAGGGTGTCAAGTGCTTAGATAATATATACCATTAACCACATGTTTATACTTGGATATAAAACCAAGTCAACATCCCCCTTGGTGATGAAATCCAAGTAGGTAGGCCTTGAGTAGATAATTATTAAAGTGCATTTTAAGATTTTATGATCTGGTAGTGTGTGCATACGAGAAAAAAATAGTGCAACTAAATGATATATTGAAAAACCACCTAATTAAACTATGTGATCTATTATAAGCATGAAAGCAAAAAAGTAATGAAAGTGTGAGCTAATTAATATAATATAAGTGTGAATTCTAACTTTGAAACATAGTACAGTGTCATTTTAGATGATATTTATGTAGAGATTATAGAATAGAGTAGATAATATCATTACTATATTATTGAAACAAGGGTCTAAAAAAGAACTATGTCGACAGTGTCAACCTAGTTTTCTAGATAGAATACAAAATATAGAACTACATTGATATGGTCAACCTATTTGACTATACAGGGGCAATTTTAAAGATTGTAAACTATGAGAAATATAACTGTAATGAATGACAACAATGATAGAGAAAGAGAAAGGAACCTTGGTGGGTTGGATGATGCATAGGAAAATGAGATTATTATTGAATTACCCTAATTTATACTTGAAAATTCTATCAACTAGGTCGATTGAGCTCTACAATTCTTTATTTTTTGAAAACTTATAAAATGTAGTGTGTTGATAGGGTTAACCTAATATGTTTTCTATAAGTATGGATATGTACTATGTTGAATGGTTCAACCTAATACCCTGATCTAGAAGTCTAAAAGCGTATTTTGTCAATAGAGTTGACCTAATAACTTGATCTAGAAGTTCTAAAGTGTATTGTGTTGATAGAATAACCTATTTATTTATGTAGAAGCTTGAAAGTGTATTATGTTGATAGAGTTGACCTAGTAGCCTAATCTAGAAATCTAAAAATGTATTGTGTTGATAGAGATGACCTAGTAGCTTGTACCTAATGAAAAACCTAAATAAATAGAATAGATTCATATTGATGTGACTATGTGTTAAACATTTACACAAAATTTATAACTATACCAACACTATCAACCTGGTATCACAAATATAGAAAAATAAAATGATAAAATAATGAAAAACATGAGATAAAACCTACAAGGTTTAGATTCATGTTGGGTTCACTAGAATGTATGCAATGAAAATTTTATCATGTCTATAAATCAATCCTAATTTAGAGAAGATAGATCATACCATACAATTCTAATTGGGGACACATTAGATAATTAGGAACATGACCAATATGGGGATCCACTAGACTCCAATAAATAACAATCATTAAATAACCCTAAGGGAGTCCTATGTTTGCATATATCTCACTAAAATAATAAAAAGTAATGTTAAATCTAATCTAGTGCTCACCAAATCTTATGGCACAAAGTGGGGATTATAAATAATAAAAGTAAACATGCATAGAAGACAAACTCACATCAATGTATACAAAATCCTAATGCATGGAAGAGAAGTATAAATAAAAATCTATCTACTCTTACAAAGGAGGAACAAAGTTATGAATACTTACCTTTAAATATTAACATCCTTAGTCTCAATATCTCCCTTGGCCAAAGTGATTCACAAGAAGTTGTTGTGCTATGTAAGGATGACAAGGATAAAGTATCTCTAGGATACACACCCTATCAATGCATCCAAAAGACTTCTCCATAAGACAAGATCTATATCTCTAATTAAACTATAGAACCTTAAGATTTCTCCTCAAGTATAATGGTGGATAATTAGATGCATAATAACTCTTACTTATCTTCTCTAAATAATGATGAAATGAACTTGTATATATAGGTGGATTTAACCATAATCCCTTCCAAAAATTTTTGCTAATAGGGCCAACCCAGTTGACCTAGCACAATTTTGGACAAGAATTAACTAGGTCACAAGATAGGTAAGACAAGAGCTGACCTAGACCCTAAGTGAATTTCACCCAAAATAATATAGGGTCTACCTAGTGGACCTAGTACAATAAATAATAAAAAAAGGCTAAGGTTATAAAAAGGGGGAAAAGGTAGGAAATTATTAAGGAGTGTGAAACATAGAATAATAATATTAGTAATATGGTTTTTAGGATATAATCATGTATATAACAAGTTACAAAAGAGACAATAATCATATGAAGCACCAATGGTCTACCTACCCCATTACTAGTGAACCCTTTAAGGCATGTACTCAGAGAGATAGAGACTCAATGGGTTCTTGCAAGATAAAAAGAGTTATTTAGTGATAAAAGTTTAAAAGTATTATTTGTATATAATAGGGAACCTAATTACCTTCAATTTAGTGTCATTAATTGTTAGATTCATTCACCCATATTTATGAATAATCATTAAGAGTGTAAGGGGGTCACTATGTCCAAGTCATCTAGATAAAGTATAGGTTTTTATTTATTTATTAACTTCAAAACTAGATGGAGAAAAATATTTATGGTGTGATTATTTCAAGGTCATATATTACCTTATTCAATTGGGATTCATTAGGTACATTGTCTTGCGAAAGATTATTTTGATAGGAAATTGGTTGCCCATCTTGATTGTTAAAGTTAGCAAATTTCAAGCATCTTTTATATATCACTTGTATTCATATTAAAGGTTTATTAAGTTCATTTTTCAATTAAATAACACATATTAAATGCAAAAAAAAAAATGCTCAGGTACCTTCATCTTGAAGAGGGTCTTTCTTGAGGTAGCTTGAGTGAGATTGGACCTTCCACAAGGTACAATTGTAGGTCTAATGAAATTCTAATGTATTAGAGTATTTTGGTAAGGTCAACATGATCTTGGAGGATTTAAAAAAGGTGATAAATTTTTTATTTACCTTAGGAATACAATCCATATGAGGTCTTAATACTATCCTCCCTTAAATCTTGAAAGAGCACTTGTAGGTCTAATGAGCAGGTTAGAAGAACATCATGACATGTGATAAGAAAAAATAACATTTTCATAAGGATTCATGAAGATAAATAACTTAGTTTGGAATGAATCAAGTTATTTCTCTATGTTCATAATATTTTTGATGTGACTAGTTCCATTCAAGAGAATTTTAGGATCTAATTAGGCCTGAAATGCCTAAATAACATAGGCAAGTTTATGTATTATTGTATTACCACTTAAGAAAGGCATCTAAAAGACTTTGTGCCCTTATGAATATGTTTTGAACGTGTTATATGGATATTTATGTATGATATATAAAGTATAAGGGGATGATAATGATCCAAAGGTTACCAAGGTACATCATAATCATAAAAGAAAACATCTGTAGACCCTATTTAGCAGAGATTAAGGTACTTTGGCAATTTTTAAGCTAAGATCATATGTTGGTTTCCTTGTTAATCAATGATTTTGGATGATTCTCCAATTTAAATCAATATAAGTTAGACTCATTAATTTTTCTTATCATCATGTATGTCATATCACCAACTGTGTCACATTTTTCCTTTTTCCATATAGAGGCCTAAAAGGGTAGAATATGCACTTATAACATTCATCCATTTTAAGGCTATTTTAAGAAGGCATCATATTGAATGATAAAGTTAAATGGTTTTCATTAAGAATATAAGATAAAAATTCATATAAATAATATTTTTTAATCTTGGGAGTAATATGGTAAGTGAGGAGGCTTTCTACACCTATAGTCAAAAAGTAAATGTGTACCTACAACCATGACTTTTTGGCTCAATCAGTTAGGCTTCTATGTAAGATGAACTTGTCTTTAAGAGAAATAGGTTGAATGAGATATAAGTGATGTAAATATAATATATATAATGATTATAGTTTTCTCCATTCAATACCAAAATTAGGTTAGTTATAACACAAAGTAAAGTGACTTTTGAAACCTACAACAATCATAATTAATTATGTTGTTCTATATATGATCATAGAAAAAAATAAGTAGACAAGTGGGAAAAGTTGAAGTATAATGTTTCACAAATGTTTCATCATTTTAAATAAGTATGTGAATACCTATTCGAGGACATAATGTTGTTCCTCTTCTGAATTAAATAGGTTTCAAAGTTCAAAAGAACACCTACAGGTTAGTTTAACCAACTCAAGTGTCTCTAAGGTTAATAACATGAGTATGAAGCACAAAGGTGAAAATTTGAAATTTTATGAATAAGGAATCATTAATATAAACTATTAATTTTAAACATAAGGTTAAAAATTATCTTATAAATAAATAAACCTCTCAAAGAATACTCACATACCTAGTGGAGTTACAATGAAGAAAGGTCAAGATACAATCAGTTGTGTACTAAGTACATGAGAAGCCTTTTTTGAGAGGTTAACTTATGGGTTTAGATACATTAAAAATATGAAAAGAGTTTTTCAATCCATTTCATAGACCTATTGAAGGTCTTATTGCATCTTATTTCTCTATATAAGGCAAGGAAACACTAAATGCACTCCTACATCTAGCTCACACCTATAGGCAGTCTTTAAAATGAGTGATAATAATGGATAGAGGTCACAATTGTGATATTAAAATTAATGTTATAATGTTATTGGATTATTTATAAGATAATATCAAAGAGTGGAATCCATGTCCATTGAAGATATTTGAGAAGATCACATTCATAAGGGATAGGGCTCAACCCAAACTAACACAGTCTATTGGAGACTTATAAGCCTACATTATAACAAAGTGAGGATATAAATGGGAAATCAAGCCTATATTGGATATTATAGGGGTTCCCCATGTACAAATTATTGTAATTAGATTTTGGAACAGACCCCTATCCTTTATGAGCAATTTCTAAGAACATAAACCTCTTTAAACCCTTCTTAAACCCTACAACAAATCTGATGGAGAATATATGTTTATTGATTCATTTATATTCCATTATTTTATGTCAAAATTATCCTAATGACACTCATGACTGTATTGAGCTCCACTTCAAGGTGTTTGTTCACATGTGCAGGTATATTATCAGATGATATAGGGTTAAATGAGTAGATCAAAGATTGTTTGTGAGGGTATAAAAATTAGATTGGTCTATAAACCATTTAAATAGGATTATGGGGGATTGACATAGGTTCCATAATCATTCAAAATATTCTATAGGATTCTCAAGTTGTTACACCATCTTTACAAGTTGGCCACTAGGTCAAAAGTTGAGAAAACTTAGTTTTACAAGCCAAGAATCAATGGTGAAGATAAATAAATGAGTTGTGTAAGGTTATATAGGCCTCATAAATTCATTTTCAATCACCAAAACCTGAAAGTTTCTTGAAAAGAATATTAAATTACCCCTCAAGCATACACAAGCATCTAGGCTTACAAATGGCCATTTCATGGTTTGCCCATCAGAACCCAGAACATGAAATTTGGCATTAAGGATGGTTTTAGGATAGGTAAATTGAATCCAACACTTTTGATATGTTTCACATGTTTGGGTGGCATTTGGGCCAAATCTCTATTTCTAGGCCTATGAGTTCTAATTAGGCCTAATTAGAGAGATAAATGATATAAAAGAGATACTTACACTTAGATTTAGATCCTAAAACATGGTATTGAGTTGTACGAGGATATATGGTCCTCAAAAATGTGTTTATTATTTTATTAGACTTCATACAATCTTCTATATAAGGAGCTTTACCAGTTTTTATGGCTATAAAAAATGGGTGGAAATATAATAAAATGGAATGAAATTGCATATTTTGGAGTGTTTATGGCTCCAAGTACCTTTTTTAGGTCTTAATTGATGTTGAGAATCCATACATGGAGGAAATTTTCTTGATTTAATGCAAAATCCAATTTCTCTCTCCTATGTCTCTTTGATTAAGAAAGAATCAAGTGATCAAATCACCAAATTGATGCATAGAATCTCTTCAAAGGGATTTATTGAGGCTTATAACTGCATCCAATGCCCATTAGATCCATAAAAATTCATATATTAGTTGTAATGAAGTAAAAAAGGTTTAAATTGTCTCTAACATAATATGAAGACCTTATTTCCCTCTTAACCAATCAAGGTTGAATAAGTCAAATGAGATTTAAGAGATTATAACAATATAAACCAAGTTGAGGAACGCCATAAATAAGGGAATTTAAGGATTCAATTGATTGATTGAATAAGACTTCAAGACCTATTTTTAAGGAGGGGAATTTTTCACCAAGGAGGACATGCAACCAAGTATATAGGGTGTGAAAACAAAGATTTATGGACCTTTAAAGTGGTTAAGCTTGAATAATCAATGATGAATAACTTTTAAATTTTATACAATAAAGGATAATGTATCTCTATGCTATTCTAAGGACATAAGTGAGAAACTAGATTGTAGGAAACACTACGTAGTAACTTGAGGGGTTTGAAGACCAAGCTAGTGATCCTTATTTTGGGGCTACTTTATCTCCCAATCCTATGCTTTTATATTTGTACTCTCTTTTATAGAATTGTATTATCACTATTTTTATTTGGCTATGCTAAAATGCTAACAATTTTTTATACTCACCTCTTGAAGAAATAAGTATCTCTTTTCCTCCATTTTTAGGTTTTATGTGAAATGTATGGTGATTGCCATTGATATAACATTGTGAATCATTAGTTTTCCTATGTTATTGTCTAGTTTTTGTATCTTCATATAGTATATTTGAGTTTATATAGGTCATACTGAGTGTCAAGATCCATGTTAGTCTAAGTTTGGATGTGAATTTAATCCCCTTTCATTCCTTCAATGCAAAGAGTGAGTTTTTCAAGTCCTTTGTGTGAAAAACTATTATAGAGGTCATGTACCTAAAGTGAATTTATTTTGTGTAAGCTTATTCCATTCCTAAGAGTGTCAATTTCAGGAATAAGTGGTCATATACATTGGTGCATTAACTTTGGTCTAGGTTTTCATTTCAATAACAGTATGATTAATATCCCTTTCACCCTTTGCATAGTCATAAATTAGTAGTCATTAGGAATAAGATAAGATTTAGAGAGTGAATAAAGGGAACCAACCCTTTATTTTGATATTCTCTACCTTACAAATCCACCCACACTTAGGAGAGATTCCATTGTTTTATCAGGAGTAGGAAGTAACACACATTCTCATAAGGGTAACACTCCTAATTGATAATAATATGCATTAAATATCTTTGAACAATATTAGAATAAGAGTAATCCATAAGCTTAAAGTATGTAAATGACTATAATATCTATACATTTATGTACACGTGACTCTAAATCCATCTATATGTGAAAATTTTGTAACTCCACAATGATTGAGACTGTAGTCTTATCCATATGTAAGACTACCCTCTTGGACTTGTCTAAAGTCAACCCTAACTTATTGAAAATATTTTTAGCCCTAGCATAGGTTAAAGAAATGAATATAACAAATATTTATTGAAATTTTTACCAAATATTTTGATATTCAATAGAAAATATGTTACCTTGAGTTTATTTCAATGAACAACCACATTATTATATGTAGATTTAGACTTATCTATGGATAGGTTTTTAATCAGTGCTTTCAATAACAACTCTATTTGATTTTTAATATGAGACAAATCATGATGGGTGATGTTTTAATTAATTTTATTCATAAAATTAAACTATGTTTCATGCATTTTTATTCTTTGAATTATTAACCTATTGTTAATCATTTCCCTTTGGAGTGGTAGATTATTGTTAGATTTTGGATCTAAAGGAATAAATTCAGTGTTATTTGGAGGAATGGAATTTGTGGAAGTTTATTTTTATTTTATTCTCATATTTAGAAAATTATTTTGGTACTTATGAAAATTATGGATCTCATATGTATTTTTTTCTAGTTCATTCTCATCTTTAAGTGGGAATGGGAATTGATATGCCTTGAACATCATTGCAATCCTAAAGGGATTTAAAGTAGTGGAGGAATATGGATCTGACTAATTTGGAGGAGCTTCATGTCTATCTAATTCCTTATGTAAGATATAAAAATTAGTATATAACTCTATATAGTCCAACTCACCATGATATGATGTATTGTTAACATAGTTCCAATTAAGTAGTGTTTCTTCTAAGATATTTATTTTTGGCAACTTATTGGGTAGCTATTGTTTTCCTTTATGTTTAGATCTATTGAATGGATTATTGTACCTTATAACATGAAATTATTATTGGTATTTTATCCCATAGTGTTTCCCATTTGATTATGCATGGTTAGGAACTTTTTTCTTAGCTTATATACCATTAGTTGGTTGACATCCAATTATGATTTTGTAGAATTAGAACTAATATCTTTTGTGGTAGAAGTATTAACTTGTATCATGGATTGGTTATTATATGTAGGCATATGATTATTTATAAAATTGAGGTTATATTTAGGTGGATCATGGGTTAGAGACAAATGTGTATATACTTGGTTTCAATTGTTAGCCACAATATTCTTTTTGAAATTTAGAATCAAATTGAGGGATAAATATTTAATACCTATATTGGGCATGTCTAAATATTACAACTAGGGATTCAAATCCATATTAATATTAATAACTTAAGCATAGGACAAAGGTATTGAAGTAAAATTAGGGTTTCTACATTAGAATATAACTATCATAGAGTCCAAGGCATTCTTGTACATCTCTAGCGCTAACACAATATTGGGTGTATAATATTTGTCAACTCAACTATACATATTTGGTAATCTTGTGTTAAAGGCTCTAATTAGCTAATTAGGACTCCTTATCATGTTTTAAAAATGTTGGTATATATTATATTTTGGTAGGTGAATTTTCTAAATTATGTGAAAAAGGTATGACACTAGTTCCATGAGGTAATTTAATCTTATAAGATAGACAGACAAATAATAAGAAACATATTACAATGTGAAAGGGAATAGTATGCGTGCCACATATTTATGGGTTATAGTTAGTATTCCTAATTTATTATTGAAATTATTTATATGTTCTTTAATAGTCTTACCTCCTAAGGGATAAAATGAAGAAAGATTCTTTTCTAGGTTTCTAGGCAAATCATCTACATCTCCATGCATATTGATAATAGAAATAACTAACTGAGATAGGTCCATCATATGTGGAAGGAGATTATATATTATTATTAGGGAATAATATTGGGTCTAGGATACCCATACTATGCCTCTATCTGATGTATGTTTTCTATGGATCTACAAGGGTGAGAATAATAGGCCAACATCCTAGGTGGACTTTATTAATATTCTAGGTATATAAACTGAAACTCAAGTGATTTTATTAAGAAATGAAAATGTGGTCTTCCTTATAGCACCATATAAAATCCAATAGATGTGGGTCTTATACACACCATGTAATATTAAAAGGTAGACTCTAACATTTTAAGATTGGTGAAAATATTCACTCCAAGGTATAAGTTATGGGGTATTCAATTTTTTAAATAACCTAGTAGTGAAATAAAAATGAGAAATAGGTTATTTAACTCAAATGGTTAGAATATATGGACTATAAAAGAAACCAAATTCTATTTGATATGGTTGGGTGGATTATAACATAAGGTGAGCAGTATCCAAAAGAAACTCAAAAAGGAGGGAAGGGTGGGTAGAAAAGAATGTTTGTGAGCTAAAGGCAGATGAAAACCTCCTAAATTGGATATTATATTATGGATTGGGAAAGTTATTAGGAAATAATATCTTTTGAAATTTATTATTATCACATAAAATAGAAAAACATAGTTAGGATTCTAGGGAAATAAATAAACTTTAATGATCATAATCAAAGGTTGTCATGGATGTATGATTGAATTTACACATATTCAAATGAATATTATGGTTATTAAACACAAAATCATTTAAATTAGCTGCTACACAATATGAATAATTTTATCGAGAATAATTTTACACAACCCAAAAACTAAAATACCATAATGATGGTATAGACACTAGAAAACTGCACACAGTTTTAGTTGTCAAAATGCCTCAAAATTCTCTTTCACCCCTTTAGACTATACAACTAAGCCTTTTTTACCTCAACTGACCTTAAAATTATTTTCACCCCTTTCACCCACTTTTTAACCCACTTATGTTAGGTACCTCAACCGCATATGGTTAAGACAACTATCGATGATTACCCTAATCATTGATGGTTAGATCCTCAAGCTAGTAACTCATCAATAGCTATCATCAAGGTAATCAAGAAATAGGTTTAATTGTTTTTTCCTAATTCATATTCTAACAAATCACAAACACCTTATAACCTAAAATCTTATCTTATTACTCCATCATCTTTTTCTTATAAAAGGAAGTGAGCAAGAGGAGAAGGGGATCCATAAATCAATATCCAAATTCTACATTTAGGCTATCTTCATACAGGTACTCAAGTCTTCTAGCCATTCAAATATTATTCATGTAGTTTGATCTAGTAGACACGAACCTGAACCTCTAGTGAATTTCTTCTATCTCTCCTTTACATACCATTATGTTTTCAAAATCATTTTAGATTAGGTAAGGTATTCATTTGTCTTTATTCATTCTACTTCGATATTCCTATCTAGATCTTAAATTTTTTAATCCTTCCTATTAGACCTTTTATCTCATCTAAGATCACCTATCTCTCCACCTTACCATTATCATATCTTGAATAGACCTTCTGCATTAGATTGAGTTTGATCTCACCCTTCTACCTATAGACCTTTCTAACTTTCCCAATCCTTATAGGTAACCAATGATGGTTTCCAAGAACCATTGACAACTACCTAATTGGTGATGATTACCTATAACCATTTGTGGTTATCCCTCTAACCCAAGACCCTCATCTTTCTACCATTTAACTAAACCCTACTTTTTACACTTTCTATCCTAGACCAAACCAAAACCAAACACTTCATTTGATAAATTAACCTTCTCTTTATGTTAGTTTATTAGATATTTATCTTAAATTAGTAAATTATTCATCTTGTTTACTTTTATGTATGCTTAATTTCATTCATCTACTTTCAACATTAACTTATATTAGAGAGTGGATTGACAACCTCCATAGATAGCTCATGCTTTCTTAGATCTAGCCCTAGCTAAGCAATCCACGCTTCCTCCTTGTCTAACAAACAAGATTGATTTGAGTGTTTTTATATGTAGGTAATCTTACCCTAGCCAAATAATATTTCTCCACTTTGTCTGGTTCACGTGCCCATTCTCTACCAGGTTTTTCTACCATATCTATTTTACCCTTTTCTACAACTTTTATCTCTTTATTTCTTCTTCGTCATAAAAGTGGAAATTCTAGATTAAACATTTTGTCACACCCAATGGAACCTACTTCCCTTTCTTCCTTTATTCTATGCTCATTGAATGAAATCTAAAAATTTACTTTTGGGTATAAAATAATTTTTTTCATTCATGGTTTGCTTGCTTGATTTAGCTCACCTAGTTAATTAAATCATCATGAATTAAATGTATCACATATATGTTACACAACCAAACCACTCACACAAAAACAAAGATCATAAAATACTTAAGACAAGGCCTATTAGGATTTCATCATCCATTAGATCACCTTACCCTTTTTGGTGATCCTACTTGGCTTTCATCACCAAGGGGAGGGACCCACTCCATTTTCTAGCAGAGTATAAACTCTAGAGAAAATGGTATCTACTGGCTAAGTGGCGTGACTCACCTTTGGGTTTATGAAGTGTGGGAAACAAGCCCCTAATACTAGGACATGTATTCCATCTAGTATAGATTATTTTTTATCACCATAACAAACTTGAAATCATCCTTAGATTGATCCTTTAGTACCTAGTTCACAATCCAAACTTCTTTCACACTCTCTAAATCATAATCTAAAATTTATTTAAAATGAATCCTATGATTAATTGCACTTATATTTTGTGCCTTGTTTGCCTTGAACTTTTCTTTACTTACTCATTATTTGAGGTGAAAGGTTCACTATTCTTTTCCAATTTCTCACATGGTTTTTATCAGGTAACAATTCAAGAATAAAACCCATCAAACATCCCCTACCTCTTCCTCTTCATCATCCATGGGATATAATTTAGATGTTGATGGTTCTACTCATCATTCTCCCCCACCTACCATGCCTTGGATTATTGTTGAGGGTGATGTTGATTTCACCACTTTCCTTAACAATAACCCCATTGCCATTTAACACTATCTTAACAATTTAGCTCACCATACCCCAATTACATCAGTTCTTCCCATGGATCCTCCTTTAGGTATGCCTCATGAGCTTATGGTGGGTGTTACTTCTACCCAACCCTTCGTTACCCAAGCTTCATCTTCTATCGATAACTCATTTTCTACCACCACCCAAATCCAATCTAATATTCTAACCCATAATCAAACACCCCCTACACCAACCAACACATCTAATGTTTGGGTAACCCAACCTCTTTTTACTTATCCCATACCCACCTTAGGGGTAAATTCTACCCCTCTTTACACTATTCCTTCCACCATCGACACCTAACCAACTTATACTCATCTCCAAAACTTTGTACTTTCTATACCTCAAACTCTTCCACCCATCAATACACAAGTTACTACTCAAACTCAACCCTAACCCACTCATACATCCATACCTACAACTATAATGACCTCTCAATAAATTCCCATAACCTCTTATAAATATGTGCCTAATCTAGAAGGTCACATAGCCCCTTCAACTCAATCTTATGTACCCATGAATCCTTGTATGACACCATTCCAACCTATTATAACCACTTACTAATATACAACATCTTCAAAACCTCCTTGTCAATATGTTACATTTACCATACATCAACGCATCCTATCCTACAATATTCCATCTACACAACCTCAAACCAACATGGTCAAGATGTTAATTTAAAAAATGATCAATCTCAAATCATCCATCTTAAGAACCCATAACCTTCTCTCTTATGACCAAATATTCAACAAACCTATCTAGCCATCCATCCCAATATGATCTTATCCTCCTTAATGGTAATTGCCTAAATTTTCCAAATTTAAAGGCAAAGAGGACCCACAACAACATTTGAAGGAATTTCATCACTTGTGCTACTTAATTTCACATGATGATGTCCTCCTCAAAACTTTCCCCATATGTTTTATAGGACCCACTCTTGATTGGTATAGTGATCTCAACAAGCACTCCATTTTTTCTTTCACCCAACTCACCCGAGTCTTTTTAGATCACTTTTTGATGAACATATCTAAAAAGGTTTCCATAACCAACTTTTATTCCATTAAGAAATTCAATGATGAATTAGTTGTTGATTTCATTTCTAAATGGAGAGGTCTTATTAACCAACTTTATTTCTCATTACCACAAATTGAATTGATTAAGCTCCTTTCATGAGGTTTTCCCAAACACATTTCAACCACTCTCAATGTTCAAACTTTCTAAACTTTTGATGAGACCTTTACTATCACATGAAAACTAGAAATATAATCTATCAAATAAGGAAAATAAAAAATTTAGAACAATAATTCTATATTTAAATCTAATGATCCTTCCTCATCATTAAAACCCACCAATCAATCCAGCCCTTCTAAATCTAAGGCATCCTCCAAGTCAGTTGTTCTCAAAACCACTCTACCTCCAACCATCAACTAATCTAACCCCTCAACCAATTCCTCTTACTATTTTAAACAACCCAACCCAAATCAAATTTGTGGAACTCCATAAAAATAAACTCCTATTGGAGAATCTTATGCTTCAATTTTGGAGAAACTACTCAAAGAAAACATATAACAACTTCTACCCATTAAACTTCCTCAATAATTTGACACTACTCACCCCACATCTAGTTGGTACAATGAAAATTATTAATGTGTATACCATCACATTATTAGACATGATGTTAATAGGTTTAATACCTTTAAAATGATTATCCAAAATAATATTGACAAGGGGGAACTTGTATTTGACAATCCTAATGCACCCCTTAACCAATCCCTTGATAATTTTCATAAATAATTTCCCAACCATATACCTTCTACCAACTATAACAAAAACCAACCTGAATCATCTCACACACATGAGGTCAATATAGTCAATATAATCATTGTTGAACCCTTTACTAAGGAGACTATTACCTCAACCTCTATCTCATCCATCCCACTCATTGAAGTAGCCAACTCACTTACCCTTCCTTTGGACTTCCAAACCAAGGAGGCCACCTCACCCTCTTCCTCACTCAATAAAACTATGGACTTACCCACACCTCCTTTAAAAAAACAAAAGGAGGCAATGATTGACTCAACCACCTCTTCACCCATTTCTACACCCATGGAGAAAAACTCACCTACCTTTTATTTGTAGGTTCAACCAAAGGAAGAAACCATATCTATCCCCTCACTTAAACCTATCACATTTATCATTGAACAACCCAACCTCTCTTTCAAAAACACTCTAAAAGAGGAAACCTCTTCACCTACACCTTCCATGGTATAATCATCCTCCAAAACATTAAAACCCTCTCCTAAGAACATTCCCTCACCTCCTCTTAAAGGCTTAATATTTGAAACTAAGGATCAAGAATCTAAGCCCATCTAGAAACCTTTTTCTAGATTGGTTTGAAATCTGGCATTCACCTCTCAACCTAAAATAGATACAGCCACTTTTTGGCACCATCTGGGTCTATCTTATCAAAACAAACACAAACCTTTAACCACACTTCCTTCAACCTACAAACCCATTATACCTCCTACTAAACCTTCTCCTTCCATGACTCTAGAATAACCTTCCAACCTTCCTCCACTCAAAATTCCAAAATCATCATATACCCCTCAAATTAAACTTTTCATATTCCAAACCAAACCCATCAAAAACATGGGGTACTTATTACTCCCAATATTTTTCATCCACACTTGAAGTTAAACTTGACCCCTCCTAAACTACCAAAATAAATACCCACCAAACCCATCAAAAGGATTAAACCAATCAAGTCTCCACCTCGAGTTAGACCCATACCACCTCCTTCCACCTTACCTTATATATTGGTACCTCATCCCTCAACTCTCCCTATTCCATATTCCTTATCTCACTAGCCTTCACCCTTTTCCTCACCTACATCTTCTATCAAATCATCAACCTTATCATCCTCATTTTTGGATAAACTTTTCCTCACTACTCTCCCACTTATAACCAAACAAGCATCATCAACTTATAAAACCTCCACAAAGCTAACCCCAAACACACAAACCCAACCTACACCATTCATAAAAAATATTCAATCATCTTCCAAATCCATGGTGAAACATCTTCCAAAAGGGACTCCCACTCTACTTCCTAAAACTAGACCTTGGTGCCCTCAACACCTTTGACTGAATCCTATTTAACCATCTTACAAAGTTTATTTAAAACTTCCTCAATCTTTTTACCACCCATCAAACCATTTGACCCTTATAATAAATTTGACCACTCATGTCCTACACCATCTTAGTTTAATGACCAATTAATCTCTGCCTATCATAGAACACCTAGACATGATACATAAAAATATAGATCTCTTCAAACCCTTGTCCATAACCTAATGAATGAGGATGATCTATTATTAAATGAATCACCTCTTAGCCCATTACCAATTGAACCATCCATTCAACCATTACAAACCATACCCCTTCCTACATTCTCATCTAAAAGTGAGGAGAAACTAGAACAACCTTCTAGGCCAATGCCTTCTCTTACCCATACTATCCACATGGTTACCCGATATAGGTCCCAACAAATGGGTAAAGAGAAAGGTAAAGTGTTAATTCCATAGACATACCCTTTTAACTCTTAACCTACTGACTAAACTCACATACCATTTTGGGTCTCCCTTCCTCTAACCCATCTAAATCCTTGTAATGTATAGTGCTTAAACAATTTTACTAAACTCCAATGAAGATGAGTCTTTATGAAGTCATTAACACCTCAGCTCATCATCACCAATCACTCATTTAGACCCTCTAATCTATTGAGGTTCATACACATGATCCTTAACCTTTAGCCATGTTTTTTGGCACTCTCCAACATTTCAACCTCATCACATTTTAGGGTTTAGAGATTCCATTTGTTCATCATAAGAATCATGATCCTAACTTATTTATCACACCATACATCAACCAAACCCACATTAAAATGGTGATGGTTGATGGAGGAGATATTATCAACATTATCTCCTCACATTCTTATGACCAACTATAACTACCCAAGAACATCACGTCTAAAACTATAGTGGTCCTTTACTCTTTCAATGAAACCATGGCCACTGCTTTGGGTATGGTCATCCTTCACATCCATTTATGACCTTGCACTATTCCTAAACTCTTCTATGTTGTAAAGGGTGAGTTATAATATAACATTTTAATTAGATGCCCTTATATTCATGACATGAGTTGTGTCCCTTACACCTTACACCTATGTGTCAAATTTGATAATGTGGGTCAAGTATTTACCATCAAAGATAACCAAAGTCCCTTCACTTTATGCAATATACCTATCATCTAAAATATATCCTCATTCCTACCTCATCCACTTCAACATCCACTAACAACACTTCCACCACTACCCATGATGAAGTGTCAATAATCTAGTTCATTCTTTCATCTCAAATTCCCATAAAGAACCCCTTAGAACCAACATTCCAATGTCTCTCACTAAGACAGTATCATCTTTTATCTTTGGATGCTTTCCCCACTCCTCAATAGTATGAGAGCCTCATCCATGATCCTAGCTATGACCTCAACATTGGCACCATCATTCCATTTGGGCTCCCCAACCATAAAACTAACTTAATCTATGGGGTAGCTGATCATCCACTTGTTGAGCCCACCATTACCTCTTCCACCAAACCATTTACCACAAAATTGTCATACCTTGACAAACCAACATTTACCAAACTATATCTTCACAGGTGTGCCTGGAAAGGATTTAGTCTCAACCTTTATGACTAGGGATCCAATGAGCTACACATGATCAATACTCAAAATCCTTAGGAGTACTTTAGCCTTGGGTTTGAATCACTTGAAGAACCCATTTATTCACTAAAACCCATCACCAACATTGAGAATGAATTTCATTCCTCACCAACCCATTCCCCTTTCAAGTTTGAGGACTTTGAGGTCACTCCTCTTAACTATTTTTTATTGGCATTGTTAGTTTGGTCCCCTTGGTTTATCAATGGGATGACCAAAATAAAATCCTTCCTCTCATCCATCTTAAATGATCAAACATGATTCTCCTACCATCCATACCATTCGATAATAGGATGATGATTCCATTCTCACCTCCCTTGGTACAAAAGATTATTCTATCCACAAATCTCTTCCTCTTAAAATGGAAATCATGTTGAATTAATATACCATAAAGGTCAACCTGGTACTCAAGATAATTCCTACATATTCAAAATTGGTCAATCTTTAGATTCTAAAGAGCAACAAGATTTTTTTTCCTTCATGACCGTAGCATTGCATTTATTGGGTCATATAAGGACATGATAGGAGTTGACCCTTCTATTTCCCTCTATAACATTATCACCTATCCTCATGTTAAACCCATTCAAAAAAAGCTTCACAAGATTCATATTTTCATCACACTTCTTATAAAAGAGGATCTATAATGTCTCTTATTCATAGACTTCATCCAACCCATAAACTATCCTCAATGGGTTTCTAACATATCACCAAACCCATAGGAGGACTTCAACTCTTCCTTGAATTTTGTGACCTTAACCTTGTGTAGACACAAAATTGAGTCACACACATGTGTAAATCCCTATGTTGAAACCCCCTTTGAGCCCTATTTCAATAACAATGATTAACCTCCCTAACCCATGATTTTACCCCTCACATATTTAATTAATTTGAAATATATAATTAATTTAAATAAAAACCACTTTTTCCACCCTACTTGGCTACCTCATATTAAGACTAATTCTCACCTGATGAGTAACCTCAAGACTTAGTCACCTTATCCTAACTACCCAAGACTTGTTCTCACCTAAAAAATAAGTTCCTAACCAATTATGTCCTTCTTAACTTCTCATTTCTACCATTTATTAATGGATACCACACTTGGCATGGGGAACAACAAAAAATAGGATAAAAATAATATTTTTACCTATTCCTATGTCACCAATATTAGTCAACCCATGATCGATGTCATCAGGATCACTGATGTTAGTTATATAAGCCAAACTCCAAACTAATGTTTAAGTCAATAAAAATCAATAAAACTCATTATTTTCATAAAATATTTTTACATTCAACTTCTGACATCTAGGCTTACTATTGTCTTACATAAGTCAATCTAGATCAGGAACCAAGCTCTTGAGAACTAGTATCACCCACTTATTTTCTCTGTTTAGGGCATTAGTTTAGACTACCTAATAGGAGCCATCCATTTGGCATTTATCATATAGTCACCACTACAAATAAGTACATCACTTATTTTATATGTCTTTTAAGTAGTTACTTTACAATCACTTTATAACTACTATTCATTACTTTACACATTCCTGACTGAACCCCCATGAGGGAGTTATAAGGCTTACCTACTTGTTTCCCCTTGACCTAACACACCAAACCTCTGACCAGATCCATCCAAACCATACTCTCTCTCTCTCTCACACACAACTCTCCCCAACCTTTTAGACTTGACCAAAACCATTTCATAGACCCAAAAAGCCTTCTATAAGCTCTTAGGCAATTATTGCCCATACCAACCTCGGTAGCCTAACCAACATGGTTCACCTTCCCTACCAACCTCAATAGCATAACTGATATCAGTCACACCCTTACCGACCTCGATAGCCTAACTAACATCAACAACTATGGATTTCATAACCCTTCTAAGATCTTCCCAAACAACTTTCAAAATACAAACTAAACATACCACTTGTACTCTATTACTTTCTATTACACTCAAGTTGTAAATAATGGTAAAATTATCTCTCTTTCATTCTCTCTTTCCCTCTCTCTTGGTTATTTATTACTCTTTCCTCTCAAAAGTGGGTTTTCATCTCTAAGGAAGTTTGAAACTTCCTAGAACAAGCACATATTTTGGAAACCCACTTATTTATCTACTAACAAACATTTTTTGGTATTTCTTTCTTACTTGTAGGTAGTCCACCCTAGCCAAAGAGGAGTGATTACAATGTTTGGATATGATGAGAAAACCAATTTGTGTTCATTCTAATCACTTATCCCTATCATTCTTCTCTATTTTTATTTAGACTTGAAATAGACAAATTTTAGCAAAACATTTATGGCATGCCCAGAGGACCCTAGAGTTTTCTTTGGGTTCATTGTTTATTTAAAACATTAATATAGGTGCACTATAGTGAAAATTTCACTTTTTATACTTTCCTCTTCTCTTCTCTCTTAAAATGGAAAATTAAACATTTTATTTTCTATTTAAGGACAATAAACTAAAATTCCTTCTTCGTTGCCACTCTTCTTTTCTCTTTACCTTTAGAAGCAATTTATCATTTTTCTTACAAGTTGAAATAATCTCTTCTTTAATTCTTCTTGCATGCACATTAGGATAGTGAATTTCATTATCCACTCCTATTTCATCTTTATTTTCATTTTAATCTAAACATACTCCCAACCCAAACCAAATTTCCATTGTGATTGAAGGAGATGAAGATTTTCCTAAATTTCTTGATCACAATGTGGCAGCCCTTCACCATTACCTTGCCATGAGTTGAACCCACAATTATTTGGGTGAACTAATATATGGTATTCCAACCTATATAATGGATATAACTTCATTTTAAATTTCCTCCACTATTTTCCCCATGGTTACTCAAACCACCACTTTGACAATCAACCCAACCATACACAATGTCCAAAGTTTAGCATTGCCAACTACCCAATTGCACTTAACCCTTGGTGTGACTTGCCAACTTTCACAACCATAAGTAGTTTAGTCAAGTCATGCCCCATTTCAAAATTTTATGATACCTATTCCATATACTATCATACTTATAAATACTTGAGTTATGAATCACCCTTCATCTAGTCTAACCATGCCAATAACCCAACCTATAATAACAACATCCAACTAAAGCATAGTCTCCAACCTAATAAGACAAGACCCTTTTATTTTGATCCCCTAGCCTATGACTCATTATCCTTATGTTTTGCCAACATAACCTCAGTAAGCTATGTCTTATGCTCCCTCTACTTCCTACCAGGTTACCTATAACTTAGGGAGTATCTCCCAAACTAATCCCCCTCCAGACCTCATCAAGATGTCTAATATAGAGACATCTATTTTTGGTTCAAAAAATGTGTTATCTTATGATCATATATGAAATTAACCCATCCATCCTTTTGTGCCTATTTCCCTTATCCAAGCCAATGGGAACTCCCCAAATTTACTCTTTTCTAGAGTAAATATGACCCACAACAACATTTGTGAGCATTTAGACATGCTTGTTGTTTAATAGGGCACGATGATGCATTATTACTTCACACTTTCCCTATGTCTCTTTCAGGTGCTACCTTGGATTGGTATAGCTCTATACCTCAGCACTCCCTTTTTTCATTCACCCAACTCACACAAACATTCCTAGACCATTTCTCTATTAACATTTCTAAGATGGTTTCTTTACAGACCTTTATTCTATTAGAAAATTTGATGATGAGTTTATCATAGATTTTGTCACTCATTAGAGAGGCTTGATCAATCAAATATCCTTTTCCTTAACCGAACCTAATTAAGCTCTTCTTAAGGGCATATTCTAAAAACATTTCATCCACTCTTTGAGTATAAATTTTTTACACATTTGATGAGGCCTTTGCAATGGCATGAAAACTTGAGATTTAGGCTATATATAAAGGTAGAGTCAAGTTGTGCAGTAAGAATGCCAATTCTAAATCAAATGACTCCTCTTTTAAAACATCTCCTTTTAACCAAAAATCTAAAGGCTCTGCCAACATAGTGGTCATTAAGTTAGCTTCTTCCATTACCACAAACCAATCTAACTCCTTGACTTCCTAAAAAATGTCCAAGTAATTCCAACAATGGTATGAAAAATGACAATACACTCTTATTAGGGAGTCATATACATCCATTTTGGAAAAACTATTATTCTAAGGTGTCATAACCCTTCCTCAAATCAAACCTCTTATATATTTTGACCCCTCCCATCCTATTCCAACTTGGTACAAGGAAGATGAGTTTTACATCTACCATCAAGTTAAAGGCCAAAATTATAATAACTATAAGACATTCAAGAACATTATTCAAGACATGCTTGATAGAGGTGATCTCATCTTAGATAATCTTAATGCACCCCCTAATCAAAGTATGGATGTGTTTAAACACCCTTTTCCTAACCATTAACCTAATTCAAATATTGTTTTGATCATAATATCCACGTAGTTTATATGGTCATTACTTTACCTCTAATTCAACCTCCCCCTCAACAAGAGGCACCCATTTTATCGACTCTTTCCCCATAGTTAGTGGAATTTGTGTTGTCCATTCTTCCTCCCTAGGTATATGAGCTTATTTCACCCATTCCACTCCCATGTGAGGAAGAGCCTCCTTTACCACTTCTTTTTCCACCAGAGGAGCTAGTATTGCTATTTCCCTTTACACAAATATTACCTATCCTTTTACCACTTGAAGACCATGCCTTACCCATTATAGAACAACATGTTGAAGTTAAAATCATTCCTATGTTATACCCTCTTGAGGAACCTTCTTCACCTACATCTCTTCCATCGATAGAGAGTAGTACCCCATCTACTCCACCTTTACACCTAGAGGAGTCAGTATTATCTACTTTCACCTTAGATGAGAGACCTATTGTGCCTACTCAAATTATACAACTCTTACCCCTTATTTTACCTATGGAGGATCATACTTTAACTATTCCTCAACCACATGTTGAGGAAAAAATTATACCTATGTTCTGCCCCCTTAAGGAACCTTTTTTGCATACCACTCCTCCACCCATGAAAGACCTTGCCTCTTCTCCTATCTCTATCGAAGAAGAGCCTATTGTATCTCTTTCTCATATTTATCCTAAAGTAGAAGAGACCAATAATTTCCCTTTTTCTCAAATATCTCATCCTTCTAAAGATGCAACCATAAGGCTATGTTAACTTCATCTAAACCGTTCTCATGGTTGGTGAAAATTATAGAATTTATTGACTCCACTAAACTAGATCACATGACATTTTAGGACTAGCTTAAAACTCCTTATCCAACATAATGAGTGTTGACCTTTACCATCAACCCTCTTACTACCCTTTACCTAAAGGTATTTGTCAAAGTCATAGATTCTTCACCAAAATCACCAAAATCTCATTTGTCTATGTCAAAACCCTAACCCTCATAGGCATATGCCACATTAAAGTAGATCAGGCCCTTAGGCATATACCTTGTCTCTAATATAATTCATCTATAGGTGAAATTAGATCTAACT
The DNA here is from genome assembly GCA_037957365.1 of Torreya grandis. Taxonomy (NCBI): domain Eukaryota; kingdom Viridiplantae; phylum Streptophyta; class Pinopsida; order Cupressales; family Taxaceae; genus Torreya; species Torreya grandis. The sequence continues at coordinate 801,129 of JARHVA010001858.1, forward strand.
CTCTAACCCTAAGTTGGAGTTTTATAGCCTAAACTACAAAAAAATGTTAATCTTCCTAGATCTTGCTGATCCTTCCCTCTTTGACCCTCAACTTTATCATCAATTTTGGGACCACACCCCTCTACTTTAGTTAGAGTATTGTCGACCCAAGTAAATTAAAAGGTTAAGTTACCTCCACTACTACCTTTACCACCTGGTAGGACTTTCACATCTGGCACTAAGATACCTAACACCAAGAAAGTGTCAAAAGAACATGTAACTCCATCACCACCAAAAAAGGCACCATACACAATTACTCCCATGATTTATAAACAAAAGAAGGTATCCACTCCTATTACCACAACAAATTTGAGCCCACTCATAGGCTCTCAAAGCTTTTTCCTATGTTAGGTGTTAAAATATTTTGTAATAATTCTTCCTCCCATTAAGCCTTATAGTCCTCTTGGAATGAAACCATCTTTGTTTCATGATACATAAGTGTGTTTATATCATCATTCACCTAGACATGATACTAAGAGTTATAAATCCCTTATAGTAGGTATTTAGCAACACTTTGATGTCGACACTCTCTTTATTGATACTCCTAGTAACCTTCTTGTTATTCCACCTCTGGAATCCACAACACCTCCTAATATTCCACCTAAATTCAAACCTAAATATGTGGTCATAGCCCCTTTGTAACATCCTTCAACTATATTTCAGATTAACATAGTTAATGTGGTCACATAGTCACAAAACCAAAAGGATAAAGGTAAATAAAAGGTCACTACTCCTTGGGCTCAGCCCTTTACCAAAGACACTCCTATGAATCCTAAGGTTTCCATCTTAGGGGTCTCAAAACCAACATCTTTATATGTTATTCATAGTTTGATGGTGAAACAACTTCACCAAACACCTATGAAAATGTCCTTGTATGAGTTAATGAAAAACTCATCCCAACACTTTCAAGATTATATTCATGTCTTGTAAGTGACTAAAGTAAAACTTGATGATCCTCAACCTCTTATAGCTTTGGTCAGCTTTCTTAATTCCATCTCCCTTATTTCCTTCAGTAATTCAAAATATTCTACTTCAATAACCTAATGATCAAGATTCTACCCTTTTTATTACCATATATATTGATCAAAATCATGTCAAGAGAGTCATGATCGATGGGATAGATAGTATTAATATTATTTCCACCAATGCCTATAAAACAACTAGCTGTTCTCAAGAATTACATATCTCAAACTAACATGGTACTTTATTCCTGTAATGATACCATAACTACTATGGTGGGCACTGTTATCTTACATATCTATGTAGGTCCCCACACTATTCCTAAGCTCTTCTATGATGTAGAAGGAGAGTTATAATATAACATACTACTTGGACAAGCTTAGATATGTGTTATGGCATGCATACCTTTAACTTTTCACTGTTGTGTCAAGTTTGAGCATAATGGATAAGTGCATGTTATACCCACTAACCCACCTAAATTTAAAACATGTAACATGAATTATAGTCCCAATGATGTTCTAATTCCATTGAAGACATCATCTTCTCTACATGATACCTCTGAAACTTCCACAAGCTCCACTACCCTAGTTACATAGATACTGGCAATACAAATTCCTAACATGGATCCCATGGAGGAAAATTTTAAATTTTTATCACTTAGAGAATATCATTTTTTGATGCTCAACATGTTATATACTCCACAAGAATATTGAAAGCTTCACATGCACCTAATTTATGATCCCCACATTGGGATGGTCATCCCTTATGGGCACCCTAACCTTCAAACTAATTTTACATATGGGGGAATTGATCAAACTCCTATTGCCATCAATCCATCCTCTTTTCCATAACCATTTACATGTGACTTCTCTTTCCTAATCAAGCCTAGTATAATATATACCTATCTCTATTGGCGTGCCTGGAAAGGATTTAGTTTGGATAATTACAAGCATGGTGTCCATATGCCTATTAAATATCCCACTATTCAAACCATTAAAAATTCCAAAAAGAGGCATGGTTTGGGTTATGATGAACCAACTAAACTCACTAAAACTTCCCATATAGAAATTATTGAAGAGCCAATCTCTCCCTCTCCACCTTCTTCTCCACCATCACCTACTAAATTAGAGGTATCTATACCTCCTAGTTTTTTTTAATAAATGACATCCATTTGGGGCCTCTCACCTATCACTAAGGAAACACGATCCCTTCCTCTTTTCCATCCTAAAATAATTAATGAAGACTCTCTCACTATGAACACTACTAATGTCAAGATGATGATGTTATTCTCGCATAAATGGGTGTAGATGATTCATATCTCTAACAATATCTCCTATCTAAAACATAATCTATGTTAAATGAATAAACCATTGACATCAATTTGCCCTCTCACAATAATCCCCACATCCTCAAGATTGGCCAATCTTTGGATTCCTCTGAGCAAACTAATTATGCCACATTTCTTAATAACCAAAGCAAAGCCTTCACTTGGTCTTATAATGACATGCCTAGTATTGATCACTCTATCATCATCCACAACATTATCACCAATCAATATGCTAAACCTATTAATTATAAACTTCATAAAATGCATATTTGTATTGCTCTCCTTATCAAAGAAGAGCTCCAATGCCTCCTTTCTATTAACTTTATCCAACCTATCGACTACCCACAATGGATTTCTAATAGTTTTCCTATCACAACAACAATTGAGGGAATTTGAATTTGCACCAAATATTGTGAATTAAACCTCACTTATCCAAAATATGACTTCCCATTACCAAGTATTGACCAATGTATTGATCTAATAGCTAGTCATAAGATGTTGTCACTTATGGATGGGTTCTTTAGATATAATCAACTACTAGTTGCTTTTGAGGATCAACATAAGACAACCTTCATTACCTTATGATGGATTTTTTATTATTGGGTCATACATTTTGGTCTAAAGAACACTAGTGCCACCTATCAATGCACTATGACTTACATCTTCCATGATCTCCTACATAAAATTATGGAATATTACGTGAATAACTTACTTGGGAACTCTAAACTTTGTCAAAATCACTTGACAATTCTCAAAATCATATTTACTCATCTCCTCTAATATAAAATTAGACTAAACCCAAAGAAATGTGTCTTTGGTGTTCTTTTTAGTAAGCTCTTAGGTTTAATGTTAGAGCAATACTAGAGATACCTCCACCTACTAATATGAAACAACTCCATAGCCTACAAGGCAAACTTCAATCAATCTACCAATTCATCTCCTAGTTGTTAGATCATTTCCAACCCTTTCACCATCTCCTCAAAAAGGATGTCTCCTTCCATTAGAATATAGATTTCCAGGAAGCTTTTGGTGCACTCAAACAATATCTCCTTTCCCCACTAGTTCTTATTCCACCTAAGGAAAATCAACCTTTCTACCTATAAATCTATGCAATAGACCATTTATTGGGTGTTATGATTTCACATCAAGATAATAACCATAAAAAATATGAGGTTTACTACATAATCCATACAATTATTGATTATGAGACTCGATATACCCATACCAAAAAACTTTGCCTTGCATTGGTGTTTTCAACCTCCAAGCTCCACCATTATCTTCTAAATCACAAAACCTACATGGTCACCCATATTGATCCCCTCAAATACATGCATTTCAAGCCATATCACAACCAATGTGTCGCTCAGTGGCTCATGTTACTTGCTAAATTTGACTTAGAATCTATTAAATAAAAGTCTATTAAGGGGAAAACAATTAATAAATAGTTAGTTACCACCACTCTGCCTGACAACCAACTTTCAAACCTCAAATTCCATGATGAATCCATCAAAAAGCTTTCTAATGATGACATCTATCAAATGATGATGTTATTTGATGGATCTAAATGTCAGTATGGTGGGGGTGCAGGGGTCATTCTTAATCCTCTAGATGTTGAGCCTATGCCTTTATCATTTAAAGTAGATTTTGAATGTACTAATAACATCACTGAATATGAGGCTTTGATCTTAGGGCTTTAAATGTCTCTCTTCTTGGGTATCAAATCCAAAACCATTTTTGGTGATTTTTAGGTAGTGGATAATCAGGTTAATGGTTCCTACCTATGCAAAAAAAAAATTTGTAGTGGTATAAATATCATGTAGATACACTATTGGGATCATTTAACTCTAATCTCTTACAAAATTTTCCTCAATCCATAAAAAAGTTTGATGAGACAATGGCTTCACTTGCTTCACACATACCCTCTTCATCCATTTCCTCAAAAATATGTCACCATGTATCACTTAACATTACCCTCCTATTCATCAACTAACATCCTCTTTATTGGAACTGTAACATCCAACCCACATGACTTATGGTACAAACAACTCATAGATTATATTTCCTTTTCTATTACCCCTTCTGATCTCTTAAATAATGGGAGATGTGCCTTCATAAAACATGCAACTCATTACACTATGCTAAGGGGAATTCTCTACAAGTGAGGTTTTGATGGTCTCCTTCTTAGATTCCTCACTAGTACTGAGACTCCTTCACTATTAAGGAAGTCCATGACATGATTTGTGGTGGATATTTCAATGGTCACATAGTTACCAATCATATCCTTTGACTTGACTATTATTTCCCAACAATCCATCAAGATTATGATTGTTACATTCAAAATTATGTCAAATGTCAAAAACATGATAACCTCCTTCACGTTCCAATTCATGCATTACAAGTCACCAAATACTTTTGGCCCTTCTACCAATGGGGATTAAATATGATTGGGGAGATTAACCCTCATTCCTCCCTCTATCATCAATCTATCATTACTACCACTGAATACTTCACCAAGTGGGTTGAGGCTATTCCTCTCATCTGCACTAAGGTTGAAAAAATTGTGGACTTTATCAACCATCACATCATCTATCATTTTGGCATCCTTCATAAAATTATAATAGATAATGGTAAATATTTCAAAAATAAGACTATCTAAAGTCTTTGTGATACATTCAAAATTAAATTAAGCTTTTCATCATCATACTATCCACAAGTAAATGGATAGGTAGAAGCTTCTAACAAAACATGAACCAAAATTTTGATGAAGATAGTCAATGATACAAGCAAGGATTGGCACACACACATTCCCTTTGATTTATGGGCTTATCGTACTAGCATTCAAACCCCTATGAGTGTTATGCCTTTTTCATTAGTGTATGGAACATAAGCTATTTTGCCTTTTGAGGTTTAGATTCCTTCTCTTCACATTTTTTTAAAAGATATACTTACTAATGATGAATTTCACCAAGAATGTTTAGCTCAACCCAAGTTTCTTGATGAGCACCATGTCATAGCCCTCAACCACCTCCAAATATATAAAGAGCATATCAAATGTGCTTAAAACAAAAAACTCAAAGAGAGATATTTCAATATTGGAGATCTCATCTTAAAATAAAATTAACATGTGATGAACATGGAGAAAAGCAAATGGGGTGAGTTTTCTCCTAATTAGCTTGGACCCCTTCACCTCATGTTTCACTTGAGCTCATCCCTTAAGTACCACTATTACATTCATCTCCCTTCCTCTTAACCCTTCCTCATACACACTTAGTTAACTTATGAGGTGGTATGGTTTTTACCTCAAAGTGGAAAAATCCTAAGACTCTATAGACTTGTCCATGACTAAAAGTAAGAAAAAAATGGGATATGTAGACAAGTTCTAATCTCTAAGGTCTTGTTTCTTAATGTAGACTACTCCCTTGAAGGACAAATATGTAATTTCTCTTTTCTAATATCAATAAATTACTCCCTTGAAGGATAGCTATTTAAAAATCAAACACAAATGCATAGACCACTCCCTTGAAGGATGGATATGATAATATTTTTTCTCATAGAGGAATATAAATCAAATGCTTCTAGTATTGATCAGCTTCATATGACCTCAACACATACAAAATACCATTGTAGGTTTCCCACATTGATCAACTTACACACAAAAAAAGCTTTAAGTCATGGACTTACCTATAGTATCTCTCAAGTCACCCACAATAGGGGCATATCATTCCCGCTTTGAAGGTTATTCTAACCCAAAAACTTTCACTCATTTATCCTTTTTTCTCTCATACTCTTTCAAGGGACTTTGAACTCGCTTGGAACAAGGTGAAAAAAATGATTCTCTTACAAAAAAAATGGTCCAATGATGTAAAGAATGAATGAGGCTCATATTCTTGAGCCTATTTATGTTATGATTATGGTCTTTGCCAAAACATGAGTATTCTGCCTCTTTATTTTCCCATACAAATCACATGTCGATATCTCTACTGAGATGGAAATGTTATATAAGAAATATCAAGCCTACTACATATATTTTAAGCATACACCATCAAAAATATGTAAAAAAGCATAAATAAAATAGCATAACCAACCTCTTAATTTAATCATACATCATCACAAATATGGAAAAACTCTAAGATGAATCTAACAAACCAACTATGCATATACAATCACAAATATGGTAAATGTTAGACTAACTCAAACATTAAAATCAAATTAACATAACATAAAATGATCATCCACATCAACATCATCACAATAATAATAAACGCATCTCAAAATCACAATAAATATACATCTCATATATAAATATGATCAACATACATGAACATCATCACAATATCATCTCTCTCTTAAAGTATACATCTCTCATCTTTAGCTCATAAGTCAGTATGTATATAACATATATAATAAAAGCAAACTCTTGCACTCAGAGTCCTCAAGGATCTCCACATTGTCATGAAGAATTAGTATTCATCACCACTCTCCACTCATCTATGTATATGTGATCTAGAAGCCATGGTACATGTCACTGATATGTCCTACTCTTTAAACTCATAATACCTCTAAATCTATGGTAACTCCTTTATGGCCCTCTCATAATAGGTAATGTCATCAATGGTAGTAGTATATATCACTAGAGATATGGTTTATAACATTCCCATCACACCTTCTGAAGGCCTAGCCTATACTGGTCCCTATGGTGGAGAAAGAGGAGTTACCTAACCTACTAATCTCAAACTATCCTTTTCTATTATTAGTGTAGTAACCTGACCTTGTAACACCCTAACCTAGACTTATAGTGCTAAAAATTGGCCCTATAGTGCCATAACATATCCCTAAAATGTCACCACCTATCACTATAAGGTTAATACCTTTGCCTAAGCTATATCTCTAGCCTGCACTGCTACATCCCATGCTTATATGACTACATCTCTCTCTCACCAACCCCTAACAATCTGGTGGTGGCCTCCTGACCTCAACCATGGGATGCAAACCTACCCACCAAGCCTTATATGCCACTATGTACCTTAGATCTACTACACCTAGCCCTACTAGTAGCTCCTCAATATCTAGCCTATCTGTCTCTAAGGGAAAAGGTATGGGTGCCTCTATATCATCCCTCCTATATAAAGGGAAGGTAGGTGATATATATTTTAGTAGGCCTAACTACCTCCTAACCTGTGCCACATGTACCATCTCTAGCTTGTTGGTTTATCTCCCTCTAACCCATAGTGAGCTCTACAATACAACTAATTGCTCTACCTATCCTTTGAAGGAAAGGTATGTTAGGTAGGGTCTCCACAAAATATCTATAGGGATCAATCCCTCTATCATGCACCTATAATAAGCAATGTCATGTACTACACCATCTACTCAGGTCTATGCCATACCATCTCTGCATTGTCTAAAACCAACGCTAAAGTTGGTTAGAATCATGGTAGGTAGCCCCAATGGTCATGTCACCATAATATTCTCATATGCCTAGTAGTGGAGTAAATGGATAACACATAAACTATATCATTGATGTAGTCTCAAACCCCATAGCTCTCTATATAACTGTGCTAAAAATACTAGTCCCTATGAAAAATAGTCCACTACTCAACCATCTATGCTACAACACCCATCAATACAATAAGAAATATCCCACCATCTACATCTAGTAATGCATACATAGTAATCCCTATCATCATTAATATGATCAATCGATGTTACTCATAATCAATAATATATAATGGCTCATAGACAAAGCTCACTAAGTAATAGGTTGCCTCGCTAACATGCTCACCAAATATTACCACCATGTGCATATCATTCCCCTCTCTCAAGTATGAGAAGAGCTCTTCACCATAGAGTGGAAACTATAATATTCTATATACATCCTCTTGGGTCACTATCAACTCTCTGGTTAGTAGATGGAAGGTGTTGGTGGTGTGATCCCACCTCTCAATCAATGCTATCATCAAGGTCACATCACAAGTGACTCTATAATGTCATTGCACTTCTCTTAACCCCATATCTACCATGTGTTGCTACTCCTCTAAAGTGACATCCCTCCTTATCCACATCAATAACCTAAGTAGGTGATCCCATAATGTCAACTCCAACTTCACCTACATCTATACACACACAACTCAAGTCACATAATTTCTAATATAATCTATCACCACCTTTTTCCCTTCTCTTTTATAGAACTACATTATTCTAAGTCCCTCTAGTAGGATATGTAGGTAGTACTTAGTTGACATAGGGTCTTCTAAGGTTAGCTCAGCCATATACCCACCTATCTACCCTAATCTCCCCTCTCTACCCTAGGATTTACTACCTCTCTCTCTCCACCCTAGGCCTAAATTCCTATCACAACTCTAGGCCTTATAGGTAATATCCATACCCTTTTTACTCTATGACCTATCTTTTAATCCCTAAGTCTCCTGACCTATCTTAACCTCTCTTTTTTAACATACTTTTAACTATACCTTAGATCTTTTCCCTAGGCTCTAGGAGAATTACATCATCTTGAGGTCCTCAATTAGGCTACGTAGGTATCACTCAATCAATGGAATGTATTCTAAGGCTAGCTCAGCCATTAGGTTAGTGGACTAATTCAATTAGGGATCTAAACTAACCCTTTATCTTATTTTTTAGTTCTTCACAGTCATTGACATCAATTTTAATACCAACATCAACACTTGGTATTAGCCAACATCAATATCTAGTTGTTGACATTGACACCACATCGATTGACATTAATGGACCCCACCAACATTGACAACTGGTTGAGCCTTAGCACTGAATGACCCATCCCCCAAAGTTTAAATTTTCACCTAAAGCCTACTCTAAATCCCTCCCAACTTAACCTAAACCTACCCTACCCCATTTCTTACCCCTCTACTAACATTTCCTTTTCCCCCAACCTTTAAATTAGCCTAAAAGAGTAAATTAACTAACTCAAATTCAAAATCAAATCATAAAGGATCTTAACTCATCTTTTTGTCTCCTCTGGGCTAGCACAACTAGCTCTTGTGGTGGTGTGCCTCTCATTGGGTCCCCTCCTAGCTCTCCCATCTCAATAATAATCAAATATCTATTTATCTCTAATGAAATGTTTCAAATAAGTTTGGTGGGATTCTAAACCCCCTTTTTGTTAGGTTTGGTCTCCCACTAACATCAAAATAATTGACTTCATCCACTAACATTGACACTTTTTCCCATTAATGTCAGTAACCTTGCCCTAGGCCATTGATGTCATTAATATTTACTATCAACATTAGCAACATCACCAATGTTAGTACCATTACATTAGAATTTCCACCAACAACCACAACTCTTTAGACTCCACCCATAACTAGGGTAATTTAGAGATCACATATATCTCCCCAACAATGACAACCACCCTCAGAGATCACTTAAATCTCCCCTATGATGCCTTTGACTGGAGATCCTGAATATCTCCTCTCCCATTAACCCTTTTACACCAACCTTGCATCACTTGTTTAGACCACTTATGTTATTCTACTATAGTTGGCTATTAAACACACACATGTATATTATGGTTTTTGGATAGTGACCAAGCTCATCCTATCCCCTACAACATTTTTGCATTTCCTAGGGGCACTTCCTATCTTGGATACCTGGGACACATAGACCAATTGGAGATATAACTTTGATTATTTTGACATTATTGGCTATCACTTACAAGCTATTCTTTTGTTATTTCTATATGAGTCCTCCTTAACCTTACCTATTCTTTTTTTTGTTGATTATAGCTCATAGTAGTATATGCACAAGCAATGATACCATGTTCTCCTCCACTCACACAATTCACTTCTTATCAAACTAGTCCCTGATTCTCATTTCTCCTCTGTTGATTCACATTTTGAGTGGGGATAACTCATCCAATACCTCAAGCATCTAAATCCTATTTTTGTCTTCCAACTTTTTAGTGTAAATTAAATGATAAAAAAGGGGAAAGTGTAGACACTAAAATTGAGTCACACACATGCATAACTCCCTATGTTGAAACCCCCCTTGAGCCCTATTTCAATAATAATGATTAGCCTCCATAACCCATGCTTTTAACCCTCACATATTTAATTAGTTTGAAATATATAATTAAGTTAATAAGAAACCCCTTTTTCCACCTTACTTAGCCACCTCATCCTAATACTAATTCTCACCAGATGAGTCACCTCAAGACTTAGTCCCCTTATCCTAAATACCTAAGACTTGTTCTCACCTCAAAAATGAGTTCTTAACCAAATAAATCCTTATTAACCTCCCATTTCTACCATTCCTTAATGGATACCACACTTATCATGTAAAGTAATAGAAAGCAAGCTAAAAATAGTAGTTTTACCTATTCCTACACCATCGATGTTAGTTATATAAGCCAAATGCAAAACTAATGTTTATGTTAGTATAAATAAAGAAAACTCATTATTTACAAATAGGTTTTAAAAATTCAACTTTTGACTTCTAGGATTATTATTATCTTGCATAAGTCAATCTAAATTAGGAACCAAGCTCTGGAAAACTAACAACACCCACTTGTTTTCTCTATTTAGGCATCAGTTTAGACTACCTAATAGGAGCCATCCATATGGCATTTATCATTCAGTCACCATTGTATCTAAGTACATCACTCATTATATAGGTCTTTTAAGTAGTTAATTTACAGTCACTTTATATCTACTGTTCATGACTTTACACATTCCTGACTGAACCTATGTTAGGGATTTATAAGGCTTACCTGCTTGTTTCCCCTTGACCCAAAACACCAAAACTTTAAATAGATCCATCCAAACCATACTCTCTCTCTCTCTTGCAACTCCCCCCAACCTTTCAGACCTAACCAAAACCATTTCTTAGACCCAAAAAACCTTTTGCAAGCTCTTAGGTAATTATTGCCCCTACTGACCTCAACAACCTAACCAACATTGGTCACCTTCCCTACCAACCTTGACAACATAACTGATATTTCTCACACCCTTACTAACCTTGGTATCCTAACTGACATTAACAACTATGGATTTCATAACCCTTCTAAGATCTGCCCAAACAACTTTCAAAATACAAACTGAACATACCACTTGCACTCCGTTACTTTTTACTACACTCAGGTTGTGAATAATAGTAACATTATCTCTCTTTTATTCTCTCTTTCCCTCTCTCTCTTCTATTTATTTATTACTCTTTTGTCTCTCAAAAGTGGATTTTCATCTCTAAGTTTTACACTTCCTAGAACAAGTGCATAGCTTGGCAGCCCACTTATTTATCTACTAACAAACATCTTAAGTTAGTGCTTTCTTACTTATAGGTAGTCCTACCCAACCAAAGAGGATTTCTCATAATGTCTAGATATGACATGGAAACCAATCTAGGTTCATTGTAATCACTTATCTATATAATTCTTCTCTATTTTTCTTTAGACTCAAAATAAACAATTTTTAGCAAAACACCTTACTTGTCTAAAATATGACTTTCCTTTGCCTAGCATTGACCAACTTGTTGACGTTACTACTAGCCATGAAATGATATCTCTTATGGATGGTTTCTTAAGATATAATCAAAACTTTATTTCCCCCATGTATTAACATAAAACCTCTTTTATCACCCCATGGGAAACTTTTTGCTATAGGTTCTTGCCCTTCAATTTGAAAAACATTGGGATAACCTACCAGTGTACCATGACCTACATCTTCCATGACCTCATTAAAAAAATAATTGAGGACTATGTGGATGATATCCTTAGAAAATTTAAACATCAAAAATACCACTTAGCTATTCTCACCATCATCTTCGAATACCTCATCTATTTTCACATCAAAATAAATCCCAAGAAATGTATTTTTAGGGTCCTATTTGGAAAACTCCTTGACCTCATCATCTCTCTTTGAGGAATCAAAGTAGACCCTACTAAAATAAAATCCATCCTCAAGATGACACCTCTAACCCACCTTAAATAAATCCATAGCTTATAAGGCAAAATCCAATCCATCCACCATTTCATCTCTCAATTATTTGATAGATGTCAACCTTTCTACCATCTACTCAAGAAAGACACTTCTTTTAAGTAGATTAAAGATAATATGAATGATTTTTATTTAATCAAATATTAACTTATTTCTACATTAATTACAACCCCTCCTAAGGAGGATCAACCCTTCTACCTCTATATATCTTCCACTAACCATTCACTAAGGGTAATGTTTTTACATCAAGATGAAAAAATTAAGGAACAAGTTATGTAATATATCAGTCAAACACTTATAGAGTATAAGACTCGGTATACCCATAGTGAGAATATTTGACTTACCCTTATATTTATAGCTACCAAAATTCATCACTACCTCCTCAATCATAAAACCCTTATTATCATCAACACTAACCCCCTCAAGTATATACACTCTAAACCATACCAAAACTAGCATATGGATAAGTGGCTCATGCTCTTCACTAAGTTTGACCTTGAGTTTATCTATCAAAATTAAATCAAAAGGAAAGTCATTTTTGACCAATTGCTCAAAGATACTTTAATAAATAATCAACACCATCCTCTTACATTTCTAGATGAGTCTATTGTAACTCTATCTTAGGAAGACATCACCTATCAAATGACCCTATTCTTTGATGGATCCAAATTCCAACATGGTGGGGGGTGTCAAAGTTGTTTTCATTCCCCTTGATATAGATCTCATTCTTATTTATTTCAAACTCAACTTTGAGTGTACCAACAACATGGTTGATTATGAAGCCCTGGTGATAGGTCTATAAACTACCTTAGCCTTGGGAGTCAAAATCATTAATGTCTTTAGCAATTCCCAACTTGCCATCAACCAAGTTAATGGTTCTTACCAATGTAAAAATGATGTCCTACAAAATTATAAACAATTAGTTGATGTACTCTTGGTATCATTTTACCATTACTATATCCAATATGTTCCATGATCCACCAACAAGTTTGTGGATATAATGGCTTCCCTTACTTCCCAAATTCAAATTCAACATGCCACTTCCAAATTATTTGTCACCATTCACCATTTCATCACACCCTCATATATCCAATATGACCTTCATACCATTTTCATTGTGGAAGGATCTACCTCAGACACTTGGTATGAACAAACCTTCAAGTACCTCAACCTCAGTGTAGTTCTTCCTAACCTCTCTAGGAATGTTCAATGAGCCTTCATCCAAGCCACTTCTTATTATAACATATGAGGAGGAATACTCTATAAACATGGTTTTTATGTCCTTCTTCTCCATTTTATTCTTGGTCATGAGGCCTCTCATGATATCAAATAAACCCATGATAGAATTTGTGGTAGACACTTTAGTGGCATAACTATCACTAAATCTATCCTTTGCCTTGGCTATTATTGGATCACCCTTAATCAAGATTACTGTGACTATGTAAATAAGTTTTTTAAAGGTCAAAAACATGCTAATTTTTAAAACAAACCTACACATGGCCTTCAAACATCCAAATACCTTTGGACTTTATCACAATGGGTGTTAGACCTCATTGAAAAAATCAACCCTCATTCTTCACAACATCACCAATATATCATCACCATTACCGAATACTTCACTAAGTGGGTGGAGGCTATTTATCTTATTTCCATCAAATTTGAAAAGTTCATTGACTTCATCAACCACCATATCATCTATTATTTTGGTGTTTCCCATAAGATCTTCACTAATGTTAGGTTGTGGAGCTAAAAGCTTCAATTGGTGCAAACATGGAGGAGGTTGCTGAGTTCTAGGGAGACCAGCGTCAGCAGAGTGCAGTGTAGAAGGCAACCGACATTGGCAGGTATGAGCTGAAGACAACTAACATCGGTAGGAGGTTGGCTAATGTTAGTCACCTCCAGGCAGATAGGGACCGATGTCAGTTGCCTGTGGTAGTTCCAAAACTATTTGTTGCACAGACAGTTAGTTCATTGAACCGAGAGTTTGCATGTAAAGGCTAATTATAGCCTTGAGTTGTGTGTCTAATTATTGTAATTAAGATAGTCTAATTATTGTAAGCATGAGATCTATATATGGACTCATGGGCTGTATTGTAAATTAGTGTGCTAGAGAGTAAGAGAGCAAATAAGCTCCTTCAGAGAGAGGAGAGAAATGGTGTGTTCCTCTTAGTGCCATAGTACCAAGAGTGGGTGCTGGTTTGGAGAATCAGAAGGGTTCTTCATATTTGTATGATCTTGGTTAGCAGATGAGCATGGCTTCTTTTAGAGATCTACAATGGTGAGTAAGGTCTAGTGATTTGTAGGTATCAGTAGAGAGTGAGAGATCTACTTAGAGTATGGTTGTGAGCTTGGTGTACTGGCAGCGTGTTATTGACTGGTGGAGGTGAACATCAATTCTATATTGGAGTTGATTGTTGGGACTAAGAGAGAGAGGGAAGAAGGTCTTGAGGTGTGGTGAGCCTTTGAGGTGGAAGAAGAAGTGGCATCTTCTTTATTGTATATTCTTTTGAGTGACTATTAATACAATTGTGTATTGTCTCTCATATTCTTGTGTTGTTTCATATTTCTAGTTACTTATTGATTCTGGTTAAATTCTGTGTTTAGTTGTTAATACAAGAAGTAATCATATGTGCTCTATTGTTAGAGCAAGATCCTGACAAGTTGGTATCAGAGCCTGGTTATAGGTTCAAGAGCTAATACCATCAAGTGGCATCAGAGCTTTTGGTTGGGTTGACTAATAGGTGGTTTAGATCTGGTAGTGTTTTTTTATTACAGGGCACTCACAGGGGTTTCAGATTGAGTGGGAGTATAGCAATGGCAAAAGAAAGTAAGCTACAAATGGAGAAACTGAATAGCACGAATGGTCTGATTAATGGAAAGAAAGAGCAAGGAAAAGGAGATCATTGGTCGATAGAAGATCAACATGTAGAAGTAGATGTTGTAGGTGATGTTGCATATGTTGCTCTAGATAAAGTAGAATCTTTGTTTACAAATTCTTTTGCCTCTTTCCATGCAGCTCAAAATAGAGCATCTTTTCATAGGTATGTCTTTGGAGAGATTTATTTAGGGGTTGGAGAGTTGACAAAGGGGAAGTGATGTTGAAATTGCAGATGGATGACACATAGTGGTTGAAGGAGGTCATGCAGGTACCAGTCTTGGAGATTAGTCTAATTTCTTCAGGAAAGTTGGGTGATGGGAGATGTACTGTAACTCTCCCAATAGATACACTTGAATTAGATGGTGGTAAGAAAGTAGGTATCTTTTATCTATCTACTTATATTACTTATTCACCTTCTGTTGCAGAGATGTGGCTTTGTAGGCTTGGTCACATATGTAGGAGGGGAGTGCATGTTCTTAAGCGGAAGATAGATGTTTTTGATAAGCTAAAGAACTGGAAAGCCTTGGTGTTCATGGAGGAGATGATGGATAGAGATCAGGTGTGGGGACTAAATTATTCTGAGCAAGGCTATGATGATTTAAACAGGGTTTTGATCCATAGAGAGCTTGCAGGTAAAAAGTTATCACTCACAGGTGAACACAGGTACCAGCATCAGTCAGACAGTAACTGATGTCGGCAATAGTAAGACTGATGTTGGTCATGAAGGAACCGATGTTGGTAGGAGAGATACCAGCATCAGCCAGGGAGATGACGTTGGCAATCAGAGTCAGTGCAGGGAACCGATGTCAGTCAGTTACAGACTGGGAGATGACTGATATCAGTCACTGGGACAGATGGTGGGCGGACAACAAGCTGTCAATAAGTCTCAAATGCTCATATGGAGGTTAAAAAGGGTAAGTGAACCTCATATTGATTGTTTAACTTCTTTATGTTGCTTACTAATGGTTAAGAAATAAGAAGAAGTGAAGAAGCAATGCAAGTAAAATCTAGAAATAGTGGGAGCTTGGCATGGATGAGTAGTGAGTCCTTGGAGAAGAACCAAACAGGTATTTATTGGTGGAGCTGTCAGCTGGAAGAAAGAACTGGATGAGGGATAGATTCCCAAGTTAAAGAAGAGAGTGGATGGATACGTGAGATGGAAGGCCAAGGCATATGGTCTTGAGGAAGCTACAGGATAGTGGTACAAGTTTTGACAAGTGGATGACTAAGCATGGCTTCAGTCAATGTCAGTGTAACTATTGTGGTTTTGTCTTACCAAGTGGATAATGAGTCGCGACATTATCTAGTTACTGTATGTGGGTGATTTGCTAGTAGGTTTATACATACAGGGATTTGCTGAGCTAAGGGTAAGGTTAGTTCAGAGGTATGTTAGGAAGAATTTGGAGCAGCAAAATTCTTTGGCATAAGAGGCATGGAGATTTTGTCTCCAGTGGGAGCTGGTGTGAAGACGGTGTTGGCGGGGTTCATGATGCAGGATGCAGAATCAGAAAGCACACCAAGGGCTGGATAGTTCAAGCTTAGCTTAGAATAGGGTATGAAATCACATAAGGTCTAGTGTAGGCCTGAGTTTTCCCAAGCAGTGGGAGTTGTTAGAAAGTCTGGAGCTAATTCAGGAAAGAAGTACTGGAGGGCAGTTTAGTGGATTCTTAGAGGGACCAGCAACAGGTGCACATGTTATGCAGGGTCAAGTTCTTTTCTATAGGGGTTTGTAAATGTGTATGTGGCAAGCGATTTGGATGATAGGTAGAGCATCATAAGGTGTGTGGTGGTTGGTCTTTAGGATTAAGCTTGAAGAGGGATACAAGCTAGGAATAAAATTAGATGGTGTATAGGTACAGTTGCAGCTATTTATCTCCAAGTGGGAGATTGTTAGGTTGTGGAACTAAAAGCTTCAACTACTATAAACATGGAGGAGGTTGTTGAGTTCTAGGGAGACTGACATCAGTGGAGTGTAGTGCAAAAGGCAATCGACATTTGCAAGTGTGAGCTGAAGACAACCAACATCGGCAGGAGGTCGGCTGACGTCAATCACCTCCAGGCAGATAGGGACCGATGTCGATTGCCTGTGGTGGTTCCAAAATTATTCTTTACAGAGACAGTTAGTTTTTTGAACTAAGAGTTTGCATGTAAAGGCTAATTATAGCCTTGAGTTACGTGTCTAATTATTGTAATTAATATAGTCTAATTATTGTAAGCATGAGATCTATATATGGACTCATGGGCTGTATTGTAAATTAGTGTGCTAGAGAGTAAGAGAGAAAATAAGCTCCTTTAGAGAGAGGAGAGCAATGGTGTGTTCCTCTTAGTGCCACAATACCAAGAGTGGGTGTTGGTTTGGAAAATTAGAAGGGTTCTTCATATTTGTATGATCTCGGTCAGCAGATGAGCATGGATTTTTTTGGAGATCTATAATGGTGAGTAAGGTCTAGTGATTTGTAGGTAGCAGCAGAGAGCAGGAGATCTACTTGGAGTATGGTTGTGTGCTTGGTGTACTGGTAGTGTGTTATTGACTGGTGGAGGTGAACATCAATTCTGTATTAGAGTTGATTGTTAGGACCAAGAGAGAGAGGGAAGGTCTTGAGGTGTGGTGAGCCTTTGAGGTAGAAGAAGAAGTGGCATCTTCTTTATTGTATATTCTTCTGAGTGATTATTAATACAATTGTGTATTGTCTCTCATATTCTTATGTTGTTTCATATTTCTAGTTACTTATTGATTCTAGTTAAATTCTGTGTTTAGTTGCTAATACAAGAAGTAATCATATGTGCTCTATTGGTGGAGCAAGATCCTGACAACTACTAATGGAAAATATTTCAAAAACTAGCAAGTTTAAGGTCTTTGTGATGCCTTTGGCATCAAACTTAGCTTTTCCTCACCTTACTATCCATAATCAAATGGACAAGCTAAGGGTTTCAAAAAAATTGTAAACAAAATGCTAACTAAGGTCATCAATTATTTAGGCTAGGATTTGCACTTGCATATCCCCTTCACTTTATGGTCTTATCACACCAACATTCAGACCTATACAAATTCTATCCCTTTCTCCCTCATCTTTGGAGTAGAGGTAGTCTTTCCTCTCAAAGTAAAAAAATTATCTCTTTGAATGTTATTATATGACATTATTTATGAGAGTGAATATCATCAAGAATAGTTATCCCAACTGGAGTTACTTGATGAACATCACCTCACAGCCCTTAACAACCTTCATGTGTGATTATAACAAAAATATGAGAGAGTGATAATTAAAAACTAGAGATCTCATCCTCAAATAAAACCAAAATGTCACTAACATGGAGAAAATAAAAAGAGGTAAATTTTCCTTCAATTGGCTTGGACCATACATCATAACCCATAAGTATAGTTCATGAGCTTATTGTTTTTCCTTCTTTAAAGGCAAACTAGAACCTAAACCTATTAATGATTCACATATGCATCCTTTCTACTATTAAAACAAGGATAAAACTCACCTTCTTGTCTAACTTAAGCTCATCCCTTGAGTCACAAGATTTTCTACCCTCAAATTCCTTTTTTCTTCTAATTTTGAAGATAACTTGATTCAAACAGAACCATGTGATTATCTGTCATAACTATTACCTAATCCTGAATATAGGTACCATAGCTCTACCAATAAGATGGTTCTCATGGATAGTTTTTGTCATTTATGAGATGAAATACCATGGTATTTTTTCTCCCAAAACCCATTATTTTCCACCCTCTACTACCTTCGTGTGCTAGAAGTTTACCCTCATAAAGGTACACCTTTAAGCCTTATTAGACTTGTCCATGTCTAAAACTAGCATTCAAATTATTTGGGATACCAAAATATATCATTTGGGTCAAAAAATTTCTAGCATTCTATAGACTACCCCCTTAAAGGATAGATTCCCCATTTCTTGAACATTGCTTAAAAAAATAGACTATTCCCTTGAAGGATGGCTACAAAAAATTAGAAACTTAGACCTTGCCCTCAAAGGATGGATAAGTTAAATATATATTGAAAATAATTCCATGAAGATATTCACATCAGTCAACTTCACAAACTTCTCAAAAAAAAATCAAAGGCACAAATAGACCCTTTCTCAAAAATAAAATAAACATCCTGAGAAAGCTACAATCAGCTTTCCCTTCAGTAAACTTCATGTATTGAACAATCTACATTGAGCATAAGACATATACTTATCTAATTTCATTCTTAGGTCACCTATAAAAAGGGAAATATTGCCCACATAATGTTATCTTCCCTATTCACCCATTTATCATTCACTTACCACTTATTCCCCTTCTTCCATTCTCTATAAATCAACAGATTTTGAGCTTACTGGACACAACGTGATCAAGATGTAATTTTATCAACAAAAGTATGCTTATGAAAAGCATTAAAAAATCTAACATTCACTAAGACCCAACTAATTTAGTGATGTTTTCAATCTTTACCAATGAAAAGGCATCATTTTTCTTTTCTTTCCCTTTTATTGTTGACTATTGGAAACATGCATCTCCTAATTCTCCCACATTTTACCTTTTCATAACCTCACCCCCAAACCAAACAAGGATTTTATCTTTGAGATTCCTTCTCCATCACTTAGTTCTTGGAGAGTATTACTCTCCACCCTCTATTAACCCACTTTCTTCGATCTAAACCAACACTACCCTCAATAAAACCAAAACCCTGTGGTATGTCAAACTAGGGAAACTCGTTTAAAAAGCACCTCAAACTATTTAGGGAATTTACTTCCCCATGATTTTTGGAGATTACTCTTATCCTTCTTCCTTCCTATTTTAACGATCATCCTTAGAACTAGAACAACATACAACCTAAATTTTTTGTTGGATCTTATGTCCATGAAACTATGTACGCAACATTCACTTGTCCTATGCATATGGAGTCATCTCAAATACCCATTTTCCAACATACCTTTCACCCAACCATTGATAATTATCTTTCTACCCATATTTTAGATATCGACCATTTGGAGATTATATTTTCTCAACTTTTCCTAAAAATTTAGAGATCACTTTTCACCACATCACTATCCCAATACCAAAACTACATATGGCCTAAAGTTTCTATTGGATCGTATGTCCATAGAATTATGTAGGCAGCATTCATTTGCCTAGTATATTTGGAGTCAACTCAGCCATCCCTTTATTTTAAACCATCAACCATATGACATTATCCTTGAACCATTATACCATGTCCATCTTGACATTGAAAATTTTAACCTAAACCATTTGTATCTTTTGTGATGACCTTATTGTGGTCTTTTTTATTTCATTGAATGACTTTGCCATGTTGAAAATTTAAGCATTTGAACATTTTGCACTTAGCACATGACCAAAACATTGGAGTCCTCCATGGGATCAATTATAATTTATAATACCCACACATGAGATCACTTCTAAATTTAGATACCCATGTGGACATCAACCCTTTTCCTTTGAAGGCTAACAATTATACCCAGTCATCACAATATGGTTAGGTGGTCCATTGGTCACTTATCTTCTTAGTACTAAGCTTATTTTTACCAAATTGGCATCCTTATTCTTTACTTTATCTTGGATATCAAATTATTGTCACATATTGTGTGCATGTTTACATTACAATTGCCCAGCTTTGAACCACCCTCTTATCACTCACCTTTATGACTAACCATACACCATTCATCAAACCCTAACCTGATTTAGATTTTCCTCATCATATCCTAATTTGAGGGGGATTCCTCCCATACTTGTGGCAAACTAACCTTCAAGCAACACCTTTTTTTTTTTGTAGATTTCATATACAAACTACATAACAAAAAGGGGCAAAATGTAGACACTAGAAAACTACACACATGGTTATAGTTATCAAAATACCTTAGACTTCTCTTTCACCCCTTTTTACTATACAACTAAGCCTTTTTCACCCTAACTAACTTTAACACCATTTTCACCCCTTTCACCCACTTATTAACCCACTTCTATTTTATACCTTGACCATCGATGGTTAGGCAACCATTGATGGTTACCCTAATCATCAATGGTTAGGTCCCCAAGCTGTTAACTCATCACCATCTATTCTTGAGGAAATTAGGAACCAATTTTAATATTTTTTTCTTGATCCATCCTATAACACATCACAAACACCTCCTAACCTACAATATTATCTTCTTAATCCATCACCTTTTGCTTATAAAAGGATGTGAGCAAGAGGAGAAGGGGATCCACAAATCAATATCTAAATTCTACATTCATGCTATCTTCATATAGGTACTCAAGTATTTCATGCATTCTAAGATTCTTTACATAGGTTTCTCTAGTATCCACCAATATAAAACTTTGGAGACTTTATTCTATCTCTCCTTTACATACCCATATGCTATCAAAATCATTTTAGATCAGGTAAGCTATTCATTTGTCTTTATTCATTCTACTTGGATATTCCTATCTAGATCTAATCTCATCTAAGAGTACTTATCTCTCCACCTTACCATTCTCAAATTTTAAATAGACCTTATGCATGAAATTTAGTCTGATCTCACCCTTCTACCCATAGACCTTTCTAACTTTCCCAATCTTAGTAGGTAACTAATAATGGTTGCCAAGAATTGTCGATGGTTGCTTAACTAGTGATGGTTACCTATAACTATCGATGCCTATCCCTCTGACCCAAGATATTCATATTTATACCATTTAACCATACCCTTGACTAAACCCTATTTTCCATTTTCTATCCCAAATTAGACTAGAACCAAACACTTCATTTGATAAATTAATCTTCTCTTTATGTTAGTTTATTATATCTTTAACTTACATTATCAAAGTATTCATCTTGTTTAATTTTATTTATGCTTTCTTTCATTCATATACTTTAAGAATTAACTTGTATCATAGAGTGGATTTATAGCCTCCATAGATAGCTCATTCTTTCTTCAATCTAGCCCTAGCTAGGTAATCCACCCTTCCTCCTTATCTAACAAACAAGCTTGCTTTGAGTTCTTTCTTATGTAGGTCATTTTACCCTATCCAAAGAAGAGTTCTCCACTTCATCTGATTCATGTGTGCATTTCTACCAAGTTTTATACCATATCTATTTTACCCTTTTTTTCTTACTTTTATATCTTTATTTCTTTTTAGTCATAAAAGTGAAAACTATAGATTAAATAGATGGAACTTATTCAATGAATCACAAGGTTTATATAATAATATATAATACACATCAAGATGAACTTGTAAAATAATTTGTATAATTTAATTTCCACCTTAATAGTGGAAACTCTCCTCCCTTTAGAATGGATAATTATAAAAGTATATAGGATTGGGGAGGGGTTTTCACATCATCCAAGTAATGTCTAATTTTACATTTCTAATTATAGACACAATATTCATAATTCATGTAGATTATGAATGTATATGATATTCATAAAATAGTTGGTCAAAATTACATGATAAAAATATAAATACATATATATGTCATAAATATAATAGAAACCCAAGTCTCATTACATTCTACTACATACATACATACATAAATGAAACCAACTTGACACTAATAGAAGAGGATGATAGTTTTATGCTTAGTGTAGTTTCAATAACAAACTAAGGATTTACATGTGAAGAGTTAATAAAAGTGGGCCAAATAGGGATATGCACCATTTTTTGTATTGTTACTTAACAACAAGTGTCTAAAGTGTGAACTAGTAATGTATTATATGCTATAGTAGTAGTCTCATTAATAGCCTTGAGTTGTTTATATATTACATAGGTAGTGTCAAACTCATCATTGATGATACTAAAATTGAAAATGGATAGATTTAATAATCATATGATTTCATCCTTTAGTATCTTATGCTCATATTTTGAGGCTTTGAGTTTGGCTCTATGGTACTCTACCTTTACTACCTTATCCTTTAAAATTTTGACTAGCTCTAAAATCTCTTCACTAGTCTGATATACCATGTCTTATACCTCAACCTAGAAAATTTATGCAATATATTTGATTAACACTTAAACATTGGACCTATTTTCAAATTACCTTGTATAAGTAATTATACATATAACCCTCATATCCTTAAAAATTTCTATGTCCTCTATTTATGTACTCACAAACTGAGATATCAAAGACTTTATATATTGTTTCCAATTAAAGGCGTTATCTCTTTTATAAATCACATAATTTAAGTCCCATATAGATTTATAGGTAGTCATTACATTCAAATGATTATAGGCACTATTTCCTGCATAGGATACTAAAATGTTAAGCCTCTTTCTTGATTATTTCAATTAGTTATAGAAGTTAATATCCTTCCTAAATGATGTTAGGACTCACCCCTTTAATTCCTTATTGCATTCAAGATATTATATAATTTCATGGTTATGCTCTAAACATTCTCCACTATTTCTCTTGAAGCCTAAATAATTTACTTCTATAGAAACCTTTGTCTGATGTGGTCTTGGGTCCTATACATTTCCTTCATAGCCTCCCCTATCGAATCCAAAAAATCATATAAATGATCTTCATATTCATCAAGGTCATTAGAGTTTATTTGTTATTTATTGTCCAAGGAGAACAATTTATTTATTTATTCCCCTCTCTTGTCTATTATTTTTATTTTTCTCACCCTATGAATAGTTCCATATTTCTTGTCAAAGTGTGTACTTATTATTGGATATTATGTAAGGACCAAACCCATTATATATTTATTTTTATATTGGGAACCTTTGATCTAATAAGGGAAAATGAGTTATTCTTGTTCTTTAGGCTGAGTGGTGTCTATAGAGATGAAATATGAGATGGATCTTTGTGTAAGTATTGGGGCACTTATTTTTATAGGTAGATGAATAGGTGGCTAACCGACCTTACCTCATCTCAATAAATATCTTTGATGTGTGGTATCTACCACATATCTTTTCTATACTAGAGTATTTTAGATGGTCATAATGCAAGACTTTATCTTATTCAACTAAGGAATATACAAGTCCAATTAGATATATGGTCTTAAGGGTTCAAATGGTTCTTGAGTATCAAAAATATAAATAGTCACCAAGTTCTCAAAATTGACTCTCATTATAAGGGATTTGTCTTTAGACATTATTGAAGTTATAATTGAAATGATTAAATAATTAGAGGAACTAATTTTTTTTATCCTATTTCCCTAAATATTGGCATGGTCATACAATGGCTTAGTTTTCAAATAATATTTTTTCAATGCTTCATATGAAGAGAGGGGTGCATTAGTTGGACTAGTAGATTAAAAATTGAGAACATTGGTATTTAAAATTTTAAGGGAGGAAGTAAAATAATAACCTACCTTATTAATGGCCTAATTTTATTATTTAGTAAGAATATTTTTCCCTTTTATAGAGGTTGGTATATATTCTTCCTCAATTTATTTAGGCTCCATATCCTTTGTTATATAAATCATTTCAATTTCAACCCTTTATTCTTCTTCCTACGTGGTATTTGGTTCCTCATATTCCTCATCATTGGCATAATATATGATGAAACTTCCTCTTCCTATTTTTATTTGTATTCCTTGAAAAGAGGACCTCCATGAACAAATAAACCCTTTGAAAATCTTTTAAAAGTTCTAGGATTCCTTTGGTAAGTAGCAATGGGTGGATAAGTAGAAGTGGGGGATTCCCTTGAAGTGGATGGAATGGAAGATGAAGGGGATTCAGTTTGGAATAATTCTAAGTCAAAAAAATACTCTTGCACATAAAATAAATTTGAGATACACTAGAATACCATCTCATTATCTTTGCTAGTAAAATAAATCCAAATAATTCAACTTGGAATAAAATTATGAAATAAAATAAAATATAATATATATATATATATATATATATATATATATATATATATATCATACCATGTCCAAGATTTTAAATTTAATTTTAAATGTAAAATTAAACTTAAAATAACCTTAGGTTGCATAGATCAATTCAATATTTTTAATTCTAAATTTCATCTAGACTATGAGAATTTATTATAAATATACATGCTCCTTAGTAGTAAAACTAATTTATTACATCAAGTTCTGAGTAGAGATATGCATATGAGCACCCTTTGGATGAGATCATAGGACAGTATTTTCTTTTCAAATATTCCAAAAATACCAAAAAATTAAAAATTAAAAAAATCTAAAAAAATTAGCATTTCTATGTTTTTTTTACTCCTTGGTATCTATATGTGTTGGTTCCATGTTGGTAGATAGCATATAATTTTTTTCTACACACACACACACACACACACACACATTTTGTGCATATTTTGAGTGTGATATAGGCATACCCAAGCACACAATCTATGCACATATAGATGTTGGGCCTTCCCTTTAGTCTTGTCATCAGTACATTTGGGGAATATGCTTCTTTGATCATGATATACCTAAGTTACATTATTATATGATCATTTTACATTATAATGTTTGAGATTATATACTTAAACATGCCTTTATCCATGCTTATATATAAGAAATTATACTTTATATATTATGTACTTAATGTTTTTTTCTAACACATATATCTAGGGGCTAGTGTAATATGCTTGTGATGGTTGATTTTGATTCCATGATTTCATTTTTTCACTTCATTTAGTGTTTTAATTTATTTTTATTACCAATAATTGTATTAGTTATTTAATCATTTTAATGTGCTCTATTTATTGTGGCCCATGTGAATGTGCTTTCTTATTTTTACATTTGCATATGTCATAGTTTGTTACATGTGTAAATTTAAACATGCATTTCTATGATTTGTGTAAATTTTAATTAGTCACATCCCTTTGATTATGTGGAATTATAACATGATCCTTGTATGAAGTCCCATTACACCATTACCTTTTTTTTTAATTTTTAGTTCTCTTATGTCTATGCTTGATTTCTTGTTAAGATTGTACTAGTACTCTCTATATGTTGTCATGATTTAAATCATGAATATTAGGACTTGATGTGATCACATACTATATACTTCATTATTATATTTACATATACATGTTGATCATTTATGTTACATGATGCATACATAGATTATATATTTATCTTATCATTTTGAGGTAAGGTAACTACTAGTTTTTACTTCCCCTCACCTCAAAAATTGGGGCATATCAGTGGGAGAATGTCATAGAGTCATGACTACCACATTTTCATGATTTCATATTACAGTGGGGGTATGTTATGGAAACATGTTCTACACATTTATACCAATTCTTAGCTTCTTGATATTTATTGGAGGCATGACATGGGAAAATGTTCTTGACACTTGAAAAAATTCAAATTAAACAAATTTCATAGTTATATGATTCATATACATATTTTTGGAAACATTCCATACATTAACACCATTTTTATACCCATGTTTCAAATTGAGATGTATATGAGGTGAATATGCCATGATAAATAAATAAAATTACAAAATCAAATTAGCTTTAAGATTTTAAATACTACTATGGACTATTATCATACCTAGGATGGAATAATACATACTTTATCGAGCCAATATAATGCAATAGTTATTTCACCTTTTGGCAAGGTTGAGGTGGTTAAATCACTAATTATCAAGTTTATATTATGGAGTCATTAAATCATACACCATCACCATATACATAATGTTATTTTATTGGATTACTCACACTCATAAAATTATAAGTATGATTGGGTTGCACAATTGAGATAAGCTCAATGGTTATGATTCAACTCACCTTTTTTTAAGGTTGAGGCATGGTCTCTCTCTCTCTCTCTCTCTCTCTCTCTCTCTCTCTCTCTCTCTCTCTCTCTCTCTCTCTCTCTCTCTCTCTCTCTCTCTCTCTCTCTCTGTACTTTCAAGTTTTAAAATTTTTCCTAATCTCAACTCCAACACTTCATGATGAAACATCTATTTAAATCAATTTGCAAAAAGGCAAGATGGTTACATTGATACACAGGTATACTCCTAATATTTATCTCTTTACTCTCAAATATTTTAAGTTCATTTAATTCCATATTATATGCACTAATTATATATTGTAACATAGTCTTGGTTGAAATTTTATCACCAAAAAACACTCAATTTAGATGCATGCAAAGGTAAAGTGTGTTACACACACCTAGGTACACATTTATCTTCCTTTAAACTATAAATTCCATTACTATATTAAAGGGGGGATGTAGAAAATAAATATAAATTATATATCACGTTAGTATTATATAATTTTAATATACCTATCATGGTTATACCCTTTAATTCTAATACCTTCCCATTATTGAAATGTTTGAATTCACTATCTCATTATGTCAAATTGATTATCTCTTAGGATAAAATTCTCATTATTATGACCATGATTTATATACTATAAAAAATGTTCTAAGCCTATTTATTGTCCTTCACTACTATTTTTGGACCTGTACCTTTTTTTCTAGATTCTTAGACACTTGCATCCCAACCAGACGCCTTCATCAATGCAAGTGTTCTTTTTTAAAAATAATTGTATAATGCCAAAAATTCATGTAATTTTAAATGAAACATATCCTATAGGATTTATTAAGTGTTTTATTTTAATATATTTTATAAATGGATTGATATATACAAGATCAACCCTCATTCATTCCTCACCTAGAAAGACCTAACAAATACAATGAACTCGTAAGGTAACTTACCAAGAGTACTTGATCAAGAATTCAAGTGAGTAAATATGTATTATTCCTCCCTATTTAAATATTAGTCTTAGGATCGGTAAAATTTTAAGAATTGAATGATCATCCCATGATCCATATTTTATAAGTTACAAGCTACGCCACTCTATGTACATGTTTATCATGCATTGTATCCTTATGCACACAAAAGCCAATACATAGGGGTGAAATACATAATTTTTATGCTCTCTTCATAATATTGGTTATGTAGGTAATTACCATTGATATATAGGTCCTTAGGGTAGCTCAACATTATGTGCCTACTAAACAATTTTTTCCATAGTCACTTGAAGGGTGAGCAAGATAGGGTTTAATCATTTGATAAAGAGAAATAGCATGTGTGCATGATGTGTACACATAAAAATAAATTAAATACAAAACACAAAATTCTCTAGGTGATTGCATCTAAATATAATCACTATTTTTTACTTGACAACTATGTCCAACTCAAACACTATCATCAATGTAACCATCTAAATCTAGTGTAAGTGTCTGAGGCCAAAAAATTCAAAAACTCTAGAATTTGTAACTATTCTAAAATCTTGATCCAATCCAATTATATCTCATTTCAGCTCATATTTTCATATGCACAATAAACCAAGTAATATTATTTTCAAATTATTACAATCTCAATCAATACTTATACTTTCTATTTTTGGCATATCTCAATATTATTAATTCATAATATAGTTCATCTTAGTTTGAAAATTAATTATATTATTATATCTATATTTATCATTCTTGTGCTTATTCATTTCTATATTCTTAATTCTATATTACCCTTGTACCATAATAAATTTAGTATTATAAATTTTTCTTTTTTTTGGAATTTTAATTGTTAATGAACCTCCAATAATGTTCTTTACATCATCAAAAGTTGGTTCCACAAAGTATTTTGTAAACTTTAATAGTATCTCATACTTACACTTTGGAACACAAGAAGTAATATGACCATACATTTTAATTTTTGAATGATTCAATAAGTCTATTGTTTAAATGTGTTTTGTGTGGTTTATGCATTTAACCCTTTTTAAATAGAAATAAAAATAACAAAGGTGTTGATTATATTTACCCTTTTAATGGAAATATTAAAAATAAAAAACTTTCTTAATATTTTTTTAAATTAAAATTATCCTATACACATTCATTTGTTTTCTTAAATTTCATTTTTGGTTGTTATTCATTTATTTAATTAGAGATTTTAATAAATCATTGATTTTATTTTTACACATTTTTTTAATTTGTTAAGGTAAAATTAACAGGTTTTGTAAGGACATGGAACCTGAGTTTAAATAGAAGTATAATAAAATTAAGTAAGCCCCAAGGGATGAGAAATGTAGTATGGTATAACAAAAATAACTAGTATAATACTAGTGTAGAAGACCAAATATAATAAAATAAAAGAAAAAAATTAATCAAGGAGGATAGCATCTTCCATGAGTTCCTTATTAGTGTCCATGTAGTTTACCTTCTCCATCAGCATATTTTTGGTTATCCTTGATCAAGTCCTATTACTCAGTCCTTCCATGATGTCCTTGGTTATAATCATTCTCAACTTATTTTAAGGATACTCCTTCTCTAATGAATTTTTGAAGGTAGTTTGAAAGATTTTATAGTATGGATCTCCACCAAACCAACATTCTATTTTAGGGTGGGAACCTCATTCCTAATGTGCTATGAAAGGTTTTATAAAAATTTTGTGGCTTCCCTATTTATGGATTTCCACTCCTTTATCAGGACAACTAGATCAAATCTAGTTTCATGAAATTTGTTATTCAAACCCTTCAATTATCTTTTATTATTCTTGATTACCTTAGACAAAGGAACCTTTCTTTTTTTAGAGGATTCCAAAACATTCCCTTCCTAAAAATAATAGGTTTTAGTTTGTTTATTATAAGAATAAGGGGGAGTTTTCCCATGGTGATCTTGGAAAAGGGGCTTATGGGGGAAGGGCTAGGTAGAGGATGGTGAAATTCTATGGTTAGGTCTTCTTGTTGGCTAATTTTTTCCTACATATAAATCTTCTACCTAAATGGATGATGTGAATACAGTTATGAATGCAATGAGTCATCCAAAGATCACATACAACTTACAAAGATTTTTAAACACTTTATGCAAATTTAAAGTGTAATGTTTCAATACATGATAAAGTAGGTTTCCATGGTGATTATAACATTTAGGAACATGAATCAGGTTTTCACAAGCCTCAGAAGTTCATTTGATCCTTAGAGATTCAAACAATAGTTTAAGCACAAGTCTAAAATAACTAGACCATCATCACACATCATAGAGAAATGAATAGAATAGTTTGCTTATGAATTTTTTAATTATTAATAATAAGCCTCTCAAGACCAAAGTATCACATTGAAATGATTTATTTAGTGCCAATATCATCCTCTACAAATTTGGTATCTTGATAAGCTTGTTATCTCAAGATATAAGCCTTTAAATCTAGATTTGAAGAGTGAAACATGCACACAAACATCAAATTTAAGCCTCATAAAATATCCATTAGATTTAAAAGTTCCCAAGGATGAATGTGGAGATGAAAAATGTCAAGATATTGGATGCTCAAATGAATATCTAATAGCACATGTCAACTAACAAGGCTAATGGGCCCAAATAGATCAATGGAGTGCATTTGATCATACCAAAGTAGATCGATTGTGAGCAAGAATCAACATTCTTTTTAGTGGTGAATCTTTATTAATATACAAATATTCCATTTTTTAAAGTTAGCATTTGGTAATTTTTTTGGAGTGGTTGATAGGATAAAATCACCCAAATTTTTGAGGTCAAAGTTAATTTCAAAGAGAGGTACACCTAAAATTTAATATAACTTTCCTCATATAAATGTATTTCACTAGCACCTGAAAAGAGAATCCTATGGAATTTACCACATACCATTGGGAGACTTTAGGAATTTGTTTGGTGGTTTATATTTCAAGTCCCAAGAGGGCTTAAAGAATCAATAGTTCCCAGTAAGGTATGCAATGATTTTTTTGCAATATAACTTTTTAATTTTTTTAACTATAATTCCATTTACTATTCTTTCAGTGTCATCATGAAAATAATTTTTTTTGAAATTTGATGGTAGCCTATAGGCATCTGATGGTAGTCTTTGGGTTCTTGACTACAAATTATTAACATCTGATGGCAAGTTACAAGTGGATGATAGTAGGCCATGGGTGGATGAATATAGGATACTTATATGTAGATGAAGGTAGGTTATTAGTTCCTACCTATAGACTATTGCATATACCCATAGACTATTGGTTCCCACTCGTAAACTACTGGTACCCACCTATAAATTACTATC
This sequence comes from Torreya grandis, assembly GCA_037957365.1. NCBI lineage: Eukaryota > Viridiplantae > Streptophyta > Pinopsida > Cupressales > Taxaceae > Torreya > Torreya grandis. Next base: position 832,286 of record JARHVA010001858.1, read on the forward strand.
AGATAGTAGTCTATAGGTGGGCACCAATACTCTATGGTAAAAAATTCATATTCTATGGGTGGGAACCAATAGCCTACCTTTCTCCACCCATAGGTATCCTAACATCATCCACTAACGTCTTAATATCATCTGCTTGTAGCCTACCATCAAATTCCAGTAATCTATAGTCAAGCATTAATAAGCTACCATCAGACATCTACACTTGCTAAATATCATTAGACACCCACAAGCTATCATCAGATACCTTCATTTTCACATTTCTTGAGTATTCATCTACATTTTCATGATATTTATATAAACCTAGTAGGATTTATGTAATTCACCACATGGCATCACATGATTCACCTGTGCAATGATGTGCCTTTTAAACTGATTCACCACCATTGCAAATTTGATTCACCTCAAAACCTCTATGGATTTTTGTATATGGCCTACTAAAATTAACCCTAGTGAGAAGTTAGTGAATCAATGAATATTGAAAGCTAATGAGAAGCTACCAACTATCCTAACCATGATAATTCCTAGATAAATCAATGGTATAGATTTGAGCTATGTAAAAGAAGATTGATTATGTGTGTAAGGTCAAGAAGTCAATAATATCATGATGAATGCAAGGACATCATGTGGTGAAAGTGAAATAACTTACAAATATTGACTATTGGGCCCATAAAATGAATGAGGATATGATAGAAGGCATAGTTTAGGAAGCCTAGATCAAGATCAATGACTAATATTAAAAGTTAAAGATAGGAGATTTCAAGAAGTTTAATATGATTTAGGTTGAACAAAGATAAAATGATTCAAAGAGATATGTCACCATTTGAGCCTAGTCAAATTTCATAATTAGATGCACTAATACTATCAAGATTGTCGATGATGAATCTTCATCTCCATTAAAGCTCAAATAGGACCTTTAGTTGATGATTTAGAACCTATCAACCTTGTTCTCTAAAATTTGTAGGTTTATTCCATGGTGTGTTCATTACTCTTTTAGAAGGAATATCCTCATGTTTAGTGACTTCTCAATGCCTATAAGGTTTAAAGGTAGCATAGATCTATTTTTCCTAATAGAGATCAATAAAAAAGCTACATGGCTTATAGGCTTTTCATTGATAGTATAACTAGAGGAAAACCAATAAATGAGATTGGTTTTCATCTATAGTAGACTTATGTTTAGATATTTAAATGGGTAAATAGGTGATTAATGAATAAGTTTTTTTATCTCTAAAAATATTCATTTCCTTGATAACATGTACCTATGGCCACTGAAACTATATATAGTCATGGCTCTATCAGATCCACATATATGAAGATTTTGTCTTCATGAGCAATTCAAGTGGGAGATGGCATAAAAATATCAAAATGGATATTTGATGATTAGATAAATTAGCTAGATCATTTAATATATTTTTATGGTCTCTAAGGATTTTTCCTCATGGCAGGATTATGACTCATCATCTACAAAATAGACTCTTGTCTTCTAGTGTATTTATTAGCCAATGAGAAGAGCTTGAAGACTAATTGGAGTAAATTTATATTAACTTGTTGATAAAGGGATAGTCTATATTGGATTAAGTGTGGTGGAGCATTCATTGAAAGGTGGAAGCTAATTGATTATTCTTGGTTAATGTGCTCACTCCTCTCTTTTCTCCCTTTCTCTATATTACCCATTCTTTCCCATTTTATATTCTCTGTCTCAGATTTTAGACTCTCACAAGGACTCTTTGATCTTGAAGAGAAGGGGAATATTTGAGATATTTCAATATATTCTCATCTTTATTAGGCTAAACCCTATCAAGCATTTTTAATACCTACCTCTTGATGCAATAACAGACTTTCTTTACCTATCTCTTACCTTAGATCTGTGTTGAGTGAGTTGTGAATGATGACATTATGTGAAGGATAATCTTCCTCATCTATTATCCTCCTTTTTGACCTCATTTAGGGTGTTTTCAAGCTATTTTATTTCTGGATTAATGTTCTATTTGAACCTAGTCCATAAAACACTTATGCAATTAGCTAGTCTGTGAGGTTGTGTGAGCTAACATTATCTTGTGTTAATATAGTGTGGGTTTAAGTTTATGGTAGTCCTCCATTATTTTTTTTGCATAAAATTTTAGGATTATTAGGATGACTTTAACATTTCTAATCCTTTTCCCTATGACAACATTAGTTTAGGTGACTCATCAGAAAGAAGCCAACCTTCTCTAGAGGTCTAACCCTATTATATGATACACACAACTTAAGGTTGTTCTCATATTATGATTGGGAGTGGGGGAGCCTAAATAAATCCTACACAAGGGTGAAATTCCATGTCATAACACTTTATTTGGAGAGTCTTCCCATATAGAATACCCTCCTAGAAAGACATCTTTCTCACGTAGGGTCTCTCCATGCTTGACAAGCAATAAAATAATTCCTCGATGGATGATTGTATTCACTTCATTAATTTGAAAGGTGAGGGTTGTGATTTCAAGATAATTTATCAATTAGTAGGTCAAACTATTTTTAAAACCTTGAAAATGGTTAAGAATTAGAAAGTGGTGTGAGAAGATAAGCATAAACTTACCTTCCAAAGTAAGGTATTTCATGATTTTTAGGCATGCCTTCGGCGAGTACCTCATCAAGTCCATTTGTAAGAATCCATTCTTATAAATTTTTAAAATATTTTTTGTCCTAAATAACCTCTGAATCAACTCCATTTTCATTGATTGG